>CM018684.1:52075790-52478333 GCA_009363875.1 Mikania micrantha
GGTTCGGTACCACCAAAGTTCATTCAGATTATTGCAGCAATCGAACAGTTTGCTGATCTTAATACGATGCCATTCCCAGAAGCCGTTGGAAGACTACAGGCTTTTGAGGAACGCACGAAGAAACAAATCAAGGAAGATGATATAGATGACAAACTCTTATTCACTAAAGGAGATGGAAAGGAGAAAGTCAAGGAGCATAAATGTGAAAGGTGTGTTCATGAAAATTCAAATCAAGATAACAAAGAACGTGGTCGAGGCAAAAATTGGAAGTCTTATAATAACAAAGATGGGAACCACTTTCAACAAAGTAAAGATCACATCAAAAGCTTCAAATGTAATGGATTTGGACACTTCAAACATGAATGTCCAAAATGGGAAAAGGAGGAAGAAGCAAACCTTATTCAAAACGAGGATGATGAGCCAACACTACTTTGATGGCAAATCGGATCTCAAAGGATGAAGATCTCACTTAAACTAAGTTTAGTTTAAGGGGGAGAATGAAAGATATATTTAAACTAAACTTATTTATTATTATTATAAGGGTTGTTTATGTCATTATGTCAATCTAAGTTAGTTTAAATAGTTATTGTAAATGTTGTTAGTCAAAAGGTCCTAATGTAAAAATAGAAAGTTAAAAACTATCTCTAGGGTTATATATATTTGGTCAATGTCTGTAAACGTATAATCTCAGCATTTTCATAACATTTATATCTAGTTTGTGTCGTGTAATCCTCTGTTCTTCACTTCTTCTTTGATCTTATCTTTCAAATTTGTTCTTGATTACCAACAAAAACAAACAATTTATTTAAGGGATAAGTTTGTAGAAATGTAACCAACTTTTCATTTTGTTCAATCAAGTGACTCAAACTTTTTTTTGTTCTAATTAAGTCGTTCAAGTTAATTTTGTGTTTGAATTCTATGTTTTTAACTTGAATATTAGGTAATACATGTTAATATAAGTTTAAGTGAATATTTTTTTTTAAAAAAAATGACTGACTTGAATCAATAATTATTAATTTTAACTAATATCTGACAAATAACAGAAAACTAATAATTAATAATTATTTATCAACATGTATTACCTACAATTTAGGTTAAAAACACAGAATTCAAACACGAAATAACTTGAATGACTTAATTGGGACAAAATAAAGTTTGAGTGACTTGATTGGAACAAAATGAAAAGCTGGTTAGATTTATATGAAGTTTTCCCTTTATTTAATGTTATATTTATAACTTGAAAAATCTTGAGTTGAAAGAGAATAAAATAATATGAGTAAATCATTTAATCTATTGTTTTATATTAATATTTAAGTTACCTTTGTGATAGTTCACTTGATTTTATGGTTAGTGTATCTTAAGTTTATTGTTGATAAAAATTATAGCACAAAGTATGTTTAATTATTTTCAAAGAAAATTTATTGATTTTTGACAACTAACAGGAAATACAATTTTATGTGTACATTTTTAAAAATATTTTATAATGTATCAAATGTTAGACAAAAGTATAATATTTTTTTATTCATAAAACGCATGAAAATTTTTGAAGTTTTTTGAATTTTTTGTAGAAGTGTAATATCTGATTATGATATTTTGTAAAGCATATTTAATAACACATTGTTAGTTTATTTGAAATATTTTTTCTAAGCAATTTTTTTAGTTAATTAAAAACAATATCAAACAATATAAAAAATTAAAATAATTAAAAGCAAAACATCTATGACTTAACATTTTAGAAAAATTAAAATTCATTTTTGCAAAGAATTTTTGTTCATATAAAAAGTATTTTCTTAAAAAGTTAAAAAGGATATTTTATATAAAATGATACTAAAAGTACAAGCGTTTATAAAATAATTTCCGTCTAAACAATATTTTTATAAAGTTTTCTACAATTTTTTTTTTGTTTTTAAAGAACCTTTCTAAAATTATAAGCTTTCTATATATCGAATAAAATTGGGGGTGAAAAAAAAAGTTGTCAGAAAAAAAAAAACTATTTTAGTCATGTCAAACTTTTCTTTTGTGATTAATAATTTTGAAAATTCAAAATTGACAAATCTCAAAATTAAAGATTCAATTAATTTTAACAAATAAATAAGAATTCAATTGAACTAAAACAATTTTGTTGAAAATTCAGTTCATATTATCTCATATAACATGTTAAATTATAATTTACATTTTTGTTAGTTATGTTTTTTTAATTAAAACTTCAAACAATATAATCTTAGTTAAATATATCAAAAGTAAATATATCATTTTAGTCTTAAAAATAGACTGAAACTCTATGTTTCACTATTTTGCTTACTTATTATGCATATTAATTAGGTTTGATGCTTACTATTTTGGTTTCTATGTTGGTACAAACATAAAAGGTTAAACTTTAAAAATGTCATTTTACTAATATTGTAAAGATTAGTAAAATGTTTGAATGTTTTTTCCTTCTTGATTTTATTTTAGTCCGTTTATAAATTGTCACGTTAAATATGATATTTTATAATCAAAACTTGGTATTTCAAACAAAATGATACGAAAGAACATGTTTTGATATATCTTTTTTTAATAGTGATTTTCCAATTAATATTTTTCAAATATTCTTTTTTCCTATTATGCAATAACATCCTTTATTTGATTTTTTTTTAATTCGTCTTTTCTTTTATGCATATTCATCTTTTTTTAAAAAAAAAATTAATTTAACAAAATTCCATCAATTTATGTTATATAAATTTAAATGTTTTCTTTTTTATTTAATTTCACGTTTATCTCAATCACCTAAATAAGCATTTCTTTGAAATTATTAGATAGTTTCAAACAGAAAATTATTTTTTCTATCTTTACCCTAATATTTTTCTATTCAAATACCCTAATATGTAAATGTATTTCCACTTTCACACGAAAACAATTACTTTGATATTTGGATCAAATTAATTAAATTTCTTTGATCAATTTCAATAAAATTAACTGTATTTTCTCAATTAACTTCTTTATACAACTTAACAAACAAAAATTTATCTTACATAATCATTTTATAATTATTAAATCTTAATTAGTAATTAGTATTATTTAATTAATATAATTTTTTGAATCAGCCAATGTAATATACAGGTGACTAACCTAGTAAATAATACATTAGATTGAAATTAAGCATACCAAACCTCTGAGCGCAAGTCCTCAAATGTCATTTTGTTGACCGGCATTTCATCGTCTCCTTCATTGCGCCATACAATGGCTATGTCACTCAATTTTTTCTTGCTATTCAAATTTAAACAATTTCCAGCTGGATTTAGATAAGCTCCTGGAAGCCATTGACCTCCTGGATGCAATAATTGGCTTTCTTCAGATGGATCATCAACTAATATGCATTTAGGAGGCGTAGAAAACAACACACTCATTTCATCCAATATTGTTTTCCAAAACACCTGTCATAATCATGCTTAAGATTACTGGGAAAAAAACCTAAAATCCCAAATCAATTCATGGGTTCACCCCAAGATTATGATCTAATGAAATAACTTTAACTCAGACATTAAAAAAATAAATAAACCTCTAGATTTGAGATTGAAAATCTCTGAAAATCAGAGTAGCTTGAAATCGGATCTTTATAACTGGAACCCAAGAATTTCTTTCCCTGTCTCTCTAATAAATTTCCTATGTTGGTTAATTTTGCATCCTCCCTATCATGCCAATGAATATGTAAGAATATCAGCATATATAAATTATGATCAACTAGGTTTATTCCCCCGCGCGTTGCAGATAGTTATCACAGTACAGTTGTACATTACCGAGAATGTGTATTATATATCGTTTGCAGAAGCATAAGTTACATAACAAAATCAAAACTCTCATCATGAATTCTATACAGATTTTTATAAAAAAATAAAATCATACAAAATGCTCACAAATATGTTACAAAAATAATTGAAAAAATTACTCATAAAATCCTTCTCATCGGCAACCAATCGTTTCAATTGAAACAAAAACCCAAATTTCTAAGCAATCTCTCAAATTTAATAAAAAAACCAAATCTATAAGAAAATATCTCAAAATTAATACCCTCGTCTCTGTTTACAAACTTTTGGTGGTTCATCACTAAATTATCAAAATATCACTAAATGGATCAGACACCTTTGCATCACTGTTCATTTTACTATGCATCACTGTTTCACTACGCATCATTGTCGCTATGTGTGTGTACAAAAATGGAAATTTTCGATTGAATTTATTAGTTTGAAACTTAAAGTTGATTGAATCGAAGCCTAGTCGCATACTGCTTTCGAAGCTAAGAAATGAAATTGAAAAACTGAAAACAAATTTCAAACCCTAGATTCTCCGCTCTCAAAAACCAGCTTAAATTATCACCAAATACACGAATCAACGAAAAGGAGAGAGAACTTACGGGTCGGGTAACCAAGCGGGAGGGTCGGGTCCGAAATCTACGTAACATCCATAATACATCATCTGATGAAGCGAGAAAGGAAGATCCGGATTGAGAAGTTGGGTGGAGATTTGGTTCCATGTTTGAGGAGTTGCAGGGCCGAAACTTCGGATGATTTCAGTGAGCTTCTGATGAAGTTGACTGGCGGTTTCCTGTGGAATACCAAGGTGTACTATGTCGGACATGGAGATAGAATCGAGAGATTTGTGCACTGCCATTGTTGATTCTGTGTAAACTCTGCAAGAAGGTTTCAAACTCGGTGATGTTTATCGAACTTGACAACGATAAATAAACAAAAAATGGATATGAGAGCCGTGTTAACTTATTTTACGGTTTTGACACGTATTCATGTTAAAAATAAAATCTTATATCAATTCAGCTTATCTGGTTAGACAATTAATATTTTTGGCATTAATTATAGTTAGGTTTTGAGCCAAAGCTGTTATAATAGTTAATTTGAGGGACCAAAATCAATAGTTGTCTAAACCACAATGGCTGAATTGATAGAAGATTATATTTTATACATAATTGTTAAAACAGTTACACTAAATAGGTTAAAACCGTAATTTACTTTTTTTTTAAGATGTTCATATCAATTTTCTTACAATTTTTTTAATAGTAATTTCAGATTATTTTAAGATAAAACTATATTATCTATACTATATTATAACATATTAGAATTGATAGTTTTATAACTCTTATAAAATGAAGTATAACTTTCAAAGTTTTAAAACAATAAAGTTAAGTTTTTTTTTACTTTTTAGTTTGTCTTATATTTATATTTTAAAGAAATAAAGTGTCATATAATGATTATAAATGAAAATCCTATCAAATCATTTATTGACTTTTTCGTTACATTTGATATGTGATGTTTAGTCTTTTAAATTGTAACTTTTATTAAAATATTTATTTTAATTAAATATTAAAATTAAATTAAAAGAGTTGATTTAGTGAAACACGAGTTAGTTTAGTTTTTTTACGAGTCAAACTCAACAATCTAAATGTTTTGTTTTCCGCCAACCAAAATATTTTTTAAAAATATGTTTTATAAAATCATGTAAAACATACGTAACAAAACGTAAAAAAAATTCATCACATCTGACGCAGCGTTACGTATGTTTTACATGGGTTGTAAAATATTTTTTTAAAATATTTGGTCAGCGTTTTTTTGATTTTTTTATAAAAATGTGCCCAATAGTGTTAAAAACCTGTAAAAAAAATTAAAAAAAATACGTTTTTTACATGATTTTAGCCTAGTTTTCACGGTTTTCTCACTATAATAGGGTTTTCATTTTATTAATTCTATATATATATATGATGTCAACGGAGCTTAGCTAATAAACTAACTAAAAACCGACTCTAAAATAGACATAAAGTAATAAATCTAGACTCTCTAAATCCTAAGTTACCGACAGGCAAGTGTACCTATCGTATGCAGCAAGACAAAAGTAAGTCCGGATATCGAACCCACAGACCTATAGACTGTACCAACTAGACTCTAGGACTTATCTATACAAATTTACTTGATTAGAAAGAGTTGTCTAAAGGGGGGTTTTTCTAACAACTAAAAATGAATTAAAAGGAGGAAAAACTAAAACGAGAACAAACGGCGGACAAAGAAGAGAATCAGATGAACAAAACACTACTTAGGCTCGAATCCTATACATGCTTGACAAGGTTCTATCGGTAATGGAACTGATATGATACCGGGATCTTAAAATACTAAACTCAAAGGAAACTTAGAGCACCCTAGACCCTTCTCAAGGATAGTCAACTAAAACCCCTAAAAGTTGTTAAACCACCGGTTAAATGGATTTCCCTCACAGGACATCCAACCACTTATGAAATACCCATTAGACAATCTACTTCACAGCGCGATCATCTCAATACATATAAGATAAAATCTGACAAAACTATCTACCTCACGGTTCGACAATTTTAAAACACCTAAATGCACGGGGTAACTTGGAATTTCCTATTGGATTCAATAAACAAGGTTTGATAGACAAACTAGACCGATCTTCTCACGAAGCCTCTAACCTAGCAATCTAACAACCAAGACTTATTGACAACTTCTCATCTCACGGTTATTAAAGTTAGTTGAACATCTTAATCGTCTAAGTCATAATAAAACACTCCTATGAATTACCTGATCACAATAATTCATCTAATAATCAAAGGCACACAGTAATTGATCTAGCATACACTTATTATGTGACAGACAATCACCAAGACACACGAGGAGTATAATATCAATCATCAAACAATTATAGATACGCGTTTACATCCATTATTCAAATCCAAATCTTTAATTCATAAGTTTTAACATATCAAATTGTTCCACAACCAAAATCAAGCATTTATAATCATCTAACCTAAGTAGTTCTATATGTTTAGCCAAGAAACATTGTCAAAGCATGAATCATAACAAGTTTACAAAGCTTGAAACACATAGTAATCAGGAATGAAACTAAGAATAAGAAAACCGAATGGCTAACACCCGAAAACACAATCCCCGGGCTTCAATCCTTCGATCTCTTGCTTCCAAAATCTCTTAATCGCTTCCAATCGCCTCTAGCAGTCCAGAACTCGTCCTCAGCCGTCTCTAATCGAGTGTAACCCTAAAAATCCCGTCTCGAGCCGTTTTTATTGAAAAATCTCGAATTCCTGCGTTTTTGAACCCGTCGCGTACCGCGACGACCATACCAAAACCCCTCGCGCTACGCGATGGGTCTCGCTACCCGACAAATTAGTCGGGTCAACCCGCAATCATTAAAAAGGGCAATACTGTAATTTCCACCTGTCGCGCTACGCGACAAGGTTTGAGAAAACCTTCGCGGTACGCGACAACTCCATATTCCAGATTTTTCTTCTTTTGTTCTTGGGTCTAATCTCTTCCACCCGGTAGCTCGTTTTCTTGATTTTTTGTGCCAAAATGATATGTTTATTACCTGCAAACATGAAATTACCAAATTGTGAAGAACCAGCATAAATCGACTCTAAAAACGAATAAAACTATACAGGAACTCAAAAGAAACAAATGGAAAAACAGATGTGTTTCACAACACATCAATATATATATAAATGCAATCAAAATTAATTAACTAATAATATAATAACTTAATAATATATGATCTTTTCAAGTGAAGATAACAATGTGCAACTCGGTTTGTTTGGTTAAGGCTTCTGTTGGTTTATGACTTTATTCGGATGTATGGGGCCGATGCCAATCCGAAACAAGTCTTTGTTTTTTTTTCTTTTTGTTTTCTTATGTTATTTAATTAAATAATATTAATAATAATTAAAAATATTTGTAATTAAATAATACAAATAATTAAAAAATGTTTTCGGTGTTTTTTTATCAACCTTTCGTTCGTATTTCTTTACACTAGATTTTGTAAATGCAGTAACATTATTTTTATTTTCGTTCTACGATTTTGTAACATCGCCAGCCTATGTTTGCCTTCGTATTCTTTGAGAGTGTTGCATGTTTTTGTGATGGTTCGGTTTATTTTTTATGACAGATTGACGTTCATTGCAGACAGTTATGGGTCTACTTTTTAGTATTCATGATATTGCTACTATCATGACTGATTAATCACAAGGACAAAGCGGTATGGCTCATGTATTTTTAATTGTGTGGCATTTTGTTAGATAAGTTTCAGTTTGTTTTTATTTTTTTTACTATTATTAAATGTTTACAAAAGAATAATAATTTTATTGTTATCTTATGTTTGTTTTTTTAATGTTACATTTTACGAAAAAGCACGACCATTTTTTTGTGTGTCGGATGTCGAGTATGCTTTATGTTTTATGTAGAAGTAACAATCGTTGTGCCATGTTTCTATATATGTATTTTGATATACGGGAACACAGCTGCATTCTGATATTCGAAATCGTTGCGGAATCCCGTCACAACGCGCGTGAAAACCACTAGTTAAAATTATAAAGTAAATTATCGATATGGTACATGAGTTTTGTTAGTGTTTTAATTTTGATCCTTAGGTTTTATAAATTATTTATATATTCTCAAACTTTAAATATTTGTAAGATATATAATCTTAAAGTCACTAAATTACTCTAAAATATTTGATCAAATTACCCACACCTAAGTATTGCAATTATATTTTATGTCATGATATCAATTTTATAATTTATAAATTTTTATTTCTAGATTTAATATATTTATTTAACCCGTGTAATACACATTGTTATATGTTATATTCTTGTGAAAACCGATATTTTTTTTCAAAAATAAACTTTATAAAATGAAATGTTAAAAGAACAAAATTAAAAGAAGAATGATTTAAAAATAATAATATTTATTTTATTAATTTAAAGTATTTAAGAATACACAATTACAATCATATTACTATATATATATATATATATATATATATAATTAAATTACAGAAAAAGGAATAGTGTATATATTATTATTATATATTTAATGTTCCTCACTAATTATATATATATTTAATATATATTAATTAGTTAGTGGGCCCCATTGATTATATATATTCAAAATCATATAAATAATATACATATATGATATATATATATATATTATATTATTTAGGTGTCTGATCCATATAGTTTTTTTAACTTTGAAAAGTAGTAAAGAGAGATAAATACATTAAATTGAGAGATTTGCTTAGAGATTTGAGTTTTTATTAAATTTGAGATATTTACTTAGAGATTTGAGTTTTTTCTTTTAATTCAAACGATTGGTAAGATGGATTTTGTGAGTAATTTTTCTATTATTTTTATAACATATTTGTGAAGATTTTGTATGATTTTATGTTTTTGTGATAACTTATATAAAGTTCGTGATAAGAGATTTGATTTTGTTATGCAACTTATGCTTCTACAAATGATATATAATATCCGTTCTCAGGAGTGTACTACAATAATTCACCGTAATGCGCTGGGTGAATAAACCTAGCATTATATTATAAACCATTTTATAATTATTATCGTTAGTGACTATTTTTTTTTTATAAAATCAGTGTAATACACCGATATTAGCATTTGTTTACATATTTTAAAATTACATTTAAAACTTGGGCGGTAATCATCCAACTTTTTTTGGCCAGAGGCAAATTGATAATCAAGCATGTATGAGAGGAAAGTAGCATTAGGATTAATGACACTTACCAAGTCTTCACATGATCACTAAATACATTGAGTCGTCAATTTAAGTGGAAGGTATTCTAGTAGTGTGTGAGTTACATGAATATTTGATTTAGTTATTCTAAAACAAAATATATTATTATTCATTATTGTATTATCATTATCATTATGGTTCTTCATATTTGGGTACCCTAACAATTAATGTAGACTCTTTGGATACTGACATTTAGTTTGTCAAATATCAAATCAGTTTATTCATATCATTATGTGACATTATTAAATAAGGGATTGGTTATTCACACACCCCACTTTTATAATTCAACACCTCACCTTTTTATGTACGTGTTGTATAGGTCTCTATGTCACGTACATCACCACCTGCAACCTTGTTTTCTGCTTGTCGTACGCCACGTACAGATCCCTACGTGGCGTACGACATCTGACACCTGCAACCTTAAATTCCCAGATGTGACTGGTTAATTCTGTGTTGTACGCCACGTAGGGTTCCGTACGTGACGTATAGGTTTTCTGAATAAAATGTCTGATTTTTGGCCCATCTCCACATTGAATTCTTATGTATGGTACTACAAAACACGTATAAGGCTAAAACAATTTTTTTTTTCAAACCTTAAATTGAAATAAAATTTGTAATGTTATAAATTTAAACATTTTTAACGTCTAATAATTTAAACATTTATAACATTATTTTTAACGTTTGTCGTTTTTAGTATTAATTTCATTACTTTAATATTATTGTTGTTTTGCAATTAAAAAAAGTAACAACCAATCAAACAAATACAATTTATATACAAATTAAAAAGATAAACAAACAATCAAAACAAATCACAATATATACATAAACAATGTCTGTACAGTACAAGGAAAACAAAAAAACTACGGATCCTGTCGGGGAGGTGATGGCAGAAGGGGATGAGGCTCGATACCAGCCTGCCTGGACCTCTCGATCTCGCGATCGATCATCCAGCGCAGCATATGGCTCTGCCGAGCCAGGATCCGATCGTGCTCCCTGGATCGTGTAGAAAGATCCTGGAGTATCTGATCGTGCTCCCTAGATCGTGCAGAAAGATCTTGCAGTATCGCCTCGAGGCGTGCCGGAAGCCTCACCGTATGGCATCTCCGCGGCGGATGCTGACAGTTTATGTATATCGTAGTACATACACTACCTTGTACGCCACACACAGGGTTCTACGTCACGTTACCTATGTTTTCGTATTTTGACAGACGACAAGCACACGGCAAGCCACAACTGGTGAAAAGTTGACAGTTACAGGAATGATTCCCGGTCCGTAATACTCGTATCTTGCTTTTTTCCACAACAAACAAATCAAGAGCCTTGTGTGAAACCTTACCTCGAAGATAATCAAACAACGCTACTTTGTGATGACTCAGTTTTCACCTTGCTTGTTCGAAACCGTTGTTTATGTTCACCTCTTATGAATTTACAACTTCGTCAACAAACCCGACAAGTGTGGCAAGCGAACTATTTGGTGTTTTTAAACATCGCTTTAAGTTCGCGTGCTGACTTTCGACTCTATTGGTTGTATGTTGACCGAAGTTCCGGTCTTGTTGGTCTAAGCAGATACAAACATTTCTTTGTAACTGTTCAACCATGTTTGTGTTAAATAATTTAAAACGCCCGAAACAAAACGTAACCACATAATTAGTGTATATATTAAATATGTATGTATGTATGTATGTGTAGAACATTTCTTTCAACTTTTGCAAGATCTCGTCTGTTATTATTACACGAGGCTCCATACACCTGTCTAACATTTCTTTCAACTTTTGCAACACCCACAAGTAATTCTCTTCACGTTCTTTTGTTATAAACACATGTGCAATACAAAACGTATGGTGTGTTGAAGTCACACCAACAATCTGTACAAACGAAATTCTGTACATGTTCGTTTTGTATGTGGCGTCAATCATCAGCACATGCGGGAACGCTCGCCAATATGTGTACGACTTCGGATGACAGAAGAACACTTTCTCGACGACATTTTTTGCAGGATCTTCTCTGGTATAATATACATAGCCCTTAGAATGTAGTAGGTTTTCCAGAACCTGCATTAGCGTGGTACCTACTTTCTTTTCATTTTTTATTTTTTGTTGGGTGTTGTATATGTCCCTGATTACAGAAACATTATTAGGGTTTTGTTTCTTGATAGTTGACAGAATATTTCGCGGGTCCATATGTTGTTCGGTCAGCTGTCCCACCATCTTATGTTCATCTTGAGACAACCTTCTTACAAATGGATGCCCCTCTAGATGTTGAGCAGCCTCATGGTTATGCTCATCATTTCGAACCTCTAACTGTCAAACAAGACGCTTTTCTTTGTAAACGCCAACCAGCTTAAATGGACAACCAATTTTCTTGCTGCCAGAGCGTTTACGCGTCACAACGGTCTTGTGTTCGCCACTATGATCACAGACAAGCCATACCTTCTTTACAACGTCTCCTTTCTTTTTAGATTGAGCGGTGACTACAATATAACCGTTTTCAACCGTTCTGCTTTTCACCCAGGAAACCGGCTCATCATGAGACATAAATTCCTAAAACAATAACACGACTTAAAATATATCTAATGTAAAAAACATGAAAGTCAATCTAAATTATACCTGATTGGTATCCCAAAACACTTTATCATGATGGCCCCCGTTGAAATAATCATGCCCGCTATTTTGTGGTTCGGAATATACATCATTTTCTGCATGCCTGTATGAAGGCTGACTTTCCCATCCAAATTCTTGCTGGTTTTCGTAATTGTAAAAAGATTCAACGCAAGGATCCTCATTTAAATCGGGAATAATATTCGCGTTGTATGATTGAAAATTGGGTTCCTTGTTTAAATCAGGTAGCTCTTGAGGTCTACTATCACCATGATAAGATCGACCGACATAATCTTGTTCTATCTTGTTGTCTCCAAAGAAGAAATTAACGTCCCAAAATGACATTATGTGAATACAATAAAAAATTGAAAGAATTCAAATAGGGAATTCGTAGGAAGAAAAACACGAATGAATTCGAAACGTTCGTTCGTTCGATATATATATAATTTATGGAATCTTACGTCATTTCGTTATTTGTACCAAATTTCAATTTCAAAATTTTATACGTGTCGTATAAGGCCATTTTTAGTACAATCACCAGACTCTAAAACCAATTATTGTCCTTTATACGCCACGTATCGTACTTTACGACACGTATACCTTTTTCAGCATGTCATGCCCTAGACAGTTCCTCTCATATTATTGTCCTTTATACGCCACGTGGAGTACTATACGTCGCGTACAACATCACATCATTGTGCAGAGGTGTCAGTACTGTTTGTACGATGTTTTGTACGTGGCATATAGTATTATACGTGGCATACAACACTCAATTATTGCCTAAAAATGTCAGCCTATAATGTTGTTGTACGTGACGTAAGGATCTCTACGCCGCGTATAGATACATGTACATGGCGTAGGGATCTATACGACACGTACAAAGGGTGTGAAAATTTAGAATTGGGTGTGAGATTAAGACAACCCTTGAATAAATGTTGGTCATATTTTTCAATAAGACCCAAATGAATACGACAATTATTATTCAACATGGTTGTACAAGATTATGAATTGATTGACTTGATATCTTGCAAACCATTACGTATTAGATATATTGGTCAATACAAGTTAATTGTATCTAAAGTGTCTAGCTAACAAATTAGATATATCTATAACATTTACTCTTATTCTCATCCTAATTCCAAATCTGTGTTTCATTGATACAAAACACAAAAATATACATATAAAACTAATTTCTACTAAATACCTAGCAAATTTGAATTTTCTATACATATAAATCTAGTTTTTATTTTTTATTTTCATAAAAAAATAAAATGAAAAAAAAAGAAGGAATGCTTAGCTAGGAAGTTGGAAAAAGCACAAGAATCCCGGTTAAGGAAGCCTTAACTTTACCATACTTTTGCCTTTCCATGTAGTTAAAATTGAGTTGCATCTCCAAAAGGCCGAAAGCATATTCAACCGCATTACAATGTTGTACATTACCCTTAAAAATATGTACATTCTATCCACTATATATAAAACACAACTACATGCACATGCTTTCACGATCCATCAATGGCTAATTCATTATCAAATCCATTGCAAGATACCCAACAACCTGAAGACCAAGAACCCGTAGTGAAATTGTCGGGATCAATCGGACCGTTCGTTGCTGTCATGTCGATATTGATGGTGGTTGTGATTCTTTCATGTATCGCTGGAAGAATTTATAGCAAACGAGCGATGGAGGAACCGTTGGACAGGGTTATAAAGCGCCGAGATTGTTTTGGGTGGTTGAAAGGCAGATTGTGGTGGTGTGGTGGCGGCGGTAGTGGTAATGTGATTACACTTGCCGGAAAAGGGGATGCTAAAGTTGATGAAGGTGTTGTATGAACATGCATTGTTTGAATATTGATTTGCATCTATTAAATTAATTAATATATGTTTATTTTGCTTAAAGTGTAGCTTTTGTTTTGTTACAAACTAGCATTGACACCTACTCGCGCAGCACGTCTCGGTAGGCTGTTACATAAGGCGTTTAGAAATTATATATTACATTGATCATAAAATAATTTTTATTTTTTTTACTAAGGTAACCATATTATTTAACTTTATTATTTCAAGTCATATATAAAATATAAGTTGTACATGTTTAAAATTTAGACTTCTCATAAAGTTAATTTGCTTAAAATAAAATTATTTAAAAGTTTGAAGTTTGAACTATCGATATATTAAAAAAGTCATTTTAAAAATTATAGAAATCTAACTATTAAACGATGTAAAAATGTGCATAATTAAAAACATGAAAACAAATCTACTAACATATCATTCCATGTAACTAAAACATACACAATCGTAAAAGTAACGTACGTTACATTGTCGTAACTCGTAATACCCAAGAAGGTAAACCTATTGTTGGCACACCAACAGTCAAAACTATGTTAAATAAAAAGAAAGTTAAAATAAAAAAAACATCCTACAAACCTTAGATGGAATCACACCGAATAATAAAAAAACTAAACACTAAAAAATATCATTATTAAACTAAACACTAAAAACCGATTGCTAATTCCTACTGGTTCCTGTCCTATTCAACCTGTTGCATTACCCTAATTATGTAGGTTATATATTTTTCAAAAATTTTTGATGCCTTTTTAAATGGTGTAACATCACCTTCATATTAAATTATTAGTTGCTATGAATACTACTCGAAAATGAGTATCACTATTCACTAATCACAAAACATCAACGAAGGAAACCATTGGTAATTATTTATGAAATACACCAAAATTTTAAAAAATAATTACAAAATGTTAAGTTAAATTACCCATTAATCACCGATTAATATCATAACTTGTGCCAAAATTACACATAATTTGGGATTGTCTGGTGATTATGTGGAGAATCTCAAACACAGTATTGTAAGTTATTTTGAACGTTTAACATTGTTCTACAAAAGCGCAAAAGGAGGAGGTAAAGCAAAAGAAGATTTGAATGCATATGTGATGCCTCATATGGAAGCTAGTGAATGAAATTAACGAGGATGATATGATCGTAGATGATTCTATGAATAGAAGAAAGTCTTGATGATATTGAAGACATTGGCTTGGAAGACTAATGATATTGAAAGTATTCGTGATGAACATTTATCCTTTGAAGCAGTGTTGCGAAACTCCACATAGGCAGCCGAGTACTTGGTACTCTAACAAGCTAATTTATTTCAATTCGGTCACACAAACTTATCCAAGTCAGATTTCCATTGTTTTTTTACCGATTTTCGTAAATTTTCACTTGTTTTCATGTTTTTCACCGATTATTGTTTGATTTTCTCTATATGTAGTTTATTTTTATTGATATTCAGTTCATCTGCAAGGCCATCTTCGAGATTTTGGGTGTCCCTTGCAAATAATTAAAATTGTCCCCTGTATCTATAAAAAAAATTCATAAATTGACAATAATTGAGACAAAAACTAGTCAATAAACAATACAAAAACATTTTTTATGATCGTGGGAACCAACTTACTTGGTAAATCCCAGAGTCTCCAAAATACCTGAATAATAAGTAGGAGCATGTGCAGCCTCAAGCAACCGGGTCAGCGGCAGGAAACTTGGAATTAACTTGAGACATATAAGTTGTACCTCGTCTCTTTTAACAATTACATATTTACATCACTTCCTTGGAGGTTAATAACAATTTTGTTGTTATAAAATGATATTTTTCACATACTTAGACAAAATTGTGATGCTCTCTTAACATTATTCGAAACAAATTTATTGATCAAATCATTATATAGAAAAATATAAAATAAATTCAAAATTTCAGGCTGTTAAAATAAACCGGCCATGTGCAGTCGCATTTTCTGCACATGGTCATGGTTGCCTATGTTCATCTGTTATAAATACTAGTAAACATATGATATTTAACATATATATAATTTTTTACAAATTATTTTTTTATAATTTATTATATCTGATTACTCACTGAGTACTTCTCACCTATGTCGAGTACTTGCAACTCTCCAAATGACCGACCTTGCAGCGGTATTAACTTCTCCAACCATGCTTTGAAACTTTGTGTTCATTGAGTACAAAGAACCAACTGAAAAAGAATGAACCGGCCAGAGAATATTACAGATCAAGGTTCGATATATGCCAAATAAATGGATTAGGGTGGTGAACATATATTAGTATTTTAGATATTTGTTTAAATTTTTTATGGGTCAATAATTAAGTTTATGTGGAGGTTAATCTCGTTAATTATGTGTTTGGCCTTGTTGAAACTATTTATATTAAATGCATGTCGGTCAAACATACGGGTTTTACTAGACTAAAATGTCAACAGTCGCATGCTGTCTACTGAAAAAAGAATAAACAAATTGAATGGTTGTACAGTTTGATAACTACACTTAAAAAGGTGCTAATGAGGGGTAGAGACATTGTCATTTTTACGAATAAAAAAACTATTTAAGGTATTTAAAATTATTTAAAATATGTATCCACATCCTAGCTTTTGGATGTCTGAACTTTTGGATATTTCAGATTTGGTTTTGGGCAGATGAAGGGATGTGTGTATGTACAAAACATAAATGTATTGTATGTGTATGATCACATTTGAATGCAAAAGTAAAATCAAACTAATTTTAACGTTATTTTACTTATTTTTTTAAAAATAACAATATCATTAGCCGGGGTCTCATTGAAAGCAACATCTCTATATCTACGAGATTGAGATAAGGTTGTCTACATCTAACACTTCTTAAATCATCCCTTAACTTCGCAAATAATGATATATGTTGAGTACCATGATGATAATGACATTTGAATGCAAAACAACAGTTTTTGTACGAACGATCATTCTTCACATTCTCTTCCACTATTTCATTTCAATCTCCTATTTTGTATGTTGTTTGTTATCGATCATCATAAAGAATCGATGACAAAGCATAATAAAGCCAACAAATAAATGTCATTTTTCAATAAAAAAAAATAATCACTCATTTTGTAGCCAAAACCCAAAGTGCATATGATTTTTATGATGGTGTATATGCAAGCAAGTTAATGTAAGTCTGCATGATGATGCTAGAGAGAACTTGTAGCGTCTAAGAAATCCACCAATCTCGTGCATGGTGCGGTTTGGTTCAATTATGACTTTTTTCATAAGTAAAACCACTACTTTAGTTAATTCTAAATCCACATTCATAACCATAACTAATTGATCGATTAATCATTAATCGGTTAACCCCTGGTTATGGTTTGGTTTCGGTTAAATTTATTCAATAATGAAATTGTTGAAAAACAAGAAAGACTTGTAAATAAGTTTGTGAACTAAAAATATATTGATGATAAAAATCTAAGTAAAGATCGTATGATTTTGGCATCTATAATCTATTTCTATTATACTTAATAAATCAAAATAATTGGTAGACACTTTTCATTATTCTAGAGCATCCTCACACTAATTTTCCCGCTTCTCTCTCCAAATAAATACACAACTTTAATAAATACTAATAATATATTCTTTATACCTTTTTTAATCAAAAAAAATTCTTAATATTAAAAAAATATATTACATAATAGTATAAAATACTAATTATATTATATATACCTTTTATCATTAAAAAAGGATTTCTTAATATAATAAAAAAATATTTTAATATTAAAAGCACACGTTTAAAAAATCAAATTATAATAAAATATGAAAATTTTCCAATAATTTACAACTCATAAAATATTTTTATAATTTATTAGTCATTATTATTAACTATTTTTTTCTTTATCAACTTGTGTAGTAATAGATAACATTCTATAATTTCGTATAAATGATATATTTTAAAAACAACTTTTTTAAAATAAAATGTTTGAAAACAAAACTTTGAAAAAAATAATTTTTTAAAATACAGTATTATTATTATATTTACTATGTAATGTTGATCATATTTTAAATAAAAAAATAATTTACAATTCTAAACTTATATTATTGAATATTTACTAAATTTTTACAAACCGTGTAATACACGGGATACTAACCTAGTTTATAATAAATGAATATTATTTTGCTTAGATGTCATTACCACATTAATTCTCTTCTTGAAATTGACTTGTGTCATTACCACAAAAATTCTCAAATTAATTTGCCACATAGCAATCAAACATTAAATCTAATTCAAATATTCACAATTTTCAAATATATTTTAAATAATTAAAACTTAACTTGTTTTTTGAACGGTGAAGGTCTCAATCATGTGAACCCACTGTTTTCAGGCCATGTCACTAAGGTCTAGTTACCTGGACGAGCCATCACAACCACCTCAGGAGGAAACCCCACTAGGAAAACTCCCTGACCCCCCTCAGACCCCTATTTCGCTGCGGGAAGGATTTGAACCCAAGACCTCCCATTTAGAAGAATCTTGGGGTACCATTGAGGCAATGCCTCAAAATTTCAAATCAAATATTCCGGATATACAAACCAAAAGTATTCAAAATACTATAATTTAAATAAAATTTAATTTGATATTTGTATAATCCTTTTCGTTTGTATATACATAAATTAATTTTTCCGAATTTTACGTATTCTTTAATTGATTTACTAACAAAATTTTAGTTTTTGAATATACAATTTTGACTTTTTGTAATTAGTTTTTGTTAATAATTAATTTTTTAAAGACTTTCGATTGTTAACAAAATATAAGATTGTTAACATATTATACTATATTTTTTAATAAAAACTTAATTTACCTAACTGATATACAAGAAAATTGTTTCGATATTTTAGATTTTTAATTTTAAAATAATTGTACATTTCGTTGTAAACTGTATATTTTTTTAAAATTATTTTCATTTAATATTTCCTTTTTAACACTCTTTTCTTTGCGGGACAACATCTCATACGACAATTAGAAATGAAACAAGAAAAACAAAATGGCAGTGAAAGTAAATATAAGGTGACATATATGTTAAGAATGACATTCATCTATCCTAAAACCATGTTGACGTCATTAACAAAACACATAAATGAAATAAAATGAAATTTGTAGACAAGCTCCATTACATGATGTAGTTTTTCGTATTTCATATATTTTTCTATTAAATTGTCCTTTTTATCTATATAAGCGAGTCGACATGACTTCATACGCATATATTTTTTACTTAATCACGCTAATCTCGTCGATGCAACAAACATAAATGAACTTCATAAACACTTTGCAACTAGTTTTATACATGTTCTGTGGACAGGTGCAATGGCATAATCGAATCAATTTTGTAAAATTCATTTTACGAAAAATAATAATTGTTTAACTGGGATAAAATAAAATAGTGAAGAAATAAGAATAAACTGTTTACATAACTATTTCTTAAATTGAATTTACATGGCTGAGATTTAAACGACCCAGATCTTCTCTTAAGGCAGTTGAATTAACCGGCAACCATATATATACAATTTGCATCGCTCGATGTCTCTTTCAACTCTTCGTATTTTTCTATAAATTACCGTTTAGTGTTCTTATACCATAATATATCAAATGGCTTTTAGCCTAGTGTTATTGCGATAATGTGGAGAAGCTGTACCTTTAACATTATTGAGGCCAGATGTTCAAACCTAAGTAGAAAGAGATGGTTACAGATCTATCTAGTTCCCGTTTATTTGATGGGTAAAAAGGTGACGACTAAGTCGACCTTTAAATATATGCTAATTTGAGCTTAGATCAGTCGTTTAGTTTCAAACCATTAAAAAAAATCTACATTTTACGCTACAACGTAAAAGTTTTAACCGTATCATCCGTCACATGCTAACAGTGGAGGTGTAACTTACATCGTTCTACACAATCACCACCGGTTTCTTTTCATATTCCTACCACGCAAAACTATAAAACATGGATCTCATCGCCTATCAACACCAACGCAACCCCTACTCTCGTATCAACCACGCGCCCTTAATCTTCTTCAACTACAGGGGGACCCGCCTGGTCAATACACCACGCTCTCTCACGCGCGTGTGTAACTCTTACCTGGAAAGATATTTTGCCCTGCGAACCGCCCCCTCAATATCGAAAATCCTTCATCGTTTCCACCTCCAATCCTTGTTTTCCGGTTCCAAAACAGTTTATATGATCCTGTTCGTGATAGGTTGTTCGATTGATGCTCGATTTTAATCAGGTGAGTTTTAAGCTACAGTTTTGTTATTAATGCAACTTGTTTGGATCTATGACTTTATATGATGTTTGATAGATTCGATTATGGTCATGTTTGTGTAGATCTGTATATTATCTGTGTTTTTGGCTCAATTTGAGTGGTAAAAAATAGAATTATTGATATATCAGGTGGATCTGTAGATTTTATGAGTGAGAGATGCTGTTTCATTAAATCCGATCCTTGTTTTAGATTTTATGAGTGAGAGATGCTGTTTCATCGAATTCGATCCTTGTTTTTTGATTCGTAAATAATTGATTTGATTCCGTTCGCTTGATGCGCGATTCTGATATTGTCGGTGGGTTTGAAGGTCAGAGTTTTGTTGTTGATGTAATTTGGTTGGATCTATGATTTGCTTGATGTTTGATGGATTCAATTTTGGTAGTTTGTGTAGATTTGCTGCCTATGTGTGTCTCTGGCTTAACTGAGGGCTAAAAATTAAAATTTATTGATGTATTTGAGAGATCTGTAAATTAGATGTATATGAAATGCAATTTAAATGAAGTTTTTATTTTAGATCTGGTGATTACAAGTTTTTTTGGTTGATTTTGTAGGCTAGAAGATGGAACCCATAGATATTGTTGGCAAGGCGAAAGAAGATGCTTCGCTTCCGAAAGGTTTGTTTGATTCCTTCCTTTTTCATATGTAATTTGTGGTATATGTTGTCAATTTTTGTTATTCTGGTTGAAATATTCAGGTTTTTATTTTTTTATTTTACCTGTTTTTGATGTTTTTATCTCCTTTTAAGTTCCATATTTCTTTACCTGTTATTATTGTTTTTGTTTTATACACCATATGTGCTAATCTGGGTAAAAATTACGTTGTTATATCCTTAAATCTAGAACAAAAGCATCTGTTGGTATACATCTTGTCCACAAATTTATTTTTTGGTTACAAGGGATGCCATCTTTTTGCCTTGATATTTTAATAAGTCTTCTTAGTCGAGCTATTTGCACATTTTTTAAGATATTACAGTTCTTATACGCTTACAGATGGTTGTTTTCTTGATGTGGATTAGTAATAAACATGTATATAGGCATAATGAGAAAAGGACATAAAGAATATAATTGTTTTTAAAAATCTATGTATTGATGAAGTATTTATATTCTAATACCATGCTTTTGATTGCAGCTACTATGACTAAGATTATCAAGGAAATGTTGCCTCCGGATGTCCGTGTTGCAAGAGATACTCAAGATCTATTAATCGAATGTTGCGTAGGTATGATATTTATTATGCTCTTAGTTGAATTCCCAAATCCCATATTCCCGTTTATTATTTCTAAGTTTCTTTTATCCTTTTGAAGAGTTTATCAATCTCGTTTCATCAGAGTCAAATGAAGTGTGTGGCAGAGAAGATAAAAGAACAATTGCACCTGAGCATGTACTCAAGGCATTAGAGGTTTGTTACTTAGGTTTATAACTTTAAATTGATTTGCAAATTATATACTTAGGGCACAAGGAGTTATAAGGGTTTTCCCCATTTTCCCTGCACTCCAAAAATCAGTGGCACATCAGGATTCTTTTCCAACCTCGCATTAGGGCTATAAACGAACCTAATGAACACGAATGAACCCTAGCTCATGTTCGTTTGTTTAATATAGAACTTGTTTACAAATAGTTTACGAACACTAAACGGACAAAAATACTTGTTAATGTTCGTTTGTTAAGAATTAAATTTGTTTATAAATAGTTCACGAACATAAATGAATACATAGTTATTAAAAAATGAAAATAGACATTCTTAATCTCAAACATTAAACATATTCACCTTCAATAGTTTATAAAGTTAAGTACTTGATAAGTTGATATAAAAATGATAAACATAATTATATCAAAACAAAGAAGCTAGAAATAATAATGGCAATCGTAATTATCCCAAATAAAATTGACGTGGTAGTGAACAACATAAAAGTTCTAAATGACTAGGCTTCTAATTTATATATTAAGATAATAAATTAAATATCAAAAATATAAAACATATTTAGTTAATGACCATAAAAAAAGCAATGTAACACACATAAACAAATACATTACCGAACGTTTATCATCACAAATGAACGGACATGACCTTTGTTTATTTATTAATTGAACGAATATAAACAAACTTTATGCCAAAAAGTGCATGAACATATAGTTGAATGTTTGGTTCATTTATAGCTCTAGGCCTCATTTTCTTGAAACGGTAAAAACAATTCATTTTCCCAAATCATTTTAATTTTTTTTTATCTAATTTAAATTAGAAATTAACAGCTATTTAGCTGTCTGCCTATCTGAGTGTCTGGTTCTGTGAGTTCAATGAAAACTTTGTTCCACCACATTACCCGAGGAGCAATTGGTGATATTGGCCCCAAGTCCCTACCCGACTCCACTCCATGTGCCCTTGTAATCTTTGACATTTTCTGCATCAAGATGTTAAAATGGTAAACAATTTTCAGGTTCTTGGCTTTGGGGAATACATAGAAGATGTTTATGCTGCATATGAACAACATAAACTGGAAACAATGGTATGTGTTTTTTTATCAACCATTGATTGGCTTGTGATAGGACTGTTTAATTAGCATAAACTCACTAATAACCCGGTCAAATCTGAGCTCATATTTAGCTTGCCGTTAACTTATCCAGCCTATGGTTCATGAGTTGACTCATTTTTTTTAGTTTTGATAATCTTGTATGTTTCTTTCTGTTAAAGCCTCAAATTACAATTTAACATTTTAAAATTATACTAGTCTCAAATGTCACGATACCATTCTCCCAATTTACAATGAAATGAGCTTGTTGTTTATACAAGCCTTGCACAAGCCAAATGATATCTACTACTTTTTATAGAATTCGATTTGAACATTTACACGAGCAATGATCGAGCTGCACGCCACAAGCTATTTGAACAACCTTAATTGTGTTTTTCCTATCTCAAATGTGTCTAAACATTATGTTTTTGTTGTATAATTGTTGTAGTTAACACTGCTATTATTCAAAAATAAAAAATGACGTTGCAGGACACCATAAGAAGTGGAAAGTTGTCGAATGGAGCGGAGATGACAGAAGAAGAAGCACTTGCAGCACAGCAGAGGATGTTCGCAGAGGCACGCGCAAGAATGAACGGTGTGAAACCTCTGCCACCAGAAGTGGATCCTACAACTCATAATTAGGCAGGCAGGAAATTAAGGTTTCTTTTAGATTTTGTACAAAGTGGCTTAGTTAACTGTTTTAGTGTCAGTTGTGTAAATGTTGTGTAATTAGTAACCAATGAATAGAGCAGAATATGAATTTGAATGATTAGGTTCCCTAATTTCTATAAATGTTGGTGGTGGCTTTTATCTTTTTTTAGCTAGCGGTTTACCCCGTGTGTTACTGTGCTAACTCAAATAATAACTGAACAAAAATATCACTAAAACAAACAACAATAAATATAACAAACAAACAAGCATATTTAGACAAGTCTTATTAAAAAGTAGGATCTGGGATAGAGGTGGGCAAACTGGGTTTTTTTTGGAACCGGTTCTGGTTCCAAACGGTCGGTTCCGGTCAACAAAGTCAATAACCGGCTTTTGGCCGGTTCCGGTTTTGCCAGGTAAAGGTGGAACCAATTCCGGTTCTGCTTCCGCTTTCTCTGAGAAACCGGAACCGTCTGTACCCACCGGTTTCGTGTTTTTTGCCTACCTACAGTCTGGAAATGGTATGATAAAAACAAACCTTACATTTATCCTCTAAAGTACGCTCATAAGTTCTGCTTCTAAACAAACAATAATAAGCATGTGAGAAATCTAAAAGTTAAAGCGCTAAAAAACCACGATGAAACAAAAGAAAATTAAAGAAAATATAAAAAAAAAAAAACATGCCAATGCCACATTGATCAAGAAATCCACATAAATGTAAACATAGTGATGTGAAAATGTTTATTTTTAGTGACGTGTCAATGTTTATCGCTGTTTATATAATAATAATAAATATATTTATAATAAATGAAGATGCAAGTAATTTAATATTTGATGTGAAATGCAAAAACCAGTGGAATTTAAAAACTATGGTCTATGAAAGCTGGGTGGCTGTGGTCTGTGGATCAATGACAATGAGGCCCAGATTAGTTAGGTTTTCACATCGCTGCGGTTGGAATTTAATAAAATTTCAGACCGACATTATGACGATGTTGGACCATGCTTCTTCACTTGGCCACTTGGGTGTTAGCATCACAGGCCGAATCGGCTCTCTGGTTCTATCAGGTTTCTTCACGTGCTCAACAATACCGACGCAAGTGACACAACCTTGTATGTTGGGTTTAAAAACGACCTATTTATACCCAAACTTATTTGACTTAAAACTAATACTGACATGAACTCGTTATCTGACCTGATCCAACCTACCTATTTCATCATACTTGTAGTTTAGGGTTGTACTCTTTGTATTTTGCTTTCAAGACTATTTATGATAAAAATAAGATGTCATATTCTGATTAATTTAGAGTTTAAATGTTCCAAGGTCAGAAAAAAACACAAATAGTTATACCCCTTGAGCCTAATGAACAAGTCCCACTTAACAAGTTGATATATTTTTGTAATTTATTATTTTGTATAAATTCATGGAGATATTATGGCTTAAATCTTGTGATTTGACACAATTTGAACTATATATATTTTTTCCTTCATTGTTTCATTCATTGGAAATAAGAATTTTTTATTCATTCAATGAATGAAATAATCAGACCCATGATCCGCCCCTTTTTATGAACCATTCCCTGATGCTCAATCCAATTCATGAACGAACCATAACCAGAACCATGACTTGGCACACGAGCCAACTGTTGACCTAGCACACAATCTAACCCATGGCTCACTACCCAAACCATCACCTAACCATGACCTGAACAATAACCCAAACTATGACTTGAATCATAAGTTGATAACCTAACACACGACTAGAACTAAGACTAGACACACAATTCAAACCATCAACATTAGAGTTATATTAAATACAAGCTAAGCTTCCATATCGAAATGGACATTATTTTTTTGAACAAAATTTTTTACACCAATTTACTTTAGGCAGAGATTGAAACCTTGGAAAGCAATGACTAATTATCATCATGACTACACCTAACTAAATTGAGCTATAGTAAGATAAATAACTATATTTGGGTGAATAATTATTGTACTTTAGGTTAGAATGTGTAATATTATGACATATAACGAGTTGATATTAATATCACTTTAACATAATACGAGTTAAGATTTGTAACTTAAAAATATGTGAATATAATTGATTTAAACAGGTAAGAATTATATATATTTGATAAGAAAATCATTAGAAATAAATTATTTGTTTTATTATAACTCATATTAAATTGAAATAAATTGATATTTTTTGAAAGCAATACATTTAAACCCAAACTGATTTTGCTCAAAACTCATCCTGACCCGTTACCGTATCATTTTAACAAAATACAGGTCAAGATGCGTAACTTAAAAACTATGTGAATATAATTGATTCAAACGAGAAATAATTATATATTTGATAAGGAAGTAAATTAAAATTATTAAAATAAATTAAAATTATTAAAATAAATTATTTGTTTCATTAAAACTCATTTTAAATTGAAATAAATTGATGCTTATTAAAAGCAACCCATTCAAACAAAATTGATTTTGCTTAAAACTCATACTAACTCGTATACATCATAACCTGCACCCGTTTGACCCGTTCGTTACCTGACCCAGTCCAACTTGTCTATTTTACCATATATAAATTCATGACTTTGGTAGCCATTACGGTATGTTGAAATGAATCGATAAAAAGATGGGCTAAAAAACGAGGCAAATAAAGTAAAACATGATGAAGATAACTACTCTCTTTCTTGAACCTTTTTCTTTCTCATTTGGACCTTGAAATTTATTGTAATTACATTTCAAGCCTTTTGTTAACTTAAAAACTGTTGGGCAGGATTCGGAATTTAAAAAACGAGTCATGTAAAGTAATGTTACATATCTGTTAAAAAAATAAAGAGATAAACTATAAATAAAGCAGTATTATCAAGGAATCTAGTAATAAGCATAATATAAAAACAAAAAAAACAAAAAAAAACCAGGTGATGTAACTGTCAACGTGGAGTAGCAGGCTTGAAGCCTTTGAAAGCATGAATAATTAAATATTAATAATAATTTAATATTTACTTAATTTTCTATTTTAATAAATTAACATTTATTAGAACACATCTCATGTTTGTAAGCACATCAACTTTGATTTCTTTTTTTTTTCTATCCTATTAACATCTCATATTAATTATTATATTAAATTTTCTTTTTTTTTTGTAATTTTAAAATATATAATTTTGTTAATAGATTAAAATTTTTAATATTAATTTTTTATTTCTAAAAAATAAAGTTATTATAAAATATAAAATTTTCAAAAATGGTTTTCTAAAACGAAGTTTATAAAGAAACAAACTTAAAAAAACTTAGCATTAAAGAAATAAAATAATTATTTTAATACTTATAGAATACAAAATTTTAATTGTTTATTATATTAAAAAATCATTTTATATTATCTAAATTTTCATTGGTGAGTATTTATTATATTTTTTTATTTAACATGTGTAATACATGTGGTACCATGGTGGATTTATATAGTATGGACTGGGTTCACACCCATCACTTTTCGAAAATATCGTGGCAAATTTTTTCCCCAAGGGCTCAAAAGGTAAAGTGATCGTATTAATATTTTTAAGGTTAAATCCTTAATGTAATTTTCTTAACAGAAGCATGTTAAAATCGCTTTCTGATATCAAAATTTCTATCTTTGAGAGTGTTAAGAAATTTGATTTTGGATAATTCAAAGAATATTAGTGAGGTATGTGTTCTTTGTATGTTCTACACATTTTCGCTGATTGGCTAATAGGCCCATCACCAGGGGCTTTGCCTCTTAGACGTCATCAGGTGCGCCCCCTTCTTGACCTTATTTGGATAGCAACTCAGAAATCTTAAACGCGTGTGCATTCCACACCAATAACACATGTTTCAACATATGCTAACAAATATAAGCTTATGGAGACTGTTAGCTTGCTAGAATTTTTGGTGAACGAGTCCTATTGCCAACAACTTTTTGTTTGAATTATTTTCTTTTAATTTATATTACATTGTTTTTGTTTTATTTATGTTTACTTATATTTCTTAAATTTAATTTACTTTCTAGGTTTCAATCTCAAAAAAACAACACACTCTTTTATCACGTTGATGTCACTATGGAAACATACATCACAAAGTTACATACTCTGAAACATGTCATTAACGTCATCATATAGGTTCACTGAAATACGTTTACATTTCTTCTGTTAATATAAAATTCTTATACCGTAACACAAGAATAACACTATTTTTCTATTTACGTTTCAATTTTCATGATAAATTATCATGACTTTACGTGCTTTTTTTAATTATACCGTCACATCTTAATGCTCATATTTCAATCATATGATCATTTTACAATGTACTAGTAACATTTGCTTGTTTGTTTATGAAATTTTTCCAAGACAAAATCCCTATTCATAATAATTAGTTTCGACAAGGAATGTTTAGGAATTGGAATACATGAGGCCACAGACAATATTCTTTATCTGATTCCCACTGCCTTCTAGTGACAGTTTAGGGCAGAGTGATAATTCCATTTGTCTTATTTATTTATTTTTTTTAATTTTATTTTGGTTTTTTTTTGGTTCCATTTGCATTATTTGGTAAAAAAGTAAAGGTGGATTTGAATGATGAAATTATTAGAGTTAAAGTGTTATATGTTTTAGGTAAATGTTTTAAGTTCTATGTTTGATGTTTGAATCAAATTAAATAAAAATTCATTCTTTAAAAAGTAAAAAAAAAATAGTCAAATCATTAACCCAAATTGGAACATATGAATGACATTGTCCCCCACCATAATCTTTCGTTTGAAATATAGTACAAAACAACCCAACTATCCTAAATTGCTTAATGGTCTTGCTGTAGACAAGTTAGTTGCTACTTTTATCATTATTTATACGACTTATACAAGGCTTGAATAGTCGTATATGTCATTACTCTGATCATATCAAAACAATCATTTCATAACTGAGGTTGATAACTCGTATAACCCATATATATATATATATATATATTACTTTTTAATAACTCATATGGTGAACGTAACCACCCTAGTGCGGAACAACTAGGTGACTATTAATTTGTAATGAGACTGACTAACTTTGAAACTTGTGTGTCTAACCTAAGATACATATAACACGTGTCAAAACATTATGTATTGCTCATTCGTGTATTAAATAACAAGAGGAGAACCTCACTTGGGTGCTACGAAAATAGAAGATACATATCAATAGTGTATGAAGCCACACGTTATAATAACTAACGAGAACTGACTCTTATAATTACATGTAAACAAATATCTTATGACGTTCCTAAGTTACTTTACAAATTACAAAAGGCACATATTTAAAAATATAAAGAACACTAGAGGTGCAAAACTTTTTGTAAGAAGATTAAAAAAGTTTGAGTATATATGGTCAACTATAATTGACTCTCACTCCAAATACATAAAAAAATAACTACAACTGACTTCATAAATGACTGTGATTTTAATTATCAAAATAAATTTCTACTTATTATATTAACTGTTTTTTAATGTGAAACTTAATCATTTTGGTCATTATTTCAAGGTGTTATTGACTATTTAAAATTAAGTTGGTTATAAAAATATAAAGAAATATTTGTGTTAGCTTGGATTGATGAAAACCTTAATTTTGGTCTGTGTATAGCCAGAAGAGCCAACATTTATGAACTAGGAATCATGTTCATATATTTATTAAACAAAAAATGTAAATTAACTTACCGTCAAACGATTCACGAACTATACAAATTAAGACCAATTATGCTGAGTGTTACCCAACTAGTAGCATTCATATACTTTAAGGGTTAATTATAAGCTAAATAATTTGCTTATTCAAAGTTCTGAAAATGTTATTTTAGTTTCGTAGATGATTATCAAATTGATATATATAAACTATTTTATTTATTGTGCATAAATATTTTTGTATGTTATAATTGTTATTTATTGTTTACTTAAATTTAATTTTAATCTCATTCAAGTGTATAATTTGTGTCGCAGCTAGGGACCCACGCTATTGAAAGCAGAATATAAAACCTTACAAGTTTAGTCCTTATTACCATTTCCAGTTTTAGAATTTTTGAAATTTATTTATTTATTTTTTAGTAAACGACAACATGGTTATCATTATTACTACTCGCATAGTGATCCAAATTACCCAAAGAAATTGTAATCGAGCGATATTTTGCTGATGAGATAAGACTCAAGAATCATAAGGTCCTAAGTTCAAAACCCAAAAAGTTGTTTTCTTAAAGTATTGAGTTTTCTTCCGAACTGGTGGCTTGATGATGGATATGATCGGATGGTACCTTTGATGACACATTGATATCCCAAAAATCCGTTAGTTAACCAAATTAGTCTTTAAAGAAATCCAAATTAAATTTTAAATTAATTTATTGAGGACACCAACTTTATGACAAGAATTTATTAACAAATACTAGTTGGTCCAACAATAGCCTCGTGATTTTTTTAAATGATTTATTAGCAAAGTTTCATCAGAAGCATAATTTACTTCGGGTTTAGCAAAAGTTATTTATTTTTTATTTTTTTTGAACGACGACGATCATACATATCACGTATGTTGTCTTAACAGGGTATATCGGATAGAGGTAAGACATGGTCACACCAGATGCGAAGGGACCCCCTGGAATGGGTAAAGTCTTACCCCCATTGGTCCAGAACCCGAGATTAATCTCAAGATTCTTTCCATCACCTGGATGTCCTTTAAATCGCCTCTGGCAAGGCTTAACCCATGACCTCTCGGTCACAAGGTGAAACCCAACCAGCAGGCTAAATTCGCAGGACAACAAAAGGTTTTTATTAGTTGTGGGTTTTATCCTTAGTAGAGCATGATAGATTATTATGTTATTGCTCATTAATAAAAAAAATTAAATGATCCATTTGTCAGGATGATTCCAGATACCCGAACATTCGTGTTAAAAAAAGATAGGAATTGGTATGCAAACTAAGAAAGCATTTACTCCATGTTCACATATAAAAAAAAATAACATCCACATATTCATATAAAAAAATCAATCTCTCTCTCCCATTGTTAAAAGAGGCTGCCCTCTTCCCCTTTGGCTACTATTCTTTTTCTCACTTTCAGTTGACAATCATGGCAAGGTCCTCTATGCACTTTCATTGGTCCAATAAAATCAGCAATGAAGATGAAGAAGATATCTCATCACCCTCCAAACCTTGCCTTAAAACATCTATCAAACATCCTCAACAACCATCACCAACAAAAAAGAAACTTCAAGCTGTGACACTTACAAGATTCCGTTCGGTTCTTACAGCTATCAGTAAGAACCGAACGAATCTACTCAACTCTCTTGGATCCAGGGTTGTCGGGACCCTTTTTGGATCCAAAGGAGGTCATGTTTACTTCACACTTCAAAAGAACCCCATCTCACAACCAGCATTCCTAATAGAGCTTCAAACCCCAATTAGTGGTCTAGTGAAAGAAATGGCTTCCGGGCTCGTTAGAATCGCGCTAGAGTGCGATAAACACGACGACAAGATGAGAAAAATGAGCAACTCAAAGAGGCTATTAGAAGAGCCAGTTTGGAGGACTTATTGCAATGGCAAGAAGTGTGGTTTCGCGTTGAAACGAGAGTGTGGAGAGAAAGAATGGAGGGTCTTGAAAGCGGTGGAGCCGATATCGACGGGGGCCGGGGTGTTGCCGCCGGAGAAAACGGTTGATGAAGAAGATGAAAGTGATGAGATCATGTACATGAGAGCTAAATTTGAGAGGGTCACAGGGTCAAGAGATTCAGAAGCCTTCTATATGATGAACCCTGATTGCAATGGGGCTCCTGAACTTAGTGTTTATTTGCTTAGAATTTAATGAAGAATTTGGAATTAAAATCTAAGATCCAACTTGGTAATTTATTTCATTAATATTATTGTAGCTGAAGGTTTTCTTTTTTTCTTTTTCTTTTTAATCCTGCTAAAAAAAAGGATGTGTATTGTAATTTTTAGTGTTATAAGGGTGAAATAGGTAATATACATATTGTTATTAATTACCTTTTTGTTTTTGAGTAATTTGAGATAGGTAGCATTTTAACTTTTTGAAAGTGTAGCAATGACCAATTGCTTATTCAAGTCCATTAGATATATATTTAAGGGACTGGTTATTAACTGTCTTCCTTTTTTATTTTAAGTATCACACATATACTGATTCTTTTGACATATAGATTCTTTTGACACCCACTGATTCGGCAATGATTGGTCTCGTATATGCTTCATATAGAATTATACACCCCAAATAGCCCTATACAAGTCGTATAAGAGTCTAGTCATTTATATTGAGAAATTATGACAAACAATGATTGCCCCATATATGTCTTGTATAAGGGTGTGAAAGTTATGAAATAGTTTTGAGAATAACATGACCCATATCTATACAATAATTTAAAAAAGGCATCTAAGTAGATATTATAGGATCTATTTTATAGAAAAAAAATTAAATTATAAGTGTATTTTTAATTAATTATTGTTAAATATCTAGCCTAATAATTACTCCATTCGATATTCTTCTAGTAGGTATGGAGTTTAAATCCGGACTAGCTTTATTTGTTGAGACAATGTCGAAAGGTTTGCCAGTTATAAGTTCGGATGTATACCTTATAGCTTCGAATTCGAGTGAAAAGTTGAAATACGGTTTTGTGTGTCCGTTAATTTTTTTTAATTATTGTTAAATGCAACATGGCATAATGATTATGGTCAATAATTAGTTTCATCATCATTTATACTCCCAAACTCATGTGATGAGAGGAAAGATTCCTTTCTTGAAGAAAAAACCAAAACTCAAGAACACCAGGAAAAACAACAAATGCCACCTACTCATACAGGAATAGGCTCAACCTTTATGCATTTAAGATTTTTAGAAGATTTGGAATTATTTTTTTAATGGTTAAACTCTGGTTAGCCACATGTATACTCATCTTATGGTTATCCTCTTTATTTATTTATTTATAAGAAGTCTTGAGTTTGAATTCAGATCAAAACAAATTTGTTAAGATAAGATTAAGAAGTTTACTTAATTATAGATTTCTCACGGGGTGGGCACGTATAGACATATGCCTCAAAACATTAAATATTAGAGTACGGTTGAATCTTGTTTTAAATATCTGTGTTTCAAGCTATTAAAAAAACTAAGCGTAGCTTCTGCGTTCTCAAAACTAAGTTCGTAAACTCAACGATGAAACCGTTAGTTATGTGTGTCTATTTTATTTTGTTTAATAAAGTTGAGAGGGTATTTGTGAGCTAAAAAGAAGCATTTTTATAGAGTAGTTGAAGGTAGTTATGGGATGTAACACTTTATTATTAGATGATAATTTAGTTGTGGATGGCTTCAACTAGAAACATAATTATTTAAGCAAAATCAGGTAACACATAGTTATCTAAATGTAAATGAAATAAAAAAAATACACACTATTTTATTCAACGTATTAGCATTAAAATTTTATGTTATACGATATTATAAAGATGGTAACAATTATGATTATTTTATATTTGGTGTGTTAATATATAAGGCACATATTTATTTATATAATCAATTTTTAACATCATTATGAGTTAGGTTGGGCTCAAGCCTTTATACTTAAAAGTGGCAATACACATTTAGGGCACGTGTATTTACCAGGGGTGCATCTTTGACCGCCCCCTGTTTTTCCGTCCATAGTATTAATTTTTCGGCCGAAATGCGATTTAAATGCGATTTTTAGTTAAAAATAGGGGTTTCGCCCCCCTCGCTTCAAAAAATTAACATGTATTCTAGGTTACAAAAATTTCCGCCCCCCTCTCAAGTCGACCAAGCTCCGCCACTGGTATTTACCATGTGTATAGTGTAGTTTGTCACTACTATTGTTCTTTGTTTCATCCTATTTTATGCTCATTTGATCATTTAGAGGTGGTTTGTACCTGTATATTTTTAAGGGAAAACTTCTCTTTTACTTCCTGTGGTTTGACAATTTTATCCATTTTGCTCCAAACTTTTCAAAATGATCATTATGTTCCCTGTGCTTTGAAAGTTTAACCATTTTGCTCCAAACTTTTCCAATATGTCTCCATTATAATCTATTTTTTTAAAACCACAAGGAGCAAAATGGTTATAACTGTCAAACCACAGAGAACAAAATGATTAAACTGTCAAATCACAGGGACCATAATGATCAATTTGAAAAGTTTGAAGCAAAATGGTTAAAATTGTCAAATCACAATGAGTAAAAGAGAAGTTTTTCCTATTTTTAAAACACATAAATTAAGTAACTAATTAGTAATTACTAGAATTCTCAAAGAATTAAAGAAAGAGAAGACGCATATAACGCAAAATTAATGTGTAATTGTGAGCACATTAGTTATGCCACGCATTCAACAAAGTTAGCCTAGTGCTTAAGGCTTGACTTTTTCTTCTTGGAGATCAGGGTTTAAAAATCACCGGTGAAACTTTAATGGATACCAGGTAATGAGAAGAATCTTGAGCTTAATCTCGGGTTTTGAACCAATGAGGGCAATGGTTTGCCTATTTCACGGGGTTCTCGTGCATCAAGGGTACGGTCTCACAGTCGGCGATTGAGGAATCGATCTTAGTTACCAACCTTCAGGATAACTGAAGGTAGCACGACGGGACCTTTTGCCGTTAAAAGAAAAAGGTTATGTCACGCAAATTCACAAAAGAAATTAAAGGCTGCAAAGCTTTATACGGGGTATGTACGTTAAAGTTTAAACCCACCATACGCGAGAAGAATGTGTTATGTTAAACGATTAAAAAATTTAAAACAAAAACAAACTATTTACACCATCGGAAATGTTACAAGTGGTGGATCATTTGAATTAAAAAAATAAAATAAAAATTATTATTTATGAAAATAGTTGGTATCAGCATGAAACCAGCTACGTCCGGAAGTCAAGAACCAAACATTGCGAATAGAGGTGTTTATCGGTTCGGTTTTTATTTTTTTTATCCGTAGCCAAAAATCAAACTAAACTAAATTCAGAAGATCATTAACCGAATTTAAGTTGGTTTAGTTCCGGTTAAAAGCTATAACAAACCTAATTTATACGAATAAACCTATTAAAATTTAATAATCAGCTAAAAACCGAATAAGACAATTAAACTTAACTAAATAAACATAATTCAATTTATATGTTTTATTTGAAAAGTGTCAACTTTACACGCAATCAATAAACTGGTTTTCCGGTCTCTCTTCTATTAAATATTTGTAATATATCTTTTTATATTTTAAATGTTCTCCTCTCTCTTCTCTCAAATAATAATAGTTTTATTAAATCTGATAATAATTTAATTATAACATAAGTCATATTCTTTAAATTTTTATAAAATTATCTTTGAGAAATTTATGATATGTTATTTAAAGTAAATAATTTTAAAATTTATTTATTTAACATATGTCATACACATGTTTTTAACCTAGTTATTAATAAAAATTGGAAATTTATTTCTAAACTTGGTACGTTTAATGAGTTAGCCGAATAATCCAGACAAAACGATTTCAAAAAGCATATGAACCGTTAACCGAACCGAAATTCACAATTCAAACCGTTTTCGAATCGTTTTTGGTTACGGATACAAGTTGTTTTCAATTTTAAATCATTTCAGATTTTTTGAAACATTATTGGTTGCAAATCTAACAAGCATTACGTGCATGGGTGGATGTAATTGAAAGCACCGATGTCCCATGTCATCATCAATTTTTTCATTGTATATCAACATTTATGAACTGTGTTTTCAAGTGATAACATCGGTTTTTGAACTAGTAAGTATCGAGAGGACTAGTGGTTTACCAAGTAGGTGTGTTCCAAAGTTAAAAAATTACATAGGCATTCAATAGCTCAAAAACTACGGGGTTCTAGCTTAGTAGTTAACCTAATTAACTTTCCTATGAAATGTATTGAGTTCGAATCCAGGAAAAGGTATTGGAAAATTTATGTCTAATACTATGAAACTAAAACATAGAAATACATTGACATAATTGAAGAAAAATCCTAGATCCATCACTGATTATTCTAATGAATTAGAGACAATATTTAAAAATAGTTCATATCAATTCAAATCAATAAACATATACAATAATTAGACATCAAAACAAATACCAATGATGTCTTGTCCTAGTGATAAGATGGAAGTATGTGGGAAGTGATAGGAGACCCAGGTCATGCGTTCGATTCTTGATCTCACCCGGTTTTACCGGTCTTACATCGTCGTGCCTTTAAGCGGGTGCTTGGGTCGGGTTTTCTACAGGAATTGGTGGCTGGTGGGCAAGGGGCTTTGTCCATCTGTACTAGTGGCCAGCTTGGACATCCTTTAACAATTGGAGGCCACGTACAGAACACTCGACAGTTGATTAGTTGGCCGTTAAAAATATACATCAAAACAAATATTGAATCAAATGGATTTAAGACCTTGAATGATGCAAATGAAGTAACAATCGATTTATGATCGGTTTTAGTTATAGTGTCTCTGATTAGATGGATGACTTGAGAGCGTGTTTTGATGCTATATATTCTTTACGTAATTTTTTTTTTATTTCTCACGTTTAAGTGAAATCCTTCTTATTTGCTATGAAGTTATTATCACACAACTAACTATACATACTATATAATAAAAAAAATGTTTTAGTAAGACACATGTTAATATTCTAGACTACATAAAATTTAGTTTTCCCGCTTCTCTTTTTTATTAATTGTTTTTAAACAATCTTATATTAGATTTTGATTTTTCTCTGTCTTTTATTAAATATAATAATTTTTTTCAATTTAATAAATAATACGATTGCATAATAAGTTATACTATTTAATTTTTAGGAAAGTCTTAGAAAAATTGTGAAATGCTTTTTAAAATAAATAAGTTTAAAATTTATTTATTTCACATATGTAATACTTGTTTTTTTAGTGTATTAATTAATGATTAAAGGTCACACTAAGCTATCTCTAACATGAATTGCTATCAACACATAAGATTTCATGTAAGAGTTAAAAAGCAGACTAATAGTAAGTTGGGAATGTGACGTCACAAGTCGTCATCGAACTCTATTGCTTAGTTTTTCACTTTAGCTTTTTTTCTTTATCTTTTACTTTTGTCGTGTGTCTTGTGCTTTTTGTTTTTGAAAATCAACAAGAGTTTAATGAAGTCTCCTATGTCACTAACTTCAAGCTCATCTGTAAAGAAAGTGATAGAACCAAATTATAGTGGATTTAGTTATGAACAACACAAGCAAAACCCAAACGATAACCTCGTTTATTAAGTGGGGATAGGACAAACATTCCCCAAGGCAGGGATTACAATAGACTATGCTAAACTACTAGGGGAATTCCTTATAGGAATATTACAAGATGTTCAGGGAGTATTGACTTAACACACGAGGGAAGGTTTCCTCCGTCTCCGAGCGTAAGGACCTTTCGAGTGCCTTTAATGTAGACAACTTTCTTCCTTTAATTTAGGTTGTTTTAGTGGTTCTGGAGTAATGAATGCCCTCAACTTTCTTAAACCTCTTCTTTATATCCTCCTTCTTGGTTTTTTTCCCACAAGTCCTTCTGGATATACCTTAGGTCTTTATCCCCTGGGTAAGAACCTTCCGTTTTTCCCTCAGTCATTTTGACTTATATGCGGCGGACCTTACCCCATATTAATTGCTCACCATCTCTTCATTAAATTTTGGATGAGTTGCATTTAATGCTTGTCTGGGTATCATGATTACATTTAATTAATGCATCCCATGCCTTTCTTAATTACGGTATCTCTATGTACCGTCATCAAGTCCCCCCAGTTCTGGTGGTGCCACTCTTAGGGGTCACCTCCTGAACTCGTAAGGTCCATCCGTGGTGCACTCTATTTTTCTCCTTTTTTTTCATTTCATTTGTTTGTTAGTTTTTTTTAAAGCCCAAATGATAACCTTGTTTATTAAGTGGGGATAGAACAAACATTCACCAAGGCAGGGATTACAATAGACTATGCTAAAACTACCAGGGGAATTCCTTATAGGAATATTACAAGAGGTTCAGGGAGTATTGACTCAACACACGAGGGATGGTTTCTTCCGTCTTCGGGCGTAAGGACCTTTCGAGTGCCTATAATGTAGACGGCTCCTTCCTTTAATTCAGGTTGTTTTAGTGGTTTTCGGAGTAATGAATGCCCTCAACTTTCTTAAACCTCTTCTTTATATCCTCCTTGGTTTTTCCCCACAAATCCTTTTGGATATACCCTAGGTATCCCCTGGGTAAGAACCTTCCGTTTTTTCCTCAGTCATTTTGACTGATGTGCGGCTAACCTTACCCCATATTAATTGCTCACCATCTCTTCATTAAATGTTGGATGGGTTGCATTTAATGCTTGCATGAGTATCATGATTACATTTAATTAATGCATCCCATGCCTTTCTTAATTACGGTATCTCTATGTACCGTCATCACAAAGTTAGCATAATGGTTAAAGCTTTAATCATTTATCTTTAAAGATTAGTTTCAAATCTCATTGAGATACCGTAATTAGTTACCAACCGCCATGCCTTTAAAGTTAGCCCAGGTGAGGAGAAGAATCTTAAGCTTAATCTCAGGTTCTGAACCAATAGAGGGCGAGTGTTTACCTATTTCACGGGGTTCCCACGCATCAGGGGATACGTTTTCACGGTTGGCGATTGAGGAATTAATTTTAGTTACCAACCGCCATGATAACCGAATGTAGCATGACGAGACCCTATGCTGTTAAAAAAAATATATTCAAGCTCATCTTCTAGAAAATGCTAGTTATACGATGAAGATGTTATCCATCAAGTGTTAGGTATAATGCACATTTGCGCTCTCATTTAATATTCAACCATGATGATAGGAAAAAAATGTTTTTGAGATTGAAAAATTAGTCATATTTACTGGTGTTAAGGACCGAATTTGTCAGTACCTGTTAAGACACGATTAGACCTGTTTATCCAAAAAATTACTATTTGATTTTTTACATTTTTGAAAATAATAAAACTTAAGAGACTAGACTTTATCGTTTTCATGTTTATATTTGCATTAATCACGTCATCTGAAACCTGGTATGTGGTATAAGTAACTAAAAAGTTGTTCCTGTTGTATGACACCAATAAGGCCTATCGGTCTTTGTTAAAATCAAAAATTCAACCGTTAATGCGTTTTCTTAGTCTTTGTTAAAAAAAAAATTCAACCGTTAATGTGTTTTCTGATACCATGTCATTCAATTCATGAAACATTTATTAAATAATGAAAAATCAATCTTTGATACTATGCCTATAGTGATTTAAATTCAAACCATAATTTTGACTCAATGTGTTTGATTAGCTCCAGGTTTAATGAGAATTCAATAATTAATAAGTAGATATGTTCAGTTTTCGAATATGACACTAAGACGAAATTCGATTCGAATTCGATTCGATTCGTAGTATGATATTGAATATCGAATCAAATTTCAAATTTCGTATTTTTAATTCGATTCGATTTGAAATTCGAATTCAAATTATTTATGTATTTTTATTTTATATACACAAGTAGTTAGTATATTTAATTATGTTTTTTAGTTAGGTGGTTTAGTTTATAAAACTTTTTACACAAATGTCATTTTAATTATAAATTACTCATAATTTTAACATTTTAAAATACGCTAAACCTAAACATTTACAACAAAAACGTCAATCATGAAGCTCGAAAATTAATCATTTTGGTTGTTAATTTCTAATATTTTAATTACTTGTCACTTTATGTTTTTTGTATGTTATCATTGGCATTATATATTGAGGTTTTATCATTTTATTAGTTTAAATGATATCTCTAATATTACAACTTAGATGTTGGTTATTTGATATTTGGATGTTTAAAGTTTTGATTATTTGATATTTTTATATATAAAGATAGCAAGTATAAACAATTTTTTAATTAAATTCAAATCAAACCAATTCGAACACTAATCGAATTCGAATTTCGAATTGGTTCTTTCGAATTTATTTCGAATTCGAATGCTCTTAAAAAACTGAAAATTCGAAATCATTCAATTCGAAATATTCGATTTACTCAAAATTCGATTTGATTAACACCCCTAGTAATAAGTTGTTGCAAAGACTAGTAATTAGTCTTTGATAACAAATCATTTCAATTTTATTATAGTTTTTTTAAGGACTTAAAAAATTAATCATGTCGTATATTTAGTCTCGAATATTTTTTCTAGAGACTGAAATAGTTTTTTTAAGGACTTAAAAAATAATCATGTCGTATTTCACAAGACCTCCAATAATAGCTTGTTTAAATCGAATCCAAACTCAAATCAAAAACCAAGAAAACTAAGGGACTTTTTGGTATGAGTGAATAAAATAAGTAGGGAATGGAATGAATGATGGAATGAAATAGATCATTACCATTTCATTCATATTTGGTATCCTATTGGAATAAACTAAATCATTACTTCATATAGACAAAAAAAAAGAATGAATATAATATAAATCATGGGTACGTCACTTCATGATTAATGACATGAATTGGGTCATAGTTCGAGTTGAGGCTCGGTCATGGTTCGGGTTGAAAGTCGAGTCATGGTATGGGCACGCGTCAGATCATGGTTCGAACAAGGGTTGGGTCCTGGTTCAGTTCATGGGTCAAGTCATGATTCAAAGCATAGTTCAAAGCATGTGTAATGGTTCGGGTTATGGGTCAGAGCATGGTTCATGCTATAGGTTGTGTTGTGGTTCTGGTCATGGCCATAGAGTTATGGGTCAGGTGATGGTTTAGGGTCATGGTTGGACTTGGGTCATGGGTCAAGTCGTGGTTTACGTCATGGGTCGGGAAATGGGTATGATTATTTCATTCCTTGAAGGAATGAAAACAAAAGAACCCTTTCCTAAATAATGAAAATCATTTTAAGAGAAAGAATTACATTCTTTGTGTAATAGTTCATTATATTCCTATGTAGTTACCAAAAATGTTTTTTCATTCCAATGTAGTGAGTAATTTCATTCCCTTCTTCATTCATGCATACCAAACATTACCTAAATCTTTAAATCAAATTTTGTCCAAAATAAAAAGTATGAACTATGGTTTTGTTTTTGTTTTTTTTTTAAAAACAAAGCAAGGATTAACCTTGTTATTAATTTGTTAATATCAACCTAGATGTAAATGTTAGATTTTGGGTTACTTTTGCTTTATAGGGCCAAAGGCAATACAACTGAACGACATTTTGGTTGTGGGACAAGGCTCATAAACCATAAGGTCATGGGTCGATCATATAAAGAGGTTTTCTCAATGTATTGAGTTTTCTCCTGAACTAATGACTTGATGGTGGATATGATCGGGTGGTATAATTGGTGACATAATAATACTCCTGTAATCCGTCCGTGATCCCATTTAATCATTTAAAAAGAAACATTTGCTTTATAGGTCCTAAGATGAAGATGCTATGAGATGTTTGATTATGCAAACCTTGTGTTTGTAGTTATTTGAAAGAAGTTAAGTGGGATGGAATCCCGATAAAATGTCTCACATGAGAATTCTCAAAAGGTTAAAAAAAAGTTATAGTGTCTGCATTGTTTTTTTCTTCTTTTTCTTTTGCATCAGGCGTTCTTTTAAGTGTTGAATAATATTTAAAATATAAATTATGTTTTATATAGAACTCTATGTACTTAATTTTAATATATTAATGTCATACAATTGTTTAGATACTTATGCTTGTAAAAGTTGAAATAACAAATTAATTATTATCTAGTAAATATGTTATCAAGAACTCTTTTTTTCCCTTCTTTTTATTTGTTAGATGATACAAAATTTTATTTTGTTGTTATAATTGTACAGCATCTATAGGTTCGGGACACCATATCAATGCCATTTATATGGCTCTTGTACTTTGTATAGACAAACAAAAGTAGTGACGTCTAAAAAGTTAATTAAACCGACACACATTTATACGATCTGTATTTTTATAAATTCATGTGTGATATATTTCTATATGAAGTATAGATATGTCTTGTTTTATGTTATACGTGAAAATTATCTGAAATTTCTTACACCATACACACACGCACATACATACATAGGGATCGTGACCTGTAAAAATCATATCTTAATGAGAAACCCTTAATCCATATCTGGCCATGATTTAGAATCTTGAAATAAATATGTGGTTCACATTAAACTTAAATAGGAAATTGAGTTTGAATAAACAAATGTGGTTTAATGTGGACCACATATTTATTTTAAAGACTCCAAATAAATGGTATAGATAGGGTTTAACGATCTTCTCTCTAAGATTGAGTTTTCGCAAGATACAAATTATATATATATATATATATATATATATATATATATATATATATATATATATATATATATATATATATATATCACACGGTCTGGTTCGGTTTTTAATGACCGGCTTTTTGTGAAAATCGTAAAGTAAACTGTTAATTACGGTTTCAAACTTTTGAACCGACTGACCAAATGTATTGGAAGAAAACCGACCGTCAAACCAAACCAATGACCGGTTTGGACGGTTTCGTGGTTTGAAACCGAACCATGAATACCCCTAATGGGAGGTCTTGGGTTTGAATCTAGGTAGAGATATATTTGTTGAGGCAAGGCTGATGGTTTTCTAGTTGTGGGGTTCGTCAAAGGTGGGCTTGAGCATGCGCCCCAGATCGTTAAATTCTAGAGGACGGTTGAAATCACGTCTTGTGAGTCGTCGTACAAAGCCGTTCAAAAAAATAAATGTAATTGTAACTAAAAAAATGTAAGAGTAAATTACTTATATGGTTTATGTGGTTTGCTAGTATTTCACTCTTGGTTCCCATGTTTCATAAATTGCTAATATGGTCCCAAGATTTAAATATTTGTAACATATGTGGTTCTTAGGTCACGAATTTACCCTCATAGTTGACCCCAAAATCCCAAATTACCTCGCATAAAAAATATATGTGTTACAAATGTTTAAAGATTGGGTCCATACGGGCCATTTATAAACCTAAGAACTAAAAGTGAAATACTAGCATATCACATGGACCATCTCAGTAATTTACTTAAAATATAATTAAACAACCATGGCTGCATTCACCAGAATGTTGTCATGGAAATCGAAACCAGAGTTTTATGCTATTGTTGCCATCTGCATTCTCACTTGAGCCATTTTGTCTTTGTCTTCGTCAATGCTAAAACCAGAGTGTTGGAGTTGGGTTATGTTAGCCAGAGTTGTGGGTTGTGTTTGCCCAAGTTTGGAGTAGTGGCAGTGAAAAGAACTTGGTGAAGAGATATTGGGGGAGGGGTAGAGATGGGCAAAAAATAGCTAAAAACCTAAATCTTTAAACCAGATTTTGCCCAAAATAACAAAGTAAGAACTATGGTTTTATTTTTAAAAACAAAGCAAGGATTAACCTTGTTGATACCAACCTAGATGTAGATGTTAGATTTTGGGTTGCTTTTGCTTTACAAGGGAAAAGACATTACAGCCCAGTGACATCTTGGTAGTTGGATAAGACTCCGGAACCATAATGTCCAAGGTTCGAATCCCACTAGGAGGTTTTCTCAAAGTATTGAGTTTCCTTCTGAACACGTGACTTCATGGTTAATATGATTGTATGGTATCGCTGATGCCATGATTAAACTCCAGTGATTCATCAATGATATAAAGTAGTCGTTACATTAAAAAAACTTTTGCTTTATAGGTCCTAAGATGAAGATGCTAGGAGATGTTTGATTGTGCAAACCTTGTGTTTGTAGTTGTTTGAAACAAGTTAAGTGGGATGGAATCCCGATAAAATGTCTCACATGAGAATTCTCAAAAGGTAAAAAAAAAAAGTGATATTGTGTCTGCATTGTTTTTTTTCCTCTTTTTCTTTTGCATCAGGCGTTCTTTATGTGTTCAATAATATTACAAATATAAAATATATTTTTTTATATAAAACTTATAAGGTCTGTTTGGTATGAAGGAATGAAATAGACGAGAAAATGAAATGGATAAGGAAAAGAAATTGATCATTATTATTACATTGTCATTTTTTGTTACTTCTGGTAATGAAATGATTCGTTACTTCATGTTGTTTGGTAGACATGAGAAGATGAAGGAATGAAATACGATTTATAGGTCGAGTCGTGGTTCTAATTATTGTTTGAATCATGGGTTGGGTCATGGGTCGGGTCATGTGCCATGGGACGAGTCATGTTTCAGACCATCAGTCGTTCGTTGGTCAGCTATTGTTTAGGTCATGGTTCGATCATGGGTCGTGCCATGGGGCATTTCATGGGTCGGGTCATTGTTTGTTTCGTGGTCTGGTCCATGGTTTGGTTCATGCGACGGATCATAGTTTAAATAATAGTTTGGGTCATGGGTTAAGTCATGGGTTATTTCATGGGTCAGATCACTGTTTGAGTCATGGATCGGGTCATGGTTCAGGTAATGATTTGAGTTATGGTTTGGGTAATGGTTCAAGTCATGGTTCAGATCATGGTTTGGGTCATGTGTTTGGTTACGGTTCAGGTCATAGTTCGAATCATGGTACTCGTCATGGTTCAGGTCATTGGTCAAGTGATGGTTCGAATCATGGTTTATGGTCATGGTTTTGCTCATTTGTCAGGTCATGGTTTTGGATATGGGTCATTCCTTAAAAAAAACACTAATACTTCAAGGAATGAAAATCATTAAAGTGAAGGAATCACAATACTTATGGAATAATACATTTCATTCCTATGTGGTAACCAGACACATTTATTTTCATTCCAACTTAATGACTCATTCCATTCAACCTTTCATTCATGCATACCAAACGCTAACTATGTACTTAATTTTAAGGGAAAATTACAAAAATGGCCATTTTGACCAAAATGTTGAACAATTTGGCCATTTGACTTTTTTATAACCAAAATGCCCATAGCTTTATGGGCGCCGGCGCCTATTAATTTACGGGCGGCCGCCCGTTTGATCTCCAATAAAATTTCGCCACGTGGCGTATACGGGCGCCCACGCCCGTTAAATCTGACGAACGCCAGTCATTAAAAAAAGCTGTCACGGGCGTAGGACCCATCCTGACACCCTTGTCACGGGCGTCCGCCCGTAAAAAAAAAGAAAAAAATAATAATAATCGGTCATCTCACAGGCGTCCGGACCACTTACACAGGCGTCCGGATCTGCCACACAGGCGCCCGAACCTACTTACGGGCGTCCAAGCTTTTTTTCTTGAAAGGCATGTTACAGGCGTCCGTCTGTAAGTTACAGGCGCCCGCCTGTATCAAACAGGCGTCCGCCTGTAAGTTACAGGCGCCCGCCTGTATCAAACAGGCGTCCGCCTGTAAGTGTTTTTTTTTTTTTAAACGAATTTTAAAATACACTAATTATGTTAAGTATTTTATTGATTCATTATATCTCTAAGATAAGAATGTTACGTCTTGCATGATGCATTTTAGTGATAATACACTAATTATGGTTTTAACTTTTTTTTTTCCTTGTTAAATAATACGACATCATGTCTTTCTCCCACCATACATGTATATGAAATTACACCATTATTTCAGGGTTATTGTTTGCCGATATGTTTGATAAATTTGTAGTTCTTATTGACATTCATATGTTATAGATATAAACTTGTGACACATACAATTAATTTATACAAACCTCTATTAAAGTATTTTTGTTTGTACATCTCTACATCACATGTTGTATTTTAGCATATAAGGGATTTCGTTTAAATAAAAAAAAAAAAAAACTTACAGGCGGACGCCTGTTTGATACAGGCGGGCGCCTGTAACACGTCTTCCGAGAAAAAAAGCTTGGACGCCCGTAAGTAGGTTCGGGCGCCTGTGTGGTAGGTTTGGGCGCCTGTGTAGGTGGTCCGGGCGCCTGTGAGATGACCGATTATTTTTTTTAATTATTTTTTTTATGGGCGGACGCCTGTGACAAGGGTGTCAGGGTGGGCCCGACGCCCGTGACAACTTTTTTTAATGATGGGCGTTCATCAGATTTAACGGGCGTGGGCGCCCGTATACGCCACGTGGTGAAATTTTATTGGAGATCAAACGGGCGGCCGCCCGTAAATTAATAGGCGCCGGCGCCCATAAAGCTATGGACATTTTGGTTATAAAAAAGTCAAATGGCCAAATTGTTCCACATTTTGGTCAAAATGGCCATTTTGGTTATTTTCCTTAATTTTAATATATTAACGTCTAAAATTGTTTAGATACTTGTGCTAAAAGTTGAAATAACAAATTAATTACTATGTACTAAACATGTTATCAAGAATTTTTTTCCTTCCTTATTTTTATTTGTTAGATGATAAATTTTTGTTTTTTTTTGTCTTAATTGTACACCATCTATAGGTTTGGGACACCGAATCAAAGTATATGGCTTGTACTTTGTTTAACAAAAGAAAAGTTGTGACATCCAAAAAGTTTAGACCAACACACATGTATACGATATGTACGCATTTTTATAAATTCATACATGTGAATCATTTGACATTATTAAAATTCCTTGATATAAATGTTAATTATTTGATATGACACAAAGATTCTTGATATATATGGGGCAACTTTGTATACTAGTAACCAAGTTTTTCAAATGTTTCAATTAAATCATCAAAAGTTTTTACTCTTTTTAAAATCACTAAACTTTCACTAAGGTTTCAATCATGTGAAATTTTTTATAAATATTCAAATTTTTTAAAATTAATCAAGTTAAATGAAATATATATGAATATTTTGTCAATATTTATTATGACATAAGAATTCTTGGTACAACTTAGTTTTTTTATTTATAACACATGCTTAAACTTAATATATATTAGTTATCAATGTCGAGTTTTAAGAAATTAATATTTGGTGGTGAATCTTATAACAACAAAATAATGTTCGATACTAATTAAGTATAAGATCAATTATCATTTTTGCATTATATATCTTTATAATCAACAAAATATGCTTTTTATTTTAGTTGTTTATGACTTTTAAGGACCTTCTAAGGTGAGTGTAGGATACCAAACGTTAAAAACAATGTTGTCGCTACAATGATAAAAAAAACATAAATTGTTTTGTGATAATAGTTTTTCTGAAATGTGAGCGTGGTGGTGAGACGAATGTTTAAGAATAAGATGTAGTAATAATCTGTTTCAATTGATCGCAAAATGCTTTAAAACGTATGATGAATGGATGTTATGATTAGTTATACATACTAAACATAACCATAAACTTGCTAAACAACTAGAGGTGCATCTATATTCAATAAGGTTAACCCATAGTGAAAAATATATGATGGAGGACATGTGAAGTGATAACATAATACTATCACTACATGATTATATCTCCCAAAACATGCCTAGTCTTAAAACCATATACCATGTATGTCAAGAAATGTGTAAATACAATTGATGCAATATTTGCATGCAACACGTTGGATTTATTTCTTTCAAACTCAAAAACAATCTTCCAAAACAAAACATAAGGAATATTTAAACTAATCCTTCCTATAATTTAGGTAACTGACTACCAAATTGTAAGCAAATCCAAATAAAGAGATAAGACTAAAAGAACATAAAAATAACATAAAGAAACTTCCAGCCCAGCTCATAATTGTTTAAACCCATCCCAGTTCGTCTTCTTGGACCCTTCATTGAATGCCACTCTTGGATGTCATTGTGTTATCTGGTGTTAACACAACAACTAACTCTTGAATGGATTTTTTTAGATTAGCCTGATTGGCGTAGTGATGACGTTGTGGAGACATGGTGGCCATTGATTATTAATGAACCATGGAAAGAGAAGTTTGGGGTTATGCTGTTAGAAATAAATAAATAATGTATGACACTCATGATTATTTAATTAATAGATCAACTAACTAAATCACTCTAGCAGATAGATAATTATTTGATGGACATAATTATCTTATTTATCCTAAATAGGGTTTATCCTTGAGTGTCTATATAAAGGAGACTAAGGTTTTCTAATTAACCTAATGCTAACATCATTATTCACGAATTCCTCTCTAGAATTCGTGAACTCTCTCTAAACCTGTCCATAATCCATCCTCCCTATACACCCTAAACGGAAACCAATCAGATTAGTTGCTGTCAAGAATCATGTTTGGAATCAACAATGTCTTTACTGGATTCACATGTTTCATCTAATCTACATTCTTATTACTGATTTTCGTATATATTCATGTTTATAATCAAAGGAATCGATTAACATGTGGTATCAGAACGATATGTTGATTAATCGATTCCTAATATGAAATTGAGTATGAAATATGTTCGTTAGTCGTTAACCTAGAAATTTTCGGATACAAAAGTATTCGAACTTAAAAGTATACCAAATAAAAGTGTACGAAATTAAAAGTAATCGAAATTGAAAGTACTTGAAATTGGAAGTACTCGAAATTGAAAGTACTCGAAATTTAAGATGCTCGAAATTAAAAGTTCACGAACTTAAAAGTACTCGAACTTAAAAGTTCACGAAATTAAAGTATTCGAACTTTAAAGTTCTCGAAATCTAAAAGTACACGAAAATCTAAAAGTACACGAAATTTTTCGAATACTTAATCATTTTCGAGAACTTGACAAAATACGAGAACTTTACTAACTTCATAAAATTTAATAACTTCGGAAACTTTACTAACTTCGAGTACTTTACTATATACGAACACTTAACCAAATTTTTTTATCTAATCTAATTCTTCTTACTGATTTTCCTATATATTCATGTTTATAATCAAAGGAATGATCAACATATGCGAGACCCTTTACTTAAATATATATAATCCTTACTTGAATTGGCGAGTTGCAATTGCTAAGTAAATCGCTCTTGTGAAACTAGGAAGCAAAGAAAATATATCGTTATGGGTGGCTACGTGGAGCATATTATGCACGCCTTAGACATTTTAATGCCTGCTTGAAGACTCATTAAAGATGCGATACAATAGGTAGTGTGACATTGATAGCAATGCACATTGTTGTGGATATTTTGGGGACTAGTTTCCAATTTCATCACAAAAGGAAGATCATTGGGCGCCTTAACCATCGTAGAATGTTTTGCTTAATTGACCACAACCACAACCACAACCACATGAGCAATCTCTGACCTAGCACCGGTTTCAACGGGTCGCCACCTCTTCAAGCATGTTGAGTTGTTGTCAATGATCTCTATTTAAGGAATAATGCTTGACGTTTATAGTGACTTGAGGATTTATAGATGTAGCAGGCTCAAGACATGACACATTGTGTCACATCTAGGGGTCATGCTTCCTTCGATGTCACTTCCATGAGAGGTTGTAGATTTTGTTGCGAGTGGTGTTTATATGTAGTTTTTGTTGTTGTCATCCATTTTTTAATTATTTTTTTCATTTACATACTTAATCTTTAATTTTATTGTTTGTATAAATTGGTTATTATTGTATAGAAACCATTATAATGACCCAATTTGAAATATTTATTAAACTGAACAATAACGGATGTATATGGGAAAATTAAAATATTCAACTGTATAAAATTTAAAATTTTTATACGGCTTTGTATAAGATTATACATTTATACGACCGTATAGTCCTTGGTCAACCGAAGTTTTCTAATACCTATACGTTATGTGAGTAATAAAGTTTATATTGATCGTATAATTTATGACTAGTAGACAACTTTCTAATACATATACTGGTTATATAGTTTTACGAGATGGTATACAATGAAAGTTTAGATATATGGTACGAATAAGGTGGCATTTTTATTAATACTTACATGGTTTGATTCGGTGTTTAACGACCGGATTTTAGTGAAAATCATAAACCAGACTGTTCACTACGGTTTCAAACTTTTGAATCGACCGACCATATGCTCTGGAAAAATCGACCGCGAAACCAAACTAATGAGCATTTTGGGCGGTTTCGAGGTTTGAAACCGAACCAAGAATATCCTAATGAGAGGACGGTTGAAATCACGTCTTGGGTGTCGTCATACCAAGATTTTTGAGAAAATAAATGTAAGAGTAAATTACTGATTATGTCCTTTAAAAATATAGCAATTTGCTGGTTTCGTCCTTTGACTTCGAAAATTACTAGGGGTGTCCTTATTTTGAAAATTTTGCACGGGTTACGTCCTTTGTCACTAACCCCGTTAATTACTTCCGTTAAAACCCCCATGTGCCTGTCACATGAGGGGTAAAATGGTCAATTTCTCACCCTTCTTCTTCCCCACTCCACCACTGACATTTGTTTCCACCACTGACATTTGTTTCCACCACTGATCTTTCCCCCATTGTTTCTTACCAGTGAAATCGAGTTCATTGTCACCATATCGGTAGCAACTCCGGTGAAATCCGATCCGGCCTGAACCACAAATCGCTCGAATGTAATACTCTGAAACCCAAATTCAAAACCAAAATTTGTTAATCCGATACACACCCTTCAAATAAACGATCGACTCAAAATCAATCACTAACCCTCATCGTGAGCTTGGGTTTCTGGGGTTTACTCGCACTGTACAGAATCAAAGCAAACAGCGAGAACAGAATCAGGAAGCATATTATGAACCCCAAAACATAGCACCGGCGAGGTATGCGTTTTTCAGATTCATCGTCATCATCAAGAAGACCTTCTTCTTCAATGGAGTTGAATTGTTTATCCCAAGGTTTGGAGAAGGTCTTCAAAGCGACGTCTTGCCGGAGAAGCGGGTGGATGAGGATTGACGGGAGTGGGAGTGGGGCGGAGAGGCGGTGGGGCTGAGCAGAGCCGGAGGTGAGTTTGATGGGCTCTGAACGTAGTACACTGAAGTGGGGAAGAAGAAGGGTGAAGTGGGGAAGAAGGGTGAGAAATTGACCATTTTACCCCTCATGTGACAGGCACATGGGGGTTTTAACGGAAATAATTAACGGGGTTAGTGACAAAGGACGTAACCCGTGCAAAATTTTCAAAAAAAGGACACTCCTAGTAATTTTCGAAGTCAAAGGACGAAACCAGCAAATTGCTATATTTTTAAAGGACATAATCAGTAATTTACTCTAAATGTAATTGTATCTAAAAAATATAATTAAACAACCATGGCTGCTTTCACCAGATTGCTGTCATGGAAATGGAAACCAGAGTGTTATGCTTCAGGATTTTTGTTGCCATCTGTATTTTCACTTGATCACTGTCATATTATGTCTTCGTCACTGATAAAGCCAGAGTGGTGGAGCTGGGATTATATTTGTCGGAGTTTGGGGGTTGAGTTTGCCCAAGTTTTGAGTCAAGGACGGTGCTTTTGACGGCCCGAGAGTGCCCAAACCCTGCTGTTTTTACTGTAGGAAGGGTCGATTTAGTAGTATTTTGTCGTAAAATTTCCGTTTTTCCGCATAGAAAGGTCGATTTAGTAGTATTTAGTTGGAAAATTTTACAGGTATTGAGTCCGGCCTCCTTTGTTTTCTTCCTAAAGATACTTCAGCCTTCTCAAAGTTTTTTGTCAAGCTCCTTCAATGTTTGGAGTTGTGGCCAGCAAAGAGAACTTGTGAAGAGATATGGGGATGGGACAGAGTTGGGAAAAAAACCGGTTTTGGAACCGTTTAGCCAAACTGGAAGTGGTCCCACCCGAACTGGCGGATATTAGCAGTTTAGGTTTCCTAGAGAAAACAGAACCAGAATTACGGAACAGGTTCCACCTTCAACCAACTAACACCTGATCCGGAACCTGATAGAAAAACAATAAAGAAAACCGGTTTGCCAACTTCTAGGGAGGGGAACGAGGGGTGAAAAATCTGGTGTGGTTTTGTTTTTTATTTTTTAATTTGTCTTAATTAATAGAAATACATTAAAAGGCAAGTTAATTATTTTTAAAAAGTTTTAACAGAAAATCTAACAGCAGTTGGTAGTAAAGTTCAAATTTATATAAATTATAAAGGTTAGATATCATTCTTATAACTATTAAAATTAAAAAACAACATATAGAATACACTCAAACATAATTCACCAAAAGTGTGTTTAAAAAATAAATAAATAAATAAAAATAGTGTGCAAAAATGATGAGACATGATTTGGTTTGTATCTTCTTTTCCTTGTTTCAAGGCTTTGGTGTTTGGTGCATGTCATTCTACAAATGGGAGTTGGGGCCGTTGTTAAGACCGTATTGGTCTAAAAAATGTAGTTTTTTTTTTTTAACAGCTAACGTCAAGTACCACTGTTTAAATGGGTACATTGACACCATCATATAGGAGGAAACCCATACTGGGAAAACCTCTAGCTCAACCTAGAACATTTTTTTGCTCCAGATGAGACTTAAACCCAAGACCTCCCATTCAGGAAGTCAAGAGGTGCCAATAGGATAGAAGCTCTTTGGCCTAAAAAGAAGTAGTTACGATAACACATTAGTGAGAACTCATCGTCTGCATATCATTTCTTCAAAGATTCCCTACCAACAACACTTTCATCATCTAAATTATTATTTTTCATTTTACTTTAAAATCTCATCTAATTATGTATTTGCAAGAATTTAAAAGCATCTCACTTTTGTAAGATGCAATGTTCTATAAATTAGGCTACAAGGCCATAACTTTTATAATTTTGTCACCAAACATACGTAGAACGTAAATTATAGGGGAATGATTAAACATGATGAGATGTTTGTCTAAAAAGAGTATGTACTAATAAGAATTCAACATCTAAATACTATAAAAAGAAAAGAAAAACAGTTTAGGTATAACATCTTTTTTTGTACTATATTTTTATTTTTGTACTGAATTCCTTTATTGTTCTGTATTTTTTATTATATTTTTTACTGGATTTTTGTTTTTACTGGATTTTTATTTTTCATTGAATTTTTGAGTTTTTGTAGTGGATTTTTGTTTTTTTATACCGGATTTTTGTTTTTTTGTACCGGTTTTTTTATGCTAGATTATTGTTTTTATATTTTTAGGCAACATTGTGTTTTTAGTGGATCGTTCCCCAAAAATTATATGCATGTGTATTACTATATGTGTGCATACATATAACACTTATTGCTTTATTGGGATATGTTAAGTTTTATCTTTATCTCTCCTCAAATCCTATAAGGTGAGATTACATTGGGTACATGTTGTTGTTGTCAGTGGCGGATCCAGGAATTTATTTCAGTGAGTTCACTATGTTAAGACTTCTGAATTAGATAAAACGCGGTAAAAAAAATCCGGGTCGGATAATTTAAATACGATAGTAGTTACAAATTTAGAAAAAAAACATACCTATAATTGCTTCCTTTGTGGTTTCATCTTTTAAAAACGTTGCATCACATCTTCGACTGAAACTTGTTGTAAGAACTCTCTTTCAACATAAAAAATGCAAGCATCATTTAAGTAGCCATCACTCATCCTATTACGCAAATCCGTCTTCAAATGTTTCATAGATGAAAAACATTGTTCAACACTTGCTGTTGCAACGAGTAAAACTAGTGATAACTTTATTAAATGATAAACCAACGGATAAGTAATATGATTTCTTGTTTCCACCATACATTTGGCAAGATCACTAACCCCGTTCAAGTTAGCAAACCGCTTATCATTTTTCACATTAAAAATGCAGTGGCCTAGTTCATGCATAAGCTTGTCTTTTTTTGCATCATCAAAATCATACGGATACATCTCGGCTAAACACCAATTTCACAAAATTAGCCAAACAAAATAACCCTAATTTAACAAAAATACCTAAACAAATCAACAGTTCAAAAGTTTAATACTAATTTCAAAGAATTAGAATGATTGATAGTTTGATATCTTTTTTTTGTGGTCGTCGAACTCGAACTGTCGAAGGACGAAGGGCAAGCCGCAGCAGCAGGGAGGCCGGAGGGCAGGGTCGCAGGGAGGTCGGAGGCGTGGTCGCCGGTCGCGTGGAGGTGGTGGTCGATCGCCTGTGGGCTATGGCTGTAGGCCGTAGGGTTTGATTTTTGGGGGAAGCAAACGTGAATCCAAAATTCCAAATTGGGGGGGGGGGTAATTTTGGGCACAAACCATTGGTGTTTTTTAAAAGGCATAATCCCACAAAAAAAAACTGGAAAAAAGGGAAAAAAAAAACAAAAACGGGATTCAAACTTGTGACCTACAAGATAAAACTAGGATTCCCTTACCTAGTGGGGGGGGGGGGGGTTATTTTGGGCACAAACCATTGGTGTTTTTTAAAAGGCATAATCCCACAAAAAAAAACTGGAAAAAAGGAAAAAAAAAAATAAAAACGGGATTCAAACTTGTGACCTACAAGATAAAACTAGGATTCCCTTACCACTAGACTATATGTACATTATATCCTTGGGATTCACCTTCAAAATACTAATTGGTTCACCCTATTTTTTAACCCTTTAAAAAATTGTTTTTCCGATTAACGCTTCGATTCGCGGTGGGTTCCGGTGAACCCATTCTTTAAGCATAGATCCGCCCCTGGTTGTTGTGTTCTTTGTTGATATATTAGTAGACAAAGTAAGTTTCAATAAGATGTCTATCTAAAAGTTGAGATAATCGTTGATTAAAATTTTCTTTCTAGAATGCATGTTCCTTTTAATTTGAGAATATATTGCTATTAGTATGTAATTCCGTTATGTACAAGATGCAATCTCTATTATGATGTTGCACAAACCCTTGTTAAATCATGATTCAAATTACTTTATGATCATTTAAAGGATGCAAATGAAATATAATTTGCATTTAACAGTTTTATCTAATCGACTGAATTTGGCTTTTCTAGAGTCTATATTACAAAATTAAACTTGATCCGGGTGTGTACACATAGGTCCTCTCAAGTTTTTATGGGGTCTAAGAAAATATAAAATTTAAAGCCCTTTTCGTAAGTAATTTTTGCTTACGATAAAAGATTATGGTTCGTAAATTTGAAAAATAAAAAAATAGGTTAATTTATCTCTATCTAATCATAATAATAGTTAATAATGATAATAATTTTCACTTTTGTTACCAAATACAATTTCAGTATCAAAATCATTAAGATTTGCACTTGATTGTATAATTAATGATTATGCCAGTGGAATTTTTCTATAAGCAAAAGTGAAAGTTAGGATTCTCATTTGTCAAAATATTAGTATGAATTATTATCGGCCAGTAAATCATCGTTTGGATTATGAAAAACAAATTTATTTAAAAGAAATACATATAAACAAAAAATGATATAAACAATAAATGATATAAACAAGGAATACTAGAAAGTATAATTCTTACGTGATAATGATAATTTACAACTATGTCTCTCTTTGTTAATCAAGTTGATTACCTTGTTTATCACAAAAAGCTTGTCTAAATCTTTTCCTCTTATCATTATAAAAAGATTTATTCCAACGTCAAATAAAGTTGAACAAAATGGAGAAAGATATAATTACTTGAAAAGAGAGAATCGTAAACAAATATTCTTTTTTGAGAATATGAGAGAGTTTTATTATTTCATAATAAAAACGACAAAACAAATAACATGAATGATAAAGGGACGATTGGGGTCCCAAAATTTTGGAGGCCTAGGCTCTTGCCTCTAATTTTATTAAGGAAACCCGACTCTGTGTACACAACAATCACAATCATAATGAACTACTATTTTTGTATAAATAAGAACAAACAACGTATATAAAAAAAAAAAGAAAAAAGAAAAGAAAGGGTGGAGAAAATCAACAACAAACATTGGTTAGACTAAGGATCAAAGAAGATGTGGCCATGAGAGTGGGATGGAGTGATAGATGGTATGAAACTGCAATAAGGATCCCAACATTAGTGATAAAAAGAGACATCTCATCAGTAAGTAAATCAGGTTGAGATTGAATTTGATGACCACTATTTCGCCTTCACAGAGAATACAATGTTGATTGCCTAGTTCATCTGCTTTGAGCCTTCAGAGAAGCTGCATTATCCTCGAGAAGAATGAATGATGAAGCCAATAAATGGAGGATGTAGTTAGTCAGATGAAGCACGAAAACGATTGTTGAATTAAGTTTGGATAAAATTGACCGTGAACAAACAAACAAACTTACCCAGTATATTCTAATCACTCTTCAGTAGGGTCTACGGAGGAAGGATGGACACATACCTTTACTCTTATCCCAGTTGGGATAGAGAGACTGTTTTGAAGGAGTTGGAATTGAACGTGAGAAATTGCTTAATAGTACACTACCACATCCTATTTATGCTAAACAAGATAATATATGAACACTAGATAGTGAGGGTAGTGGGAATGCGTATATAATTCTTCACCAATACATGACTTAAAAACCTCTTGGTGAATCCTTTTAACCTTAAATTAGTTTAATAACCAAGTTAAGATGCTTTAAATGTAGGCTATGCTCCACAATATCCATCTGGTTCAATCTTGACTAATATGAGCTTCTTTTTCATCTCACGAGATTTGCCAGTGGCGAATTATTTTCGAATGCAGCTAAATTTCATGTTGATGTGTTTTCTTCTTAAATGGAAAACCAGGTTCTTCGTTAATACGATTGATAAAGTGTTACGTATAAAAATGGCAATCAAGAACACAAAGAGTGAAAGATTAAAGAAGAAGAAGAAATCACAGAGAAAAGAAGGAGATAATTCTCAAAATCAATCACTAATCTCATTCTTGTAAGAAGTTCACTTATTAACAACTAATACAATTGACTATCTACACTTTCAACCCCCATATTATGCTATTATTACAATTGACTCCCTCTACTATTTGATACCTAACATCTACTATTTGATACCTAACATTACTCCCTTCTCATAAGATTTTTGTCCCCAAAAATAAGAATTAGGAGCACTGTAAGTAACTCATGAATCACAAATAGAAACATCTAAAGAGATACCGAAGCCAACCCAACTAACTAATGCAGGAAGGATTAGCAGGTGTCATCCACACATAAATTGCACCCATAGAAGAAGAATTAACATTCTGATATGGATTTTGAGCTAAATCATAAACTGCAGGTCCTCTCCTCTATTAGTAGGCAATTTCTCTCGATTTTTTTTTCTTGCATCTTCCATCCGTTATGTCACTGGGTCGATGCTTAACTAGAGTATCCAGAAGATTTGCCTTAAAATCTCTACTGCAGCTTTTATTGTGTTCACCAACTAATGAATATGAATCGAATTCCCATCTTAACTTGTTCCAAAGTTTCTCATCTGTTTTAATTTTTTTTTTTTTAGTTCTTTTCATCTTTAACAACCCATAATACTCCTCAATTCTACAACAAAAGATGCATAACCAAACCATTATTGTCAAAAGACCATGAACATATTTAAAAATCAGCCCTTCATCAACTAAATTGTAATAGCTGGTTAAACTGATGTCACATGCCTCTTCTCTCAAATACACCCAGTGATAGTATAGCCTACTCAATACCAACATAAAATTTTCCATATTGCCATCATAGAAAACTGATATTACAAACAAATAATGATGCCAACCGAATTTAATCACACCCCAATGTCTAGCATGTTTTTGACTTGTAATTGCTTGGCATTGCATTTTGGTACTTAACCTCCACTTTTGTGCATTATGTACCCAACCCGTATCTATCCACCTTAATAGCTTTCTCTTCCACAAAAAGAATTCACTTGTTGAAACATTTCCAGTAATGGATTCTTGAATCTCACTACCATTTTCAGATTTCTCAAATGTTTCTTGAAAATCATTTCCATACCAATTTGTTACAAACACTTTTTCTTGTACACCATTATAAAATACAGCATGTACCTTATTATTTCTCGTATCTTTTCCATTTTCTTTGAAACTCTTTATTGGATCATCATCAATATCACCACTAGCATTCCTTTCAGGCATTTCATCAAACAACTTGAATGCATTTTCAGTCTTTGTAAATTGATAAGAAAAGGATTTTAAACCTTTTTCACTAAAACTAGAAATAACAGAAGTGGTTCTTTGATGTAAATCACAAGTGCTTACCTCAAGATCTGATGATATTTCTTGAAAATAATCCAGATTTAGAACCCTTTCTTGCGATTTGGCCAAAAAAAACGCTTCCTTCAAAGTTAAACTGCTTCCCAAATTGTGATACCCCATAAGAACTTCACTAATTTCTCGTTTAAGACCAGAAATAAAGAGGTATACTGCATAATCTTCACTAATTTCGACCTTATTAAGCAATGTTTCAAATGTATCACAATAATCTTGGAATGTACCTTCTTGCATCAGTGACATAATCTCCTCCGTATAAACTTCCATGGTAGGTTTCGTTATGAATCGATTGCCACCATAAATCGATGTCGTCGATGCAGAATTGTGAATCGTTGTTGTTACAATCGCTGCCCTAACTCACAGTCCGAGGAAAGAATGCTCTGATACCATTGTTACGTATAAAAATGGCAATCAAGAACACAAAGAGTGAAAGATTAAAGAAGAAGAAGAAATCACAGAGAAAAGAAGGAGATAATTCTCAAAATCAATCACTAATCTCATTCCTGTAAGAAGTTCACTTATTAACAACTAATACAATTGACTATCTACACTTTCAACCCCCATATTATGCTATTATTACAATTGACTCCCTCTACTACTTGATACCTAACATCTACTATTTGATACCTAACATAAAGTATCGTCAACCAAAAGTTTCATTAGCTTGGTCACTAGTGCTTCATTTTGCAAAGTTATTTCAGCTCTTTAACTACATGGCTTGGCATGCTATAGTGTAAACTCAGCCTCACAGGATGATAATACTATTGTCCTTTGCTTATACGATTGCCATAGATTCAGTTCTATCAAACTAGAAAACCATACCATTAGTGCTTCTATAATGTGTAGAATTATTACCTAGATAACTATCGAATAATTTGATAAGTTTTTAATTATATCATTGTCAATTGTACCCTTTATGTACTAAAGAATTTGCATTAATGCATTTTGGTGTAACGAGATTGGACTTTGTGTACAGTGTCACATTAGCCTAGCTAGCTGAAAGGTACAAATAGGTTGGGTGTGATTCAAATACCTCAAACTCCCCATCGTATGTCCAAAAATAGTCCGATCAGTTGGTTCAATCTCTTCGCTTAGTTTCTTTAGCTTGAGCTTCATCTCCTTAGGAGAAGGTATCGAGTTGCATTCATTCGTACGAAATTCCTTTTAATTATCTTTCTTTTATGAAACCCTAATTCCAAGATAGCTGGAAAGTAATCCGAGATTGCTCATCTAGAAATCCTTCAACATTTGCTCCTTGAATCCTTTTTTTTTTCCTTCTTGAGAAGAATTTGTCACAATAATGCATGTTATCAGTATAAACTGTAATAATTAATAAAGATCCCTCTTTGCTTTGAAAGTAAATGACTTGATCATGTGAACATTTTCAAGCTCAATCTTCATCAAGCTTTTAGCTCATTGGGTTGGCTTTTGGCTTAGCACATAAACATCTTCACACAACTTGGATCCTTTATGTTTCTCCCGCTAGATAGGAAAGCCTTCTTGTTCCAACATGTACACCTTTTAACTATATAGAAACGTCGAGTTTACACATTGCAAATGATATATATCCTAGTTTCTTTGAGTTAAAATTGCAATACTAACATATTGTATTGAGTCTTGCTATTTATAATGAATTATGAATGCTTTGTTTATGCACAAAACCCCTTGTAACAAGTTAGCTCTTGTACTTAGTTTAAACTAATTTGTCTTTGTAGACCTTGAATATCCACTTCAAACCTATGAGGTTTTTACCATGAGAATGACAACAAGCTCCCAGGTGTTGTTTTGTTTAGAATCCATAACAAAAAATTCCTTTATTTTTAATAGGTTCGATCTTGTACAAGAGTTCACGTAACATATGATTCCCACTTGGTCCACAGGTCCTAACAATAGGCAAATGAATTACCCCTTCGTCCGGAAAAATAGTAATGTGATGACCAAGGAACCCAACTCACGTTTCAGCAGTAAAATCACAACTAAGAAAAACCCACGGCTCAACTTGAAGTAATTTTTCTCCGAACAAGACTCCAACCCAATTTTCTTCTTTTGCTAATTGCTACCAAATCATAACATACTCAATTAGCTAAAAGCATTTATTTAACTCAAAAATATCTTATTTATTCCTGGAAACTATCATCATTGTCATTGCGATCACAATCTAATGAGTAGTAATGACCATCAAAGTGATCATTTTTCAGTTATTTTTCTTGTATTTCCTAATTGAAGCGAAGAAAGAAATCTACAAAGAACAAATTTCAAGTGACAATTATCATAGATATAAAACTTTAAAACAGTAAAAGTGTTTTTTTTTTATGTAGCTTTTTTTGATGTTTTAATTTTAGGTTTATTGTTGCGTTTGCGTTTACATTGATGTTGTTGACGTTCGCTTTTATGACGGAATATAGTTCCAAGTGTATCACTATATGTATAAATACATTCAGGTTTGTTGATGCTCACCTTTATAATAGAATACGCTTTTGAGTTTTATGACAGTGACACTCACTTTTAAGACATAATATGATTTTAGTTTTTTTTTTTCAAACCTATTTTGTATATTTGCGATTTAGTGTTTGGGATCATACCGCTACCGCCACAACATGTTACTAATGTTATTTTTATTATGTGTCTTTTTTGTCTACGTTAAACCTTTTTTTTTAATTGATTCGCCCCTAACGCATACGAGGATGTGAAACCATGTTAAGCAAATTGGGCTACTCACAGAGCCACAGCAACATCTAGTTACTTCTATACATTTTTTTAAATGACTAATTTTTTGATCACTGGAGTATCATTATGCCACTTGTAGTACCACCTGATCATATCCACCACCAAGTAATCAATTCTGGAGGAAACTTATTAATTTGAGAAAACCCCTTTTGGGATTTGAGCCCAGGACTATTTGGTTACTGAGTCTTATCCCACCATCAAGATACCGCTAGACTATAATGCCTTTGGTATTTGGGATCGTGGCATGACTGCTCCAACGGCTAACATTATTTTTACCGATATGTTTCTCTGTCTTTAGTTTTTTTTTTTTTACTTTCTAAATTGGTTTGCCCCTGACCATGTTATGTGAATCTAGTCGTTTGCAACAACTAGCACAAGGTCCATCTAGTTACTTCTATAAGAAAATAATTAACCAACCAAACCAAAACCAAGTCAAAAATCGAATACCGATCAACTGAGAACCAATTGGTCTAATCGCTGCTAGCTATCTTAGCCAAGAACCCATCAAGGATGTAATATCTCTTAAAGATGACATCCATGATTCTTTCCCTATTCAGTAAACATGATAAAGCGATCAAACCAAGATAAAAAATGCATACCCATAAAGCGATCAAACCAAGATCAAACCACTAACATCAGTAAATCAGTTCACTGAAAGAATCTATGAAGCCTTATTTGACAATAAACCATCAATTTCTAAGGCATTCTCATTGTTCTTGATTCAAATTCAACTTTTATCTGTTTCATTGCCTCATCGATTCAGGTTTTTGACGAGCAAAACCTGGCTGAAACGACGACATGCAAGCAACGTTAATCTCATGATAACAGACATAAACATAGTAATCAACTAATAGTATGCATCAAACCTGAAGAAGCATCGAAGGAGCTGCTGCAGGTTCTTTAGCTATATGGCTTCTGGTTTTTCTCCCATTCAATGTGACAACCGAAGGACTGTTAGCAGTTGTTATGTCCCAAAAGCTTCGTTTTTTATCTCTAACCGCTGGCGATAAAAACCGTCTGCTTGGACTCTTCAACTCACCTGTTATTGCTTCTTTTGGTCTCAAATTTCCCTTTATTACAACTCTATTTCCACACTTTTGTGAGATCTCCTGAATCAAATCATCTTTTTGTTTCATTTGCAGCCTGTGATCTTTCTTCATCTTCTCCATGGCTACCTCTAGCATCTTTATAGTCTGTTTAAGCTCTTTAACACTTTCTTCAGGTCCCTTTTTCTTTGATTCTGGTGTAAAACAGTTTCTGGGTAATAAAGATTTTGGCTTTCGTTCGTTTTGTCTGCATGAAGTTGGTGGGGTTGTTAAAATGGATGACAGTGTTGAAGGGGTTGGTGATGCTGCTGCTGCTAAAGATTGTGCTTGAACCATTAGTAACTTTTGTTGTTGGCGGACCAATTGGGCTCTTAGATCATGGTTTTCTTTCTGTAATTCGAGAAGCAGTTTGGCCTGATCTGTTTCTGAATTGGGTATTTTTGCAATTTCTTCATTTGCCTCGTATGCCTAGAAATCACATTGAACCGACGAGCATTCAATCACTATTTAGGAAGGTTTTTTAAAATGATTATGTAGTACTGAATAATAAGAATCAGATAATCAACTGTTATAAAACAAACGGGCCGTAAAATTAACAAGATATTTGAAGTGTGTTTTGGGAACAAACCTTGGTACGGATCGCCTTAGCTCTATCAGCCCAATGAAGGGTATTTTGGGTTTCACCAAACGAGAGATTACATGGGCTAATGTTTGCAATCATAACAGTATTACAAGGGCCTCCAAGAGAATCTTTAAGCAGTTGAGTGAGTTTTGAGTTCCTATAAGGAACATGTTTCTTTCCTTCAACAAGAGCATTAATGCAACTACTAAGAGCTAGTAATGATCGATTGATGTTGGCACCCTCGAGTGATCTGAGTGTTCTTTGATCAGTCGCATGAGCCCGCTCTGAGCCTGCTAAGTCAATCAATGACAATTTTCCTACTCTGTTCAGAATATTGTTACTTTCATCCTTCACTTTATACTCAACCATAACCTGATACAATAATAAGGTTTTCAAATTTATAACTGATTCTTATAATATTCTAGTGCATTTGAAAAGAACAGTTTGACTTCATAAGGTCAAACCACACTTTTCAGATTAATGTTGGGACTTTTACAGAAAATGTTGGAAACCTTGAAAACTATTTCACATGTGTAGTTGTTTGTGATATCGATGATCATAAATAAATTTCCTAGAAATTTAAAGATACTTGTTATTTATTTCAAGTTGAACATTAGTTTAGTTTGACCCCAAAAGTCAAAGTACAAAATCAGTAAATGTACCTGCAGAATGGCATGGGAGCGGGAAGATGTCTCATTGGCTCGAGTAGGCTCCGTAGTCCGATTACGATTTCCTTGTTGAAGCAACATCATGACCTATAACAGAAATAAATAAATTTTGAAATCAAATTCATACATATTTTAAAATTTGTCCTCTAGACTTTAAAAAATTCACCTCATCAGTCGAATAAGCTCGATATTGAGTGAGTCCTGCTGCCACGATCCCCTGAAAATGAATAAAATTTGAATAAAAGGCAACACAAATGGCAAATGTGCAGTGAAATATTAAAACTTTTAAAAGTGATTATAAACCTGTTTATCTTCCCTAAGGATCAAAGGACGTCCTGGAGAAAGCAAATCTCTTACAGTTTCATTATAAACCTCTAAATATGACAAATGAACCACATGATTCCCATCAAAACTCTTTTTTCTTACTTTACTAAACAAATCCTTTATGGCTAAAACCATTACACCCGGATTATCAATGGTTCCTAGCATTGTGAATGTTTTACCAGCACCCGTTGCACCATAACAGAAAACCGAACCATTTCTACCATGTAAAACGGCTTCAACAAGCTCTGATGTCCTGCAGAATTCAATAAAAGATTCAATTCAACACCCATTTTTGAAAGAAATTTGATAACCATGAAATGTGTGAGATATTTTAGTGTAATTGGGACTAATTTTATCGATCAATACGAGTTATAAAATTCATTAAATAAGTTGGGTGTGTGGTGCACGCTTGTTTAATGTTTTATAATTCAAAAGGGTTTCAAGAGGGCAGGCGGGGGTCCGGGGGGCAGCGCCGCCGGTTAGCGGGTTCCAAGGGGCGGCAGCCCCTGGCGGGGTCGAGCTGTTATGTTGAAAAAATCAAAAGAAAAATTGATTTTATGAATTTTTACATAAAATTCGTTTTACAACTTTAGTGGCAAAATTGTGAAAATAAAAGTTCAAAAACTGCTTGGAGGCAGTTTCCAAACCTCTGTTCTAGAAATTGATCGATCAAATAACAGACTGGTTAATTCTCGAATTACAATAAATTCTCATACTCGTTCTGGAAATTCTCTACAAAATGTGATTCTAAATTGAAAATTTTGAGATGATTTTATATACTTACGAAGTTGAATAAACTTCAATCTGGGAAGATGAATCTGGGAACGTGGAATCAAATGTGAAATGGCGACCGCGGAGTCTTTTGAGTCTTAGATAATCGTTTTCGTTAGCGAATTCTGTTAAGTAAACTTCTTTTTGATTCACAATCCGTACGCAAGATCTTGAACCAGCTTCTTTTTCTTTCTTGCTCAATGGTCTCAGGCGCACAAAAACAAGAATCCTGCTACCTGCATTTCCTAATTTCACGTTCACACCCTCTGATTCTGCTACATTCTTAGCAGCCCCTTCTCCTCCACCACCCAATGATAACTTTCTTGCTACAGTAGTAAATCCAACAATCTTTTCACCACCACCAACACCTAAACCATGGTTGACCACAGCTAAATTCACTTTGGTATCCTCTGCAACCGCTGGCGGTTGAGGTGGCAAGACATAAGTCTTGGTGACTTTAGATACCGGCATCAAATTCTCTTTCATTACAGTAGATTCCTTCTTACTTTCGGGTTCTTGTTTGCAGGATCGACTACCGCTCAATAGATCAACACTCGGATGTGTTGAAAATCGATTGTTATCTGGTTTGGGACAAGGGTTTCTGAGAGAAATCGTCGATTGTTTCTGCTGTTCATACAACTGGGTCAAAGCTTTCATCTTTTCCTTCAATCCATGATGTGGGTTCCTTAATTGATGATTCCCCAAATGAGTGTTTTCTTGATCATCCTTCATATCATACCGATCTTGAATCACAGTCACCTGAGACCTCGTTGACACCGGCATTTTCCAAAGTCAACTGAAATTACTCAATTCCAAGGCATACCCTGATCGATTTAGACAAACCCTAGCATGAAAGGCTGAAGAACCGATGAAATTGCAGAAAGATTCAAATTATTGAAAAAAAAAGCAATAAAACCCTAATGGGTGGATTTGCGAAACCCTAATTGATCTTCAAATCAAGAAAGGAAGCAGATCTATAATGATGGAATTGGGATACTTCAAATTCCGCAATTTCTTGATTGTACAGCTGAAAGAGGGATTAGGGCTAAAGGAAAGCAGGAGTGTGGGAAAGGGTTTACAGTTTTGAAAATTTTATGAAGTAGGCGTAACGGTCAAATAGTTATGGCATATTTTTTTTAAAGGACCAAAACGGTCAACTATCAGTTGGATTGGGCCTGTTTTGAACTTTAGCTTTAAAGAAACATTCAATTTGGATCATATATCATTAATTCGGTTATTCGGTTTAATTTTTTATATTTTTTTAATGGACATTTGATTTCAATTGTCCTAATTGTTTGACTTTTAAGTCAGACTTAAGAACTCTAGGAGAGGAGGAGGAAACATAAAGAAACTAGGGGTGTTAAAAAAAATCGAAAATTGTTTAAAATCGAAAATCGAATCATATCCGTAACAAAAAAAAATCGAACTGAATTCTGAATTCGGTTTTCGGTTCAGTACCTAACCATGTCTGAATTCTGAATTTGGTTTTCGGTTCCATTTTTTTTGTATTCGGTTTGTTTGATATATTCGGTTAATTGATTAAACAAAATTTAGATTTAAATATCTTATTTTTATTAATAATATATAAGTTTGAATTCAGTTTATTCGTTTTTTAACCGATTTATTTGGTTTTTAATCCGTTTTTCGGTTGAATTCGCTTTGTTTGGTTTTAACCGAAACCGAACCGAATTGAATTTGGTTCGGATAATCACTTCTCTAATTTGATTGGCTTTCAGATAATGAAAAAAAATTGAAAACCGATTAAATCAAACTGAGAAAATCATTAAGTGAAATAATAAACATTCATAAAGAATACCCCATGTGACGTGGGCTCTTGGAAAGAATTCAAAACTAATATCTCCTAAATAAATAGTAAAGAGGGAGCTAATTTATTGTTAAACTACTCATTACTATTTAATATTTTTTATATATAGTTTGAAAGAAATCAGCATGATAATATTTTGAATATTTTCTGATTCGTATAATCACATGACTCATTGAGTTCAAATCCCCAATGTGTGTGAAGTTGATGACGTATTCTTTAATGGTCAAAAGTTTTCATTAATAATTTGTTTATTTGTTTAACTTAAAGAATTAGTTGAAACTTTTGGAATGGATTAATTTTATTGTTTTGTATATTAGGAACCTATGTTTTCTTATTGCTAAGCACATTCTAAGGCATCATTGCTTATAATTATGTTAAAGGAGATCTGTTTTCAAACTTGTTATATACACAAATGACTATTTATGTGTATGTATGCATTAGCATAGTTCCTCATGTATTAAACGGGTTGAATAAAAAAATAATAAATAGTTATAAATAAACAATTAAAACATGTTAAAGGGTTTATAAAAATATGATTGAAATTGCAATATAAGTTAGAACTTTAAATAACAATATTATTTTTTAAACATTCGTCTTTAAAAGTTTGTTTTCTAAACTTACGTTTTAAAAAGCTGGTTTAAAAAAATACATTTTTTTACAAAATAAAGGTTGATATTTGTGTATTGCATGAGTTAAAATTTATTTTTAATTAATATATAATTTGATTATTATTCAATGAATATGCATTTAATAGGAAAGAGAGACAAAAAAAAAGTTATCATAAAAATGCTTAAAATTGTGAAATGTGTCAAACTTTATATTTTTATATATTAGTATAAATAGATGTGTAAAATTTTTTTATAATAAAAAATGATATATAAAAAGGTTTGAACTTAAGTAAAGACTAAAGAGTGTCAATGTATAGTAGTAAAAGAGAAACATATATCAAGGGGAAGAACAACTCAGTATATTCAAACTCATTCTTTTTTTATCGAAGGCTTATCACAGCAAATCCTTTTTTACATTGAAGAAGTACGTGACGTCATATGTTGGACATGTTATAACTCAGCAGTGGCGGAGCTTGACCGAAACTTCAGGACGGGCAAAATAAAGAAAAATTTTTCCGGGGGGGGGCGAAATAAAGGTTTTTATAAAATTTTACACTACGTATCGGAAAATATACACTACTACACGAAAAAACAGGGGGGGCGGTCGGCCCCCTTGCCCTCATTAAGATGCGCCCATGGTTACAAGTACTAGCCTTTCTAGCCACTTGAAGGGAATCGTATTCAGTTTCACAAATTTGTTTTTCTTTTGTTGTTTTAAAGCATAAAGAGCCATGTAGAAGTAACCCTCTAGACGCTCTCCAACCTCACCATCTGTTCAAACTTGTCCTCATCATCTGTTATGGTTGATCAAAATGGTTTTGTCGAACGAAAATACAAATCCTTTCACTAAGATCTTGTTTCCCATAAGCTAAACATGATTTTAGTTTTCTTTCCGTTGAGACCCCACCACCACCCCAGGAGGAAACCGCACCGGAAAACTTCCTGACCTCTCAAGTACCCCTATTTCGCCTTGAAGAAATTTGAATCCATGACCTTCCATTTGGAACGTCATGAGGTACCGCTAGTATTGTATATTTTAGTGTAATTGGTTGTAAAGGAATACTATAGAGTTGGAGGTGCGGAGGGCACACTCGTTTAATATTTCTGAGCTCCAGATCAAGTGCGGGGGTCAAGGGGTTGCGCCCCTTGCGGGGTGCTAGGGGCAGCGCCCCTAGCAGGGTCCAAGGGGCTCTGCCCTGGTGGCGGTCCCGCGGAGACTCGAACCCAAGACCAACCGCCAATAACTACCTTGCGGTTGGTTGGTAATGATAAACAGGAACGAATTCGCATAACAATATTCAATCGAAATTTCATATCACGAATTCTCTCTCTATTGGATTATCCCATAATCAAATTTCTTGACTTGAAAGGGAAGAAATATTGATTTCGGATAGTTATTCAAACACGATCATATAGATTTCCAAGTGATTTGACGAATTTCTCCAACAGCTAGGGCAAAGCCTCTTTGGTCATGGTAACTAGACCTTGGTGACATGACCTGAAAATCAGTGGTTCACACGTTGAGATCAAATGTCGTTCAAAAAAAAAAAAAGAAAGCATTTGTTTGTTTGTTTCTTAAAAGTTTCTCAAACTTTTGAGTAAATGAGTTTGGACCTCTACCAAATTATATGTTAATGGCTCATTTATGAATTGATTATACACTAGGTATTCTGCCAATTGTTTATCCATGTAATTTTTTTTGAAAAGCTAAACGCCAAATACCACTGTTTAAATGGATACATTAACACCACCTTCTAGTAGGAAACCCAACTAGGAAAACCCCCTAGATCAACCTAGAGCATTTTTTGCTCCAGTCGAGACTCGAACCCAAGACCTCCCATTTAAAAAGTCAAGAGGGTACCATTAGGCTATAAGTCCTTTGATGTTTATCCATGTAATTGATGCTCCATTTACGTTGTTTGGGTTTTAGAAACTTCTTGTTAATTAGAGTATTACATTGAATAGTGCTGCCTTTTCACTTCTATTTGTTGATATATGGGTACCAAAAAGTGTGATAAGATTCAACAAGTACAGGCGGAGGTGCTTGTAGTTGTTGTCTACAATGGTTCCTTGAGTTGCTTTTCTCATACGATTAGGGGAGTGCATGGGACGGTTTTTGCTTACTCCAAACCCAAAACCGAAATTTCGGTTTTTTCGGTTTTTAAAACCGTTTGGGTTCAGTTTTTTCGGTTTTCATTTTTTTAAAACCATTTGGGCTTGGTTTGTGTTTCGATTTTTTAGGTTTTCGGCCTAAAATTATGCTTATAAAAAACAAACCAATATATTTTGTTTGTACTAAAAATATTTGAAGTACTACATTGCTTAACATTTACCATTATGTACAAAAGCTTTAAATTTAGCAAAAATCAATGTGTTTTTGGTATCATAAGCATAAAACATAATAAAATTTATGATTTATATATGACTTTTAGTATTAAGAACCTAGAAAATAAAAATAACGGTTTACAAATTATTGAAAGTTTTTAGACAAAATATATATACACACACATACGCATGCATTCGGTTTTTTCTGTTTTAATTTTAAGTAAACCCCAACCCAAACTTTCGGTTTTGTATAAAACTTATACCAAACACGTCGGTTTATATTTGGGTTCGGTTATTTCGGTTTTGATTTTTGGGTTTTGGGTCTGCTTTTATCGTTTATTGCACACTCCTACATACGATCATCAAGTAGCAGTCCTCATTTTAGTCTTTTTTATTTATTTATTTTTGTTATGTTATTGTGATATCATTTTCTTATCAAGCAACTTTATATTCAAGGTCTGACCAGTTTTAGCAGTTGGGAGCGGAAAGCCGGAAACATTGTCACAACCTATGTGGGTTCAAAGAGTGGTTTTAAATTGGGTTCGTGATCCTAAGTGTGAAATCGGACAATGTGAGTGTACATGATTTTAAAAAGAGTAAATTACATTCGTTTTCCTTTATGTTTATAACATTTTCATTAAATGTCATTTAACTTTAAAAATATCAGATAACATACTTTATGTTTAAAAACTCTTATAAGTCATGCCCTTTAGTCCAAACCCCATTAATTTTTAACGTTAAATTATCTCACGTGTTTTGCTTGTCAAAAAAAAAATCATCCTCCCCCCCAATCTATGATTTCTCTCTAAGCCCGTTTACCCTCTCTTTTTCTCAAAAGGAAACCCTAAATTATTACATTCAATCTTCATCTTTCTCTCAATTTATTAAATTATTTGAGTCCGTCTTCAATTCGATCTAAACAAGAAGAAGATTCGGTCATTTATACCTGCATCAATCTTGATCACGTGGGTGTAATAAAAAATGTCTGAAGATGACGATGGCGGTAGTAGGTGCAAAAACTCCACCGCCGACGCAGACGCAAGAGAATATTTCACGACATAACCAGATCAGGTTTTTAAAATTGTACTCGAAAACGTATTGGCATTCTTGAAATCACAAGGTAATTGGAGCTATGTGTCGCTTGTGTGTAAATCGTGATACCATGCGGAGGCATTCACCAAATCGATTGTGGCTCCACGATGGGTGACAGAACCGGTCAGTTTTGTTGAAGGGGAACCCTGATTCGATGATTTCAGCCTGTTTTCTGGCGGATTTTTGTGCACACTTCACCCAGTGGGTATCTACTATGGCTATTGCCTATCGCGCGTGCACTAGAGAAGATGTGAGTAGGGTAACAAGACTATTTTTCCCTAGGATGGTGTCCATGTGAGAGGTTTTAACGTTAAAAAATAACAGGATTTGGACTAAGGACATCACCTGTAACGGTTTTTAAATATAAAATATGCTTTTTAATATTTTTAAAATTAAAGGACATTTACTGAAAAATGATATAAACATAAAGGATGAAATATGTAACTTACTCTTTTAATAATAAACTAGAGGAAGTAAATGTGAGTTCGAATGGGTTAGAAGCTCTACCTTTTGTGAGTTGGAGTGATTCAAATGATGTGACATACATTGATTCGATGATAAAGTGGTTTATGTGTAATACACCCCACCCATCATGAAAATCAAACCCGTGTATAAGTTCTTGAGTCTTCACCCATTTGAATGATTTATTTATGTTTTGAATGAATTTTATCTTAACCTACAAGATGATGATAAATTTCTTGAGCATTTGTATCTGATAACATAGTGTTTGTTCGTGTTGTTGAATCTTAATTGTGTGGTTTTATAGCTTCTTGGTTCGAAACACGGTTACTTTGATTGTATTTATGATTTTCAGGTGTTCAATGGCTAAATACGAGTTCGAGAGTCGATTGGATGATTAAAAAAGAAGTCGAGGGGTCAAGAGTGCAGATACATGAAGTTCAGAAGGTCAAAACTTAGCAGAGGCATAACTTAGGTCAGGAGATGAGTTATAAGGCCCATAATATATGAAAATCATGTTTCTCGATGAAACAAAGCTGTTGGTGAAGTCTAGGTTGGCGCATGGTACTCCCATACCTAGCGTATCATACAACCAAGTATAAAATGCCCAATTTCGGGTGTTGGCAGAATTTCTTGGGCGTATTGGAGGCGGGCGTATCATGCGCCCATGCCCCCAGAAAAGTCGATTTTTTAGCTTATCTCATCCATATTTAAACCAATATCTTAGGGTTTCGAAAGGAGGCCGTTTTGGGACGATTTTTTGAACTTAGGTTTTGTATTGTAAACTTGATTTGATTTTGGTTTGGTTGATTTAAACAATACTTTTATGTTTCAGTTTATATGCATTGCCATCAGTGATTCAGTTTTCTTGCATCGTTTAGTCATTATTAATTGTGTGTTGCTTTGCATATTTCTATTGGTAATTATGTGAATCAGTAAGTCTTAAATGTTTGTTTCATTATTATCACTTTAATCAATTGAATAACCAAGTCATGTTTATATGATTTCAATCTAAGTTTAACATAAAAACATTGTGGATCTTGCAACCTAAAACCCGGAAGTGATTACCTTTTTATTAATTGTTTGCAAATATAATTTAAGTGATGCTGTAAACCATTTTGTCAATTGCTTTGAACGTTTTCTTAATTCAATTCAATTCCAAGTTTTCACTTTCTTTAACATAATCAAGTAATTAGTATAAATTAGCACTTCCAACTATTTCTTGAGGAGACGATCTTACTTACCCTTACTATAGTCATAGGTAGCTAAGTCTTTATTTTTATACTGTTTTTGATTAACCTACGACACCTCGATCAGTATCACCTTGTCATGAGTGTAGTGTAGGGTGCTTTTATTAAATTCATAAACCAAAATCAATTATGCACACAAGAATGTTCATAAAATTTTAATTACATGTGAACACATAATGTTTGATAAAATATTCTAATCAAAATCAGTAAAAGCTCATGCCATCTGACGACTGAGATCAAACTTTAAAATCACTCACAGTTAACCTGAAACTCTGAAACAATTATAGTTAGTAAGGGTGGTGTTTATTTTTCGAATTGGATTCGAAAAACTTAAAATTTGACTTGATTTTAATTCGAAAATCACCATTTCGAAATTTGGTTTGAATTTTAAATATTTATATATGTATATATTTTTATTATCTATACAGCTAGTTTAATATATATAAAATTAAACTTTATAATAGAGCCATTTGTTTAAGGTTTTAATAATTTTATGTTTTGATTTTTAAATTTAACATTAATTTTATAAATAAAAATTTAGATTAATTATTTAAGTAAATTGAAATCGAATCAATTCGAATTTCGAATCTGATATTGAGTTCAAATTTCGAATTCGAATTGGTTTATTCGAATTTCTTTTGAGTTCGAAACGAATTCGAATCCTACTCAAAAATTTAAAATTCGAAATTATTCGATTCGAAATATTCAGGTTATTCGAAAATTTGATTCGTTGAATACCATTAATAGTTAGTCAAGCTTCGATAAAAAAAATATTAGAAATCAATTTAAAAATTAAGAAGATAATAAGATATAATAGTTGGTTGTTCATATTAAAAATGGAAGAAAAGAGGAAAAAATAGAAATAAAGGTAAATATAAAGTTAAAGAATGATATGTGACATGTTTTTAAATGAGACTTTTTTTTTAGGGAATGATTGTTGATTGCGAAAGTTATAATACAAGGATAAAAAACTTATCAATGCTTTTAATGGGTCAAATATGGCTACAATAAAAACAGATAAAATAATTTAAAAAAATAAAATGTACTAAAAGGCTATAAGCTTAATAAAGTGTACGTTACTAAACTTTCATCCCGTTTGACCTAACTTAGATTAGTTTTCCTAATGTTTATGGGTCTGGTTACCAATTTTTTTTTTAAAAAAAATTTAACATCACACCGCCATTATATGTTTCGTAAAGGTATATATGAGGCGTTTTAACCTCTTTGACACACACTATTTTGATAATGATTTGTCGCGTATACACCTCGTCTAGGATCTATATGTCTTGAATAAACTTATATGAGATGTATACGAGATTAATCATTAATGCTAAAAAATTCTGATAAACAATGATTTGCCCTCTATTCATCTCGTTTGAGCTTACACGAGATGTGCATGGGGAGTGAAGTTTAAGAGTTGGATGTAAGAATAATAGAACCATTGTTTTAAACTTTTTGTTTTGACCTTTTGATGATAAAACAAAAATCAAACAAGTTGATCAATTTTTTAAATGATAAATCCATTCTACTTTTAAATTACCTCAAATTAAATAACAATATTGCATGAAATTAAACAATTACCTTTCATTGTAAGAGTGAGAGCCTCTGAAAAATCAAATTGATCTTACATTGCCACTCATTGATTAGTAATTGGCGGTACTCACAAAACAACAGCTAAACTCTCTGTTTAAGCATTAAAATACTATAAATATGCTTTTAATTATTTATTTATTCATTCATCTTTTGGGTTATGGTTCAACATGAGCTAAGGGCATGTATGATAGCTCTTAATGGTTATTAAGAGGCTATTTATTAATAGTTCATAGCCGATATTACTTTTTAACCATTCAGATTTAAGATCACCTCTTAACCATTAAGATACCATAATACATTAAAAAGTAGTTTCTTAATGATTATTAAAATGTTACCAAATAACCCCTTAATCAAGAAAACTGTAATTTTCCTTTGTTTAAGCTGTTAATTTTAAGGTAATTTCATGTAAAAGTTGGTTGTTATAATTCCATTTTCGATTCAGTAGTTAGGTTCATGAAACCACCAAAAACAAACCATGTTTTTTGCTACTGAGTTTTTGATAGTTTATCCAAATATTTTTTACCACTGTAGCTGAAACCTTTAATTTTTATTATAACTAGGTTTAATCTCACTCGCGCGTTGCGGCGGGTTATCACAGTGCTCTCCCGAAAACGGGTATTATATATTATTTGCAAAATCATAAGTTACATGTCAAAATCAAATCTCTCATCACAAACTCTATACAATTTTATATATATATATAAACATAAAATTATACAAAATCGAAAAAATAAAATTTAAAAGTTTTAGTGGCCAAAATCAAATTAAACAAAACTTTATATTATATAAAAGTTTTAGTGACCAAAATCGAAAAAACAAAACTTTACTATTAAGTTTTAGTGGCCATAATCGAAAAAACAAAACTTTATATTATATAAAAGTTTTAGTGGCAAAAATAAAAAAAAAAAGACTTTAAAAAGTTTTAGCGGCCAAAATCGAAAAAACAAAACTTTATATTATATAAACGTATTAATGGCCAAAATGAAAAAAACAAAACTTTACTATTAAGTTTTAGTGGCCAAAATCGAAAAAACAAAGTTTTATATTGTATAAAAGCTTTAGTGGCCAAAATGGAAAAAACAAAACTTTAAAAAGTATTAGTGGCGAAAATCAAAAAACAAAACTTTATATTATATTAAAGTTTTAGTGGCAAAAATCGAAAAAACAAAACTTTAAAAGTTTTGTGGCCAAAATCGAAAAAACAAAACTTTATATTATATAAAAGTTTTAGTGACCAAAATCGAAAAAACAAAACTTTACTTTTAGTGGCCAAAATCGAAAAAAAAAATTTTATATTATATAAAAGTTTTAGTGGCCAAAATCGAAAAAACAAAACTTTAAAAAGTTTTAGTGGGCAAAATCGAAAAAAACAAAACCTTATAATTATATAAAAGTTTTAGTGGCAAAAATCGAGAAAACAACACATTAAAAGTTTTAGTGGCCAAAATCGAAAAAACAAAACTTTATATTATATAAAAGTTTTGGTGACAAAAATAGAAAAAACAAAACTTTACTATTCCTTTCAGTTGGTTTTTAATATATATTAACTAGGTTTTTCCTCACACGCATCGCGACGGGTTATCACAATACACTTTAAGCATAACTTACATAGCAAAATCAAATTTCTCATCACAAACCCTATACAAATTTCTCATAAAAAAATCATACAAAATCCATACAAATATGTTACGAAAATAATAGAAAAAATTAATTAGTTACAAAACATTTTTCATCATCAACCAGTTGGTTGAATTAAAAAACGCAAATCTCTAAACAAACATGCATTGATTTTCTATGATAAAAAATAAATCACTGCTGCCTTCTCCGAAAACCACCCAAAACCCTAGAAATGACCACATTTTCTTTAATACAATACAATACAATACAAATATGTGTACTTACTATTTCGATCAATATATATATATATAATTCTTCATTTGTGCTAAATTTTCATTACTAACTATATATTTAACTTTTTATATTAAGTCTGTCTAATACATGTGATAATAACATAGTTGCATATATGTAATTTATCCAACTTCATGCTAGATTTTTTTATTAAAATTTTTTGTCTGCATGTTAAAAAAATGTAATTTAGTTTATAATAATTTTAAAGTAGATCTAGACAAATTTAACGTTTCAAAAAATTAATATTGTATTGACTGATAATTTATTTGGGTACATTTTATATACCTTTATTAGTAAGAAGCATGTTTTTTCCCTGGCGCGTTGTGGCGTGTTATCACAATACACTTTATGAAACGGGTATTATATATCATTTTCAGAAGCATAAGTTACATAACAAAATCAAGTTTCTTATCACGAACCCTATACAAATTTCTCATAAAAAATCATACAAAATCCATGCAAATATCTTACAAAAATAATAGAAAAATTAACTAGAAAAATATTTCTCATCGGCAGTCAATTGGTTGAATTAAAAAAATTGCAAATTTCTAAACAAACATCGATTTTCTATGATAAAAAATAAATCACTGTTACCTTCTCCGTACACCATCGAAACCCTAGAGATGACCACATTGTTTCACTATACATATATAAAATATATATTTTTTTGCATAGCCATATTTAATATTGTGTAATCAATACAATATAATAATGTAAGCTAATGTAATAGAATATAATATATCAAATAATAAGATATTATTGTCTAAAAAGAATAAGAATCCATAGAAGTTTGACATGTGACAATGGCTAAGAAGATATTTTTGTACTGGATTCTTTTTTGTTTAATATTTTTTTGTACTAGATTTTTTTGTACTGGATTTTTGTTTTTTTACTGGATTTTTGTTTTTTGTACTATATATATATATATTTTTTGTATTGGATTTTTGATTTTCTTACTGGATTTTCGATTTTTTATACTGAATTTTTGATTTTTTGTACTGAATTTTTGATTTTTTGTACTGGATTTTGCCTTTCATACTGGATTTTTGTTTTTTTATTATTACCATACCACGTGTCAAATTTCTATTGATTCTTACTCTTAAGCAAAAATCTATTTTTTACTGTATCCAAACCCCATCTATCTTATATAATAAATCAAGGTTTTTGTTTGTCTCATGTCATGCAATGGAGCATGTTTCATTTTTGTTTCCCTCCTAAAATTTGGAGCATTAAATCATTTATTAACACTCCTTAATTAATAGTGACAATTTATAAATTTAACAAATTATTATTTTAACTTGTTTTCACACACACACACAGATATATATATATATATATATAGGGGAAAGATCAAATGTTAACCCTTCCTTATTGCGATAACCGCATAACCCTAGCACTTTTTTGCGTTTTTTGCCCGAATCTTTTTTTTCATGGTCTTTATTATACATAAATAGGGGGGTTTCTTTTTTGTGTTTTTGCTAATTCATCACCGTTTAAAAATTATTTACAAGTGTAAGTAAGTGTAACGACTTACACTTACTTACATCACATATCTGATGTTAGTGTGATGTAAGTAACTATAAGTCGTTACACTTACTTACACTTGTAAATAATTTCTAAACGGTGATGAATTAGCAAAAACACAAAAAAGAAACCCCCTATTTATGTATAATAAAGACCATGCAAAAAAAAAAAACAAAGATTCGGGCAAAAAACGCAAAAAAGTGCTAGGGTTATGTGGTTATCGCAATAAGGAAGGGTTAACAAAGGAACCTTCCCCTATATATATATATAATAAATCATGTATACAAATAAATAATTAAGTCATGCATATATATCAAAGGGCTTCTAGCCTAGCGGTTTTGCAATGAAGGGGAGAGCTGCATCTCATTGAGGTCAGGGGTTCAAACCTGAGCAGGGGAGAGGGTTTACAGATTTATCCGGTTCTCGTTTATCTGGTGGGTGAAGGGTTGACGACTGGGCCTGCCCTTGGATGTGTGCCCGTTTGGGCTTAAATCAGTCGTTCAGTCGTCAATGTAGAAATTTAATAATATTTCTAAAATATATTGAAAAAGCAAATGACTAAACAAAATAAAATAAAATATATACATTATAAAACAAATTGTAAACTACACAAATAATGATTTTATTAAAAATGAGAATATTAAAAACCTAAATTATTTCACTTATATTCTTATATTTTTATATTTTAACTTACTGTTTTCATTAAATAATATAAATTTTTTAAATCTTTACATTTTTTAGGTAAGTTACAAAAACTAAGAAATTGTTTTTATATTTTACAAATTATGGTATAATTATAATTCATAAAATTTAATTATTTTTATGTATTGTAATATTATTAAATGTTAGTATATAAATATTTTTACTTATTCAGGTGATTATATAATAAATAATGAAAATTAACTTTAATATTCATATATTTTATTTTATTTTTTTGACAACAACTTATTTTAAATTGTTATTATCTATTTATAACTCTTAATTTAATATATATATATATATATATATAATTGATAATATTTATTATCATTGTATTTATTTAGTTTTTGTTTTTCAATGTGTATCTATTATTTGATATCCATTATTTAATCATGTATTTTGAATTATAGATATGAAAAATAATTAATATATTATTAAGCAAATAAATTTAATTTGCAATTAGTTTCAAAACATCACAGTTTTATTAAAAAAACAAAACAAAAAAAAGAACAAAAATTGGACGACGTGGTGCATCTTTCTTCGCTCGGAAGCTTGCGGTTGAAACCCCTCTATGAAGGAAATGACCATTTTAATGATCATCGTTTACGTCAGATCGACTATTTTTTTTTAATTTATTTTTTTTTTAACCTTTTGGAACATGAAATTTTATTCAATAATAATAATAAAAATAAAAATAATAAAACAAGAAGACAAAGTATGTATATCGAAAGCTTCAAGTTAATTTCCATTTGCGAACATGCAATGGTGTATCGATAGCTTCAAATTATTTAGGCTCCACGTTGTAAGCCGCTTGTGTACGTTCTCATACGTGGCATTGCATGCCTTGCATGACAACTATTGGCAACTCTCGCCGGCAACAACCAAGTGTCAGTTTAAACCCTTGCAAGTCTCATTTTTTTTAACGGTTCAGGTTGAGCGACTGATTTAAACTGAAATTGGCACACATTCAAGGGCAGGTCTAGTACTCACCTCTTCACTCACCAGATATGTGAGAACATGATAAATTTGTAAACCCTCTTTCCTGCTTAGTTTTGAACCCCTGACCTCAATGAGGTGCAGCTTCATTCCTTCATCGCAATATCACTAGGCTAGAAGCCCTTTGGTACTCGTGAGTCTAATGGTAGCTAGCTCCTTTATTTCTCTTTTAAAAGGTTTTGGATAGAAATGTTACCTAAACATATATTGTCCAGGGTTGAGCCCGAGGGTTTTTTTCGTTGTAGTTTCCTTCTAGATGGTGAGTTAGGTCATCACGCTCTGTTTTTAATTCAGACAGAAGGGTGATCTATTTGTCAGGATGATCCCGAGTGACCAAACATACGCTATTAAAAAATATATATTGCAATTATTTTTATATGTTGACATATTTTGTTTTTTATTTGTTTAATTTTATTTTACTAATTAATCATTCAAACGTTTTGCCATGTAATTTGCTATGCTCCCGGCCTCGTTAGGTTTATCTACAAAAGGATGACTTATGTTCTTCACTCATCTACACCAAACAATGGTTTCATTATATCTCATCGTCACACTTTCAGCTATCTCTGTGTTCTTTCTTCTTAACAAAGTTAAACGCTTCCATGTGAAAGCCCTCCACCCTCTACCGCCGGGACCTCCCGGACTTCCGGTGATCGGAAACCTACATCAGCTTGACATGACCTCTAATCTTTCAGACCACTTATGGCGTCTTTCACTACACTATGGACCTTTAATGTCGTTGCGACTTGGCCATGTTCAAACTGTCATTATTTCTTCTGCTGAAATGGCCAAACAAGTGTTGAAAAACAATGATTTGATCTTCTGTAGCCGGCCTGTTAGCACAGGCCAGCAAAAGTTATCGTACGGTAGCAAAGACATAGCTTTGTCACCGTACAGTGAGTATTGGAGAGATATGAGAAAGACTTGCACCCTTCACTTGTTTTCAACGAAACAGGTGAACGCGTTTCGTCCTGTTCGCGAAGAAGAAGTGTTCGACATGATCGATTCAATCAAGACTCGTTTTGCAAACAAACATGTGGTGAATTTGAGTGAATTGTTGATGATTCTCACAAGTAATATGATTTCTAGAATGGCTTTTGGGAAGAGATCATCTGATTACAATGATGAAAAACAAATGACAGGAGTTCATGGGCTTTTGTTGCAGTGTGAAGCAATGTTAGGTTGCTTCCTTTATAGGGATCATTTCCTTTTCATGGGGTGGCTTGATATACTTAATGGAAGCATGGCTAGACTTGAAAAGAACTTTAAAGATGTGGATGAATTCTTCCAGAAACTCATTGATGAACATGTGAATTCAAATAAACCAAATGATATGCAAGAAGATATGGTTGATATATTGCTTAAACTGAAGCAGGAGTCAGATTCTACAGTTGAACTCACTTATGATCACATCAAAGCTGTACTCATGGTGGGTAATATTTCAATTTGATTTCACATCAAAATTACAGTTTAGGGTCTGTTTGATATTTTATTTTAAAATGTCTTATTAATTTATTGGTTTTTTAAGATTCTAATAAATCAATAAGTTTTTTTTGGCAAACTTAAAATAACTATTTGAAGAGGGTGATAAGTTATTTTTCAAATGATTAAAATTCTTGTTTTTCAAAATAAACAATAACTTATTGGCATAAAGTGACAAGTTTACCCGTACTATTTGTCCTTTACCCAATCAACCACCTATGACCACCCATCGCCACCCGCCCCACCCACCGCAAGTGTCACCACCCCACCGCGAATGCCCGCCTCCCACCGCCGTCAGCGCCGTCGCCGCCACCCACGTACCACCCACCTCCATCGTCACCCACCACCATCTTCACAACCCATCATTGTTACGCATAACTTTAAAATTATTGCCAATATAAAATTGCTCTTTTAGATTATTTTGAAAAATTTAATCGAAACACATTTTTAAAACTTTATATCAAAAATTTCCTAAGTTAATAAACTTTTGATAAAAAGTTCTTTTAAAAGCTAACTAAATAAAATGAACTTAATCAAATCTTTGTTTGATGACAAAAAAGAGTGAATCAAACATAAATTTCATATTTTTAAAGTGACACGTGAATAGCGAGTCATGGACGAAACGTTACCTATCTCATTGATAAAGAATCAAATTCAATTCCTACAGAACTTCATTTTCCTTTTACTTTATAGATTTATTGGAATGTTGCAGAATATTTTTTTGGGGGGAACAGAAACAAGTGCAACAACAGTGGCGTGGGTGATGACTTCGCTGATAAAGAACCCTAAATGTTTAAACAAAGTTAAACAAGAAGTGCGGAATGCAATTGGAAACAAAGGAAGAGTACACGAAGATGATCTTTATAAGCTCAAGTATCTAAAAGCAGTTATTAAAGAGTCGTATAGATTGCACCCAGTTGCACCCCTTTTACTCCCACGTGAATCGAGAGACCGATGTGTTCTTGGAGGCTATGAGATACCAAAGAAGACCTTAATACACGTGAACGCATTTGCCATAGGTCGTGATCCTGAATGTTGGGAAAAACCCGAAGTGTTTGATCCAGAAAGGTTCATGGGTAGTAGTATTGATTACAAAGGGACTGATTATGAGTTGATCCCATTTGGGTCTGGTCGGAGAGGGTGTCCGGGTATGTCTTTAGGGGCGACGACCGTGGAGTTGGCTCTATCGAACCTTGTTTACTCGTTTGATTGGGAACTGCCTGAGGGGATAAGTGATATCGATACTTTGACCAGACCAGGACCTGTTGCACGTAAGAAGAATGATCTTCAACTTGTGGCTAAAGTTTATGATCATGGTTGTAGGGTTGACTAGCTCATGATGCTTTAGTTTGTTCATGTACTCTCATGTTTTTCTTAAGTTAAAGACTCGATCTTTTAGTTGTTTTCACATAAATTCTCAAATATAATAAGAATATTAGTTCATCAATAATTTATTTAGCATATATTGTTGTCTCATTAAAATCTTCCTATTATAATAAACAAACATGTTTGTCTGCCAATTGTCAAAGTTTTACACAAGCATTGCCACATGTCCCTCTTTGATCTATCTATTCAATTATCTATCATACTAAATAATTATACTCTCTCATATTTAATAATAACAATAACTAGGTTTACTCTCTCCGCGCGCTTAGCGACTAGTTATCACGGTACACTCGCGAAAATGAGTATTATATACCATTTGCATAATCATAAGTTACATAGCAAAATCAAATTTCTTATCACGAACTCTATACAAATTTTTCTTAAAAACATTAAATCATTCAAAATTCTCACAAATATGTTATAAAAACAACAATTACTCACAATATCCATCTTACCGTCAACAAATCGTTTGAATTAAAAGAAAAACTAAAATTGTAAGCAAATCTCTCAAATTTAACAACCTCATCTTTGTTTAGTAATTTTCAAAGTTAAAAATTTCTGATGGTCAATGTCTAAATTTTCAAAACGTCATTACATGGATCGGACACCTAATTAATATAATATATAATAATATAATATAATATAATATAACAAAACATAACATAACATAATATAATATAATATGCACTCACTATATAATAATATACCTTTCATATGCAAAATAGTTTTAAAAAAATTAAAATCAAATCTTTTTAGTAGAAAGCATAGTTAAAAAAAGTATAAAATATAAAAAAAAAATTAAAATCAAAGTATTTTAAAAAAAAGAAATGTGTTATGTTATATTTAGAAAACAATTATTTTTTTGAAAAATAAAATAAACTTTAAATCAGAGTTTTAAAAAATGTGATATCTATACAAAATAATGTTTATTAATTTCCTAAAAACCAAAGTATAAAAATTGTTAGGAAAGTTACATTTTTGGTCCTTTATGTTATGATATTTTCAAATTGGTTCATTTAACCTTATTAATTACATAAATTATACTTATATTCTTCATTTACAAAAATTAGATTTTCACATGATATGAACTAAAGTTTTCATGTTAATTAGTTCAATTATATCAATTCTTACAAATCAAGAAGATCATCAATTATTTTATTTAGTTATAAGTTTTTAATTATTCTTTTATTAGGTAAAGTACTTATTAATATGTAAATTAATAATTTTATATTTTTTTGATTCTATTATTAACTATTTACTATTTTACATTAAATCCGAGTAATACACGGGATAATAATCTAGTACTTAATACGTCGTTAATTATTGAGAGTGAGCAAAAAAGAGAGATGAAATAATTAGTAAGTGTGAGAAAAAAGTAGGTATGGTGACCAATTCGCCACCAGAGACGTCCATTCGGATTGTACTTAACATAACGTCTAACCCCGTATAACATAGTCGGTTTCATGGTATATGTCACGGGTTTAAGCCCTATGGGCGCGGTCCTAGGAGTCATTTTTTTCTATTTAAAGTATGTTTTCTTATTTATTTTGCACACAAAAAAATTACCATTTATTAGGGCACAACGTTTCAAAAAGATTGTTCCAAACAGGCGGACGCCTCTTCCATGCAGGCGGACGCCTGTACAGAACAGGCGGTTTGGTTTGCCTTTAATTTCCCATAAATTCAAGTGCAGTCGGACGCCTTTATAGAACAAGCGGACGGCTCTTCCATACAGTCTGACGCATATTGTGTACAGTTGGACGCCTTCTATGTTTTAAAAAAAATAATTTGAACACGCCAGTGATATAGGTTCGGTCAACTTTATAGGAGGTTTGGACGACTGTGTTTGGTTCGGACGTCCGTAAAAAAGACGCCCGCAAATAAATTCCCTATACGGGCGAACGCCTATGACATGGATGCAAATGTGGGACCGGCACCCGTGACATTTTTGAAAAGGAATGGGCGCGTGTGTCACTATCCGGGCGTAGGCGACCATTTAAGACACGTGGCTTCCTCCTATTGGCTGAATATGTGGGCGTCTGGCAAACTGGGAACATGCGCCCCGCCTGCATAGACAGTGGGCATTTGACCAAATGTGGTCATTTTGGGAATTTCAAAGACGCGTGTGGGCGTTTTTGGCATTTTCCCTATTAATTATCATCGTTTATGTCAGACTAGTTATTTTACCTTTGGGAACATGAAATCTTATTTTTTATTTTTTTTGGAACAGTTACACCTAAATTCAGGATATCACCAAGCAAGACTCAGATCGTATGACATAACAAAAACCCAGTATAACCCACTACAAGAGAAAATTCTTTAAAAAAACCGCTAACCCTCCTAACCCAATATATCTAAAGAGATATTTGAGCCAATTATTCTCATTTGAAATTTCATAAAGTAATATGCCAATGCCCCTTTGGTACATGAAATCTTATACAATAAAAAAAAAACGAAAAGAAAAATAACAAACAAACAAGAAGACAAAGATACTATCTTGGAATATGGAATGGATTATCGAAGCTTTAAATTAGGCCTAAAATTCAAGACGGCGTAATCTGCCGGTGTACTCATACGTGGCGGTGCATGGCAAGTGTTGGTAGCAGCCACCGATGCTTTTAATATGGCCTTAAAACATTTTGATTGAAGGGTTACCTAATTTTTTTTCCCAATTGATAGGCATGCTTCAGTTAGTCGTGTTAAATATTCGGGTCAGTGATTCGGGTCAAACAATAAAACTATAAGTATCTAATAATTATTATTATACGTAAAAAAGAGAAAGCACATGTAATGAGAGTTACAATTCAGTTTAACGACCTTTGAGATTTTTGAATTCATGGATTATCTATTCCGAGTAAAATGTCTAAATCCTAAATTGAAACAACTAAGAATTGAATTTAATATCATCTCATGTTCGATTTTGTTTAATATATACTTACTCGGATTTCATTACATTTAGACGCCAAAAACATTGTATATATAGTACTTATTCACATTCAATTTTGTTACAATCCAAACTCACAAAAAAATAAAAAACTAAACATATAAAACAATGAAAGCATATCAAGATTTACTTTACTTACAACCGATTAAAGTCTAAGAAAGTGAGAAATTGATGCCTTCCTCAACTGTCGATGTCGTTGCCCTGCTTGGCTGTCGCTACCAATTGATCGGTATGTCTTGGGGGAAATGGAAATTGGGAATAATATTATTTTTGGGGAATTAGTGATTAAAGGAACGTTTTTCAGAACTGGACCGGACGTTGAACTGAACGTATTACTGGTCACTGGTCGGACCCGATTCAAAAACCGGATGACATAATAAATATATATAATATTCCAAAAAAATTATACATTATAAACACATCTAATCAAATTTAATTAATGTTTAAACAAACATAACCATGTTAAAAAAATTTAGGATTTGATTTTAATATTTCAGTCTTTGGATTTTAGTTAAAAAACGAAACCGGTCCGACCTATGAACTGGCTCAACCGATCAGTTCGTTTGAAGGCGGTTCACAAGCTTATTTTGCGTCAGCCAACCCACCGGTTCCCGGTCGGATCGTCCGGTTCTGAAAACCATGGATTAGAGGGTAATTTTTAATTTTCCAATTGTAAACTTTCTTTCTTTTTTATTTCAAAAATGATTATAATATTATAATTTTTTTTTGAAGTGCAGGTAAATATAATACATGTTAATTTTTTGAATTTATGGAAAAATGGGGAGACGAAACCAATATTTAAAAAATAAAAGAACCATTCAGCCCAAAATTCAACACTATTGACGGTAAAAGGAAGGGTGGCACCCGACCCCTAATATCATTCGTCCCTGAGTTTTAACTTATAACCCTCGTTTCGTTAATTCCTTACATTACAATTTTCATTTATTAGTATAACGATGGTTTTTTATAAAAAAAAATATATATAGATATAAAAGGTTTGACCGTAAGTAAAGAGTGTCAATACATAGTTACGTACTAGTAAAAAAAAGACATACATAAGAGGTGGAAATTAAAGGACAAAGGGACAAGATTCAATTACTTATTTTTGTGTTAGAGACTTGTCAAAAGAGAGCCTCCATTACATTTAAGAAGTGACATCATACATTGGACATCTAGCCACTTGAAGAGTGTTGTATTCATTTTCACATATTTGTCTCTTTTGTTTTTTTAAAGCATAACTAGGTTTATTTCCCCGTACGTTGCGACGGGTTATTACAATACACTTCTGAGAATGATTATTATATATCACTTACAAAATCATAAGTTACATAACAAAATCAAATCTCTGATAACGAACTAAACTTATACCCTAAACCCTAAATCCACACTTTTTTCTTCTTGTGTCAAAAGTGTGATACTCAAAAAGATACTATTCTTTTTTTTCTTTTTGTGTCAAAGTGTGAAACTCAAAATAAATATCACAATACACTCGTGAGAACGAGTATTATATATTACTTGTAGAAGCATAAGTTTAATATCAAAATCAAATCTCCCATCACTAACTAAACCCTAAACCCTAAATCCACATATTTTCTCTTCTTGTGTCAAAATTGTGAAATCTTTTTGTTTCTTCTTGTGTCAAAGTGAGATACCATGAAAAAAAATACTATTTTTTTTCATGGTTTTTAATACTATATAGTAATGGGCCATGTCAAGTAAAAAGTAATCCTCTAGACACCTCTCCAACCTCACCATTTGTTCAAACTTGTCCTTGTCATCGGTTGTGGTTGTTCAAAGTGGTTTTGCGGATTGAAAATACAATTCCCTTCCCTATGACCTTGTTTCCATAAACTAAACAAGATTTTAGATTCTATTTTTCATTTGAAAACATTTGTTTGTTTTCCAAAAGTTACTCAAAACTTATCAGTAGATGAGTTTGTACTCCTAGCTACCAAATTAGATGTAACTCAAAGACCAACTTGTCTTGTGTGTGGATTGAATGCTCAATGACCCTCCAATGAAGAGAGGTGATAATATTTATAATGAATATGCAGTTACAATACACTTGAATGAGATTAAGTACAACAATAAATAAACAATAAACACAAGGATAATGAAAGGTTGTTATCCCCAATGATTTCAAACCCGGACCGGACCGGCCGGTCGGACCGGGGTTCGGTAGTATAGGCGGTCCGGTTCTTTGTTTAAAACCGTTTTCGTGATAACCGGCCGGTTGGACCGGCGACCGGTGGTCGGACCGGAAAACCGGTGGTCTGGCCGGTGGTTGGACCGGTTTTTTATTTTTTTTAATTTTTTTTTGATTTTTTATATATATATATTTATAAAATGTATATAAAATCATCCGGTTCGACCGGTCCGACCTCTGACCGGTAAGGAGACCGGTTCGACGTCCGGTCCGGTTATGAAAACATTGGTTATCCCCCCTCAAACTTCAGGGTGGCGGACCCAAGCGAAGCATGCTGCGGAAGTGCTCAAAAAGTGGACGAGGCAAGCTCTTGGTGAAGATGTCAGCAACATGAAGTTTGGTTGGAATGAAACGAGTGTGCAGTTTCCCCGAGGTAACAAGCTCCCGTATGAAGTGATAATCTAACTCAATGTGTTTAATCCTTTTATGCGCAATAGGGTTTTGAGTGAGAAAGATAGCACTGCGATTGTCACATAACAGCGTGGGGCGATCGGGAGGCAAAGCATGTAGTTCCTGAAGTAAGTGGGTTAACCAAATTAATTCAGCAGCTGTGTTGGCCATGGCACGATATTCCGATTCGCAGCTCGAGCGAGAGATAGTGGGTTGTTTCTTTGCACTCCAAGATACAAGGTTGCCTCCCAGGTAGATTGAATAGCCATAGGTGGAGCGATGAGTTTCTAAACATCTAGCCCAATCCGCATCAGAAAACCCAAGGAGGTTTGAATCATTCTGTTTAGAGAAAGAAAGACCGTAGGTCAAGGTTCCTTTAATGTAGCGTAGTATACGTTTTACATGAGAGTAGTGCTCGGTTGTTGGTTGGCTGAGGAATTGGCTAAGTTGGTTAACCGCATAGGAGATATCGGGTCGAGTAACGGTTAAGTATTGCAGAGCTCCAATGATTGACCGATAATGAGTGGGATCCGGATAGGGTGTACAGAAGTGGAGAGAACGACATTTGAGGACAATGGAGTATACACAGGTTTAGCATCTAGAAATTTTGCACGTTCAAGAATCTCATGTGCATATTTGGATTGACTTAAGAAGAGGCCATTAGTGGTATGAAGAACCTCCAGCCCGAGAAAATAGCTTAAGCGACCTAAGTCTTTGATAGCAAACTCCTTATTGAGCCGAGTAACAAAAGCTTTCATGATGTGATCTTGATTGCCCGTTAAAATTAGATCATCCACGTATACCAATAAATACATTATGCAAGAATTGCGGTGAAAGATAAATAGCGATGGATCGGCCTGACTTGATTTAAAACCATTTGAAACGAGAAAGGAACTAAGACGTTGAAACCATGCACGAGGAGCTTGTTTCAAACCATAAATAGCTTTTTGTAATTTGCAAACATAATCAGGAGATTGTGCATTTGAGAAACCAGGTGGTTGTTCCATGTAGACAGTTTCCATTAGCCGGCCATGTAAAAATGCATTATTGACGTCGAGTTGATGAAGATGCCACGAATTAATAACACTGAGGGTGAGAATGACTTGAACTATCGATGCTTTGACAACCGGACTGAACGTGTAAGAATAATCAATTCCCGGTGTTTGACTGTACCCTTGCGCCACGAGTCTGGCTTTGTATCGTTCAACAGTGCCGTCAGATCGATACTTTGTGCGGTATAACCATTTGGATCCCACAACTGGACGGTTAGATGGACGAGGAACAAGGGACCACGTGTTATTTGCATGGAGAGCTGCCAGTTCACGTTGCATGGCAGCTTACCATTTTGGATCTTTGCAAGCAGTCTTGAAAGATTTTGGGTCTGTTGTGGCAAGTAATGCCTGAGGAAGCGGGTGAACATGAAGCTGAGAGAGATCAGCTCGATGACGAGGTTTCATAATACCATCTTTTGCACGGGTGATCATAGGGTGTGTGTTCATAGTTGGTGTGTGTGACAGTTGCATATGAGAATTACGTCATCAATGACGTGAGCACATTTGATCGTTCTAGAAATCCATGTTGATTTAATAATCTCAATTGTTACAGATTGATAGTAAACGAGAAATGATGAACGTGGGCGAAAACCGTGCACAAAACGGAGTCCTGAATTGTCCGGAATCGAAAAACGAAGAAAAAGTTCTAAGTATTATCAAATGGGCTCGTCGCGGTACGCGATGGAGGAGTTGAGCTTCCTTCGCGGTACGCGATGCATGAAAAATATCTGAAATTCCCGAAAAGCTTCGCGGTACGCGAAGCCCAAATAGGCACCTCGCCGCGGTACGCGACGGTTGTGGCGGTGGAGAAATCTGATCTACTTCATCAGATTTCATGCAGAAAGCTTAATATCTACATCTTCGAACTTCTTCGACCACCAGACGAAAAACTCGACCATTTTATCATCTGATCACCAATTTCAAGCTCTCTGAACGCAAGGATCGTACCAGGGATCATCTCTACAAGTTCTGATCGTTGTTTTGAAGTCAGAAATCCGTCAGATTAGGTAACGATCCGTTTAAACTTTCTAGTTTGATTTTGATTGATTAGATCTTGATTTTGAACGCAATGACATAGTTAGGATTGTTGATTATTGCCTAGATGATGGCTAGGATTGATTATAAACAAAGAACAGGAAGTTTTAACGGTTAAATCCTTGTTTTGATCCGTTGTAATACCCGGTTTTCATGAAACCATATCCATGATAATAATGGTTTAATCCATTTGATTATAACAATGTAGGTGATTAGTTGGGTTAATCCTTGAAATGCAAGGTTAAATCCAAGTGTTTCAAACTAATCACAATCATTAACATACTCATTGGAACGATTATCTGATGTTTATGATAACAGTCAGATTAGTATGTTAAACTTGGTTATTACACCTATTCTGATGCTACATTGTGATATTTCATGATAATTGGGTAATCAATAACAAGGATTAATCATTCCTAAGCCATTAAATTATCTAGAAACTGTTACAGTATCATAATCAACCACATTAACTATTTGGTTAATCCGAGATCATTCTGATTAATCAAGAGTGTCATCAACCTTATAATAGGAACTTAATGCAGTGTAGGTTCCTACATTATCATACATTGTATGATATAACATTAAATTAACTAAATACATAACTAATATCAGTTGATGATTTTCAAAGCAATGTCTTTGACATTGAATGTTCGGAAAGATCTAATCAGTAAACTAGAACATAAATAACTCATTAAATATAACTAATGCAGAATCATCTCTGTACTACCAGTTTGGTGATACTCTGCTATACCTATATATCATCAGGTGAGTTTCGTACAACCCCTTTTCTTTTTAATATTTTATAAACATCGGGGTAACTCTGCAAACTGTTGTCTAACATATGATATGCATCAATGATATCTGTGTGATTTCATTTGACTTTTGTGGGATTTCATGGGATTTTGCCTGTAGAACTGAACTCTATCATGGAACTAAAAGTCCTCATTCTTGAACTGTATCTAGTGAACCCATGTGTGGCCGAACAGAAAACATTGATAGTACTATTGGTTGACACCCCATTCGCTGGGAGGATTGCATCTCCCCTTGTGTGAATGTTTGTTATCTGTTTCCTGAACTTCTTAATGGTATGATAGACATTAAGACAATGAGGCACTAAGATATGTACCGACGGGTAATATCTTGAGAACGGAACTAGACGTCCGAAAGGGGATACAGGTCCCATGGTTATCCGGAACTGAACTTTTGAGAACATGCTTATCATATCATATTGTTTTAAATTGAACTGTCGAACTCACCAGCTTTGTGCTGACGTTTTCAAATTAAACATTTTTGCAGGTAGACCATGACTCCCGGGAAGAATGCACCTCACAAACTTGTAGTTAAATAAGTTAATATTGTAATGTAAATTGTAATAACGAACCCTGTAATGTATTTATTTAAGTTAATCTGTATGCTTGTGATATCGGATCAAGTAAGTCACCCCTCACCTCGGAGACATCACCACTATGCTTCCGCAACCGGTTCAGTGCCATCAGGCTATACACGAGGTGACGAGGGGTGGGGGTGTGACAGTGTGAAGGATGGGGCAACGGGTAAATTGAGGTTTTGCTGGTCCGTAATGGGGGTGGAGATAGGTAGGACGTTAGAGGTACTAGTGGTTGGCTGTTGTGAATCTGAAGGGAAGGTGGGAATTGAAGAGGAAGGAGGGTTAGGGGAAGTTGGGATAACTGGTTCAGAAGGAGGAATGGGGGACGGACTAGGTTGGGAAAAACCTGGGGAGTCAGATGGATTGTCAGGGCAGAGAGAGCAATGTAGAGTGGGTGGAGGAATTGGTTTTGGCAGGGGATTGGGAACAGCCGGTGAGGTTTTCGGGGAAATAAGAGTGTCACCGAAGGTGACAAGATCAGATAATGTGGCATTGCTATCATAAGAGGGATTAGCAAATGGGAATGATGTTTCATCAAAACGTGCATGACGAGTGATGAAAATTCGATTTGTGGAAGGATCTAAACAACGAAACCCTTTGTATTTGGAGCTGTACCCAATAAATACACACGGGATGCTCCTGGGTGCAAGTTTATGGTCAGAGTAGTCCCGAAGATAAGGAAAAACTCGACACCCAAGGGCGCGAAAAGTGGAGTAGCTGGGGGTTTTTAAGTAGAGAGCTTCAAAGGGAGATTTGCCTTCCAAGAGGGAGGACGGCACACGATTAATAATAAAAACGACAGAGGTAAACGCATCAATCCAAAAGTGAGATGGAAGACACGCCTTAAACATCATAGCCAAACCGGTCTCAACAATATGACGGTGTTTGCGTTCAGCTCGAGCATTTTGTTGAGGTGTATAAGGGCATGATAAACGATGGAAAGTTCCATTAGCATCAAGAAGTGTTCTAACCTGGTGGTTAATGAATTCAGACCCACCATCACTTTGCAAAGTTTTAACTTTTGTTGAGAATTGGTTTTGTACAAATGATAAAAACACTTTTAATGCTGGGAATACATCTGATTTAAGTTTTAGTGGGTACAACCATGTAAATCGTGAGAAGTCATCAACAAAGATTAGATAATATCGATAGTTATCTCGAGTGACCATCGGTGCGGGACCCCATACGTCACAGTGAACGAGATCCAGGGGGTGAAGTGCCCGTTTATTATTAAGTTCAAAAGGGAGTTTGTGGCTTTTAGCCATTTGACATGCATCACAAAGATCTGGTTTGGGCATTAACGCATTAACAGAAAGGTAACCATGTTTTTGTAATAGTTTAATAACATCAAAAGAAACATGTCTCAAACAGGAATGGCACAATTCAAAAGAGGATTTAGGACAATTATAGGCTGCAACGAGAGCATGATGTGGAGAGTGGAGCACATAAAGTCCGTCTTCACAATGACCGCGAGTCAGTTCCCGTTTTGTGCTCTGATCCTGAATAATAAAGTGTGGATGAGATAATACAACATCAACATTATGATCACGTGTTAACTTGCTGACAGAAAATAAATTTTTGGTGAGATTTGGAACAACCAAAACATCGTTTAAGGTAAGATTGCTTAGCTTAGTGTGCCCTTGATAGGAAGCGACTGGCCATTCCCAAAGGTAACAAAGTTGGTACCTGATAGGGCAGTGGGGTGGGTAACCGAAGCAGTAGAAGATGCCTTGTGATCAGATGCACCGGAGTCGACATACCAATCAGGTGCAGAAGAATTTACGTGGCATTGGGCAGTGAACGCCTTGGCCAAATCATCCGTGGAAGTGTCAACACGGGAAGCAAAGGAGCGAAGCTGTGGGCAAGCAGTGGCATAATGACCAGAATTGCGACAGAGCTGGCAGTGAGGGGGCGCCGACCTCGACCACGACCACCAGAGGATAAATTAGATCTGTAGGGGCGACCACCACGACCATGGGAGGAGGCTGTAGTGGAGCGATCAGCAGTAAAAGCAACAGGATCAGGAGACGGGCGATGAAGAGATTGGAGAAAAATTTCGTGGCTTTCAGCATGTGTTATGAGATCAGCAAGAGTAGGGGCAGGGCGAGTAAATTTAATGGCAGTAGAGAAGTTTTCGAAGGAGGTTCCAAGACCACGCACAAACCAGTGAAGTTGGTCGGTGGCATCAATTGGGTGGCCAATAGCTGCTAACTGATCACACAAGGATTTGAAGGATCTGCCAAACTCGACAACAAATTTGGATCCTTTTTCAATGAGGCGGAGTTGATCCTTCAACGTGTGGACTCGCTCAATGGAGGAGTTTCCATATGCAGTCTCAAGCGCGAGCCAAATTTGCCGAGCCAAAGAGAGACCGGCAATGAGGGTGGCTGCTTCTTCAGAGAGGGAGGCATGTAGAATGATGACGGTCTTTTGATCCGCGGCCAGCCAAGAGGTATAGGCAGGATTAGTGGTGACGGTTTTGTCAACATTGGTGATGGTAAAAGATGGAGGGGTTCCAGAACCGTCAACATGAGGAAGAAGGTTTTGATAAGAGAGAATGGGTAGAACTTAGATCCTTCCAGAGGAGATAATTTGATGAAGAAAGTTTAATGGTAAGCATATGGAGTAGGGTGTTGATGGGAATGTCAAGAGAAGTAGAGGTGGAAGCCATGGCAGAAGACAAGGGAAGATGGTGGTGGGGAAGATGAGGAGATCGGCAGACAAGGGAGGGAGGGAGGGAAGGTAAAGTGGCTCTATACCATGTGGATTGAATGCTCAATGACCCTCCAATGAGGAGAGGTGATAATATTTATAATGAATATGCAGTTACAATCCACTTGAATGAGATTAAGTACAACAATAAATAAACAATAAACACAAGGATAATGAAAGGTTGTTACTGTGTTTGTATATTTTGAATTAAAAAATAACATTTAAGCAACAAATATTAACTTTTTAACATTGGTAATTCGTAACAAATGTATAGAAAATTACTATACATTTCGCCATAAAACAAGCAAACAAACTTATCTTGTATATATATTCCCTCTATTTAGTAGGGTGTGGGGAAATGATAGAAACAAACTTACCCCTATCACAGTTGGGATAGAGATACTGTTCCGAAAGATACCCCGGCTCAAAGTTATCGTTTGAAGTTGATCATCTCAATGTTTTTAACGTTATTTTCACAAAATAAGTAAAATAACATTAAAATTAGTCTAATTTTACTTTTACCCTTTGAGGATGCACCTATATATACATTGTATGCATGCACCACAAATGAGACGTCAAATATTTCGCCTTACATTACATGAAATATTTTCATTCCCCAAACTTAGATGTCTCATAATCATATATATGTGTGTGTACACCGATACATTTGTACTTAGATAATAAAAAGTGTTTTACACAAACATAACTTACAAAAAGAACTTTGTGAAATGAAGATATATATTTCACTTTTTACGTACGAATAAACGGTCTAATATTTCAGAAGGAAAAAAAAAGAATTCTAATAGTTGTTAATGTTTAGCATATGTGTAACAAATTGCGACAAATTTGCAACGCATAGTTTCATCCTATAATCTTTCCGAAGCATAAATTCATCCTAATGTTGCTAATACATTTGCGACGCATTGGGTTATATCTTTTTTTAAAATAAATTATAATTGTTATATACGAAGATATATATATATATATATATATATATATATATATATATATATATATATATATATATATATATATAAACATAAAAATATCAAAATAATGTTTTGCAGCACATTTTATGTTGCAAATTTGAAACACAGTAATTTGATTATTATTTTTAAATATAAATTTTACTATAACTATTGTTATTGTTCCTAATTAAGTTTACGGCACATTTGCGATACATAAATTCATCCTAATATTTCCTACACATTTGTAACGCATTGTGTTAAAAACAATTATAATTATTTATATACCAATATAAATATAAACATAAAAATAAAAAAAAATAATGTTTTGCAACACATTTCCAACACTTAGTTTAATTAAAACACGTTTTGTCAAAAATGTGTCGCAAATTTGAAACACATAAGATAAATATGAGAATTTTTTTAAAAATTAGTTTTATTATAATTATTATTATTGGTGTTAGAATAAACATAGAACTATAAATCAAAAAATAATGTTTTACGACACATTTGCGTCACATATATTAATTAGTTTAATAAAAGTAATTTTGTTTATAATGTGTTGTAAAGTTGTAACGCATTTGCAATGGAAAATATATTTTTAACTTTGTGTAGAAAATTTGACGCAAATTTGACACATAATTAAAGTTTTTTTTTTTACAAATGAAAAGTGCAGCAAATGCGTAACAATTTTGCGACGCCTTTGATTGTGTAGCAATTTTTTGTAGCAAAAAACTTTTTATAGTAGTCATGATAATGGTATTTAATTTACTTTGAGCTTTCATCCTACACATGCATTTTATCAGGGCTGGTCTTGGGGAGGGCGAGGTGGACGACCGCTCCGGACCCGGTGTTTTTTGAAACCCAAAATTTTAAAAAATTATATATTATAACTTTTTTTTATAAAACCAGTGGCCCAAAAAGTTTTGATAGAATGAAAATAATTTAATTGGTTATGACTTGTCCCAAAAAAAGCCTCATATAGTTAAAAATATATTAGGTTTCTATTAACTTTCTCACAAATTGGTTTTTCTTTCCACTCTTTCAATTTCCAGACGTGCTCTAACAGCCAGACCAGCATCCAATTCCACCCCTCCAGCCCTCCAGTCACACCTTCCAAATTCAACAAAGTGAATCCCCTACAACCTCCACTACTTCAACCTCGATTGTAGTCTTTAACGAGCCACACATTAAAGTTCGAAAAACAATCAGATATTAATACGGATGAACTTTATTTAGAGTTGAAGTTGTTTGAGACATTTTTTTGTAATAAAATTATCACCTTTTGATGCTATAAACATTTTGAACCAGCTTAGGTTTTTACAAATGTATTAATTGCATATAAAGTTTTGTTGACTATCCGGTAACTGTGGCATTGGCAGAAAAAAACTTTTCTAAGTTGAAGTTGTTGAAGTCTTATTTACGATCGTCAATGTCACAAGACTGCCTTAACAGACTAACAATGATTTATATTAAGAACGTCATCTTAGACAATATGGATACCGAATAGATGATTAAGACTTTTGCTTCAAAAAATGCTCAAAGAGCCTCACGGTTTGCTTAGGTATTTAAAATATATTATTATGCTATAATACTTTGGTTTTGTTATTTTTTTAACAAATATATTCATATTATTAACTTTTTATATATAAATTATTAAGTTAATTTTTTAAGATAGGCCCATTTTTTTCTCGACCTGGGCCCTGGAATTTTTTTCAATTCTCGGTGCCGGACATGCATTTTATATATTTATCTATTTATTTATTTAAATAAATAAATAATGATGGACAGTACGTAGTAATGATAGACAGTCATGCAAGCTTTAAATTTATTAACGACTAGGTTAGTATCATGTATATTACACGTGTTGAATAAAAAATATAATAAATAGTTATAAATTAAAATTTAAACACTATAAGGTTATATTCAAACACGATATGTGATTAAAATACTATATATTTAATACTTTAAGTAATAACATAATTATATTATTTTTTTTAAATACTAAGTTTTTCAAATTTCGTTTCTTTAAACATTTCACTTTAAAAAATTGTTTATAATATTAATGTATTTTTAATGTATTAAAAAAACTTCTTTTAATTTTAAAATATATAAAAAAGTGTATTTTATATTTAATATAAAAAGTATTTACTAGAAGAGAGATGCGAGAAATTAAAGTTGAGGTGCTCTAAAAGCATGACATGTGCTCTTAGAAAATATTTATTTATTAGAATAGATAAATTAATTAAAAAAATTAAGAATTAGTTAGATGACATAGTTGGTTGTTTATATTGTAATGAAACAATAAAGAATCAATTATGAATGTTACTAAAAATGGCTTTAATAACTATGTTATTAGCTAATAAACTAATTTAAGAAAATAAATGAAATATATGTCTATTAGCTTAATAAAATATATTTTACTAAATTTTCGAGTAGTTTAACAAAGCTTAACCAATTTTTATTTTATTAAACTTACTTGTTTTGGCCTGTTAAAAATAAAATAAAAATTAAAGACACTCGCCAATTAGTAATCGAATGCTTTTATCCCACTACATTAGCCTTTTTATTTGAACAATAATACTATTCTTTTTTTGCTTGAGTTTAAACTTAAAACTTTACTTTTAAGAAATAATATCTCTACCAAGTAAGCTTTTAAATTAACTAAACTCTGAGCTAAATACAAATGTTCTTTTACAAGTTAGAAAATTGCTAAGGAGGTGAACCATTATACATTAACTGTTCTTTGTTTTAACTTTTAACCTGTTATTTTCTAAATTAAGTTTGTGCCGGTGATTCCAATGTAATTTTATGCAAAAACTGCTTGTTTTTATTCCATTTTCCATTTTATAATTGTGTTCATGAAATTATATTTATAATAAAAAAAAACATGTTTCATCATTCTGGTTTTTCATATTTTATCCAAATATTATTTAATATTATAAGTATATAACGGAAACTATTTAGTTTTTGATTAATCTTATAAATACATCATATATACTTTTTTTTTTAAATGTATGGTTTTTAACCTATTATGCAAATATCTAAAAAACCTTATTTCTATAAAGATAAAAAATGCTTTGAACGAGGCGGTGCATCTTTCTTCGGCAGGAAGTTTCCGGTTGCAACCGTCATAAGAAAGAAAAAATGTTTTTAGAAGTAAATTGGATTTAAATAATCTAAACTTTTATTAATTGACTACTGCCGGTCCTAACTATAAAAATCTTTGATAACGGTCTATACTTTCGACATATTTACTTCTGGCGGATCGCGACGTTAACTTTTTTCGAGTTTCAAGCGGATTTTTGAGGGTTTTTGTTTAGAACGAGAATACGAGTCGAATGACGTATAACTTACCTCGAAACGTTGCTTCAAATTTCCCAATTTTGGTGTTTAAACTTTCAATTCATCAAAGAAATCATCAAATTGAAAAATTTGGAGCAATGTTTTGAGGTAAGTTAAACGTCATTCGACTCGTATTCTCGTTAACACTCAAAAATCCGTTTGAAACTCGAAAAAAGGTTAACGTCGTTAGGTTTTTTTGACGGCGGTCCGCTAGAGGTAGATATGTCGAAAGTACGGACCGTTATCGGAGATTTTCATAGTTGGGACCGACATCGGCCAATTGATCAAAGTTTGGATTATTAAAAGCGAATTTGCCTTTTTTAAATGGGTCAGACTAACGTACCCTTGTGATTAGTCATACCCCCTTCAAAATATTAAGTATAAATTTGTCAAAATCAACCCTTAAACTTTATAATACAACCAAAATGCAACAACATTATTTTCAACTTAAATTCTACTAAACGTACTTCTTCTTACTTGTCATACCTCTCCTCTACAAAATATAAAATACAAATTCATCCAAATCAGATTGTATGAACCCTAGTTCCTCTTTGTTCAAATACTATCGAACTGAGGCTTCATATTGTTACAAACATAGGGCTTTTATTCTTTGAACAAAAACGAGTGTAATAACATATGAAACACCTCCCTTAGCTAACTAATTAGTGTTCATTCCTGATGAACCAAAGTCGAATCGTCGAGCTCTTACATGCCTTTTTCTTGATTTATTTGAGCTTGTGAATAGCTTTGTTTTACGCAGAGAGTTTCGCAGAGGTTAAAGAAATGTTTGGGTTCAATTAATTTTGAGTTTTATAATCGTTTTAATAGAGTTTGAGTTTATGTTCGACGACAATTATTTAGGATTAGATTTCGTATTGATTTGATTTTTAAACAATGAATTGATGATGATAACGATTCCGTGATGTTTATAGTTGCTTTAATTTCAAATCTTGATTTATTTTATCTGTTAACACGAGCTATAGAACGATCGGGTCGAAGGTGGGTATCCATGAATTTATGGTTTATTACGGGTAGAGTATGGTGGGAAAGAAGATAAAGTTTGGAATATCTGCAAGAAGATTCCTAACGTTTTTGTTTAAAGGTTTATAGAACTTTTTAGTTAACAATTAAAAATATAAGGTTACTTGTATATATTTAAAAAGTTTAAATAGAGTGCGGCAATTAAAAAAAATACAAAGTATTAGAACGACCCTTTTAAAATAAAACCTGACGTTGAATCGGTTTTTTTTTTAATAGTTAGCCGTTTAACTAGATTTAAGAAATGAATGACTTCATGATAAATATTATATAAATGTATTTATAAAATATAGAAAAAATAAAAAAATTCAAACAATTGAATAATAATCATTAATTCAATATGTCCAGGTTAAGGAAATGACCATTTTAATGATCATCATTTATGTCAGACTATGCCTTTTTGGCCTTTGCCCTTTGGGAACATGAAATTTCATACACTAAAAAACAAAATAATAAAAATAAACAAAGATATTATGTTGAAATTTGGGATGTTATATCGAAGCTTCAAAATTATCTAAACTAGGTGTACTCATTACTCTATCGTGTATTGCGGCGAGTTATTATAATACACTTCGAGAATGAATATTATATATTATTTACATAAGTATAAGTTAAATGGAAGAAACAAATCTTTCATCACGAACTCTATACAATTTTTCACAAAAACAAAAAATCATTCAAAACCCACACAAGTATGTTATAAAAATAATAGAAAAAATTACTTACAAAATCCGTCTCATCAGCAGCCAATCGTTTGATTTAAAAGAAAAACTCAAATCTTTAAGCAAATGTCTTAAATTTAATAAAAACTCAAATCTTTAAGCAAATCTTCTAAATTTAATACACTTATCTCTGTATAGTACTTTTCAAAGTTAAAAAAATCTGATTGTCCAAGTATAAATTTTCAAAACGCCACTACATGGATCAAACATTTACATAATATGATAATACATATATATATAATATGTATGATCTTGAATATATGTAGTATAATATTATGGACTTTTCTTGTGGTTACACACCTGCATTACATAGGTATAACTATGCATTCCTATTTCACCTATATGAAATTAAATGATCTAAAATTTACATTGGTCAAATTTTAAAAGGCAAAAAACTACTATTCCTTGTCTTGCATTTTAATATGTACTAGGTTTATACCCGCCGCGCGTTGCGGCGGGTCATCACAATACACTCTTGACAACGGGTATTATATGTTATTTGCAGAAACGTAAGTTACATAGCAAAATCAAATCTATTATCATGAACTCTATACAAATTTCTTATAAAAACATAAAATCATACAAAATCAATACAAATATGTTACGAAAATAATTAAAAAAACTGGCAATATCCTTCTCATCTGCAACCAATTGGTTGAATTAAAAAAAACCTCAAATCCCTAAATAAACATCGATTTTCTATGAAAACAAACAAATAACAATTACTTTTTTCGAACACCACCAAAACCGTAGAAATGACCACATTTTTTCACTAATCATAGAGAGAAAACCCCTAAATCCTATTTGGGTCGTGGATTTGGAATCTTGAAAATAAAAACTTGGTTCACATTAACCCACATTAAAACTGATTTATTTATTCAAAACCAAATTTTTTATTCATATTCAATGTGCACCACATTTTTATTTTCAAAATTCCAAATCAATGGTACAGATAAAGTCTAAGTGACCCATTTTACTATTCCCCTTATCTCTTTTAATAATATACCAGTATATATATAATATGTGGGAGTGGCTGTGTATATATAATATGTGGGAGTGTGTGTAAGAGAAAAAAAACAAAAAACAAAAAACGTGGGGCCCACATTACTTGGTTCACATTAACCCACATTAAAATTGATTTATTTATTCAAAACCAGATTTTTTATTCATATTCAATGTGCACCACATTTTTATTTTCAAAATTCCAAATCAATGGTACAGATAAAGTCTAAGTGACCCATTTTACTATTCCCCTTATCTCTTTTAATAATATACCAATATATATATGTGAGAGTGTGTGTAAGAGAAAAAAAACAAAAAACAAAAAACGTGGGGCCCACATTACTATTCCCCCCACCTCTTTTAATATATATAATAATTTAAGCAAAATCATTTCGGGTATAAATGGATTGTTCTTAAAAAACATCAATTTTAGTTTAACTTAAGATGTGTTATAAGTGAACAAATATTCCATTTGGATAATTTTTAGTGATTTTCTCATCAAATATGTTATTAATCATTCTTAAATATTTGAATCCAATGCATTTACATACTTTTTTGGTTACCCGTCTTGACCCGCATTATGTTTAAGTGCTATCCATCCCAACCTATTCCATATTATGATGTTACTCATTTCAACCTATTGTACCACAACTGTTTACCCAAAACAACTCATTTTCTTTAACATGGGTAAAAATTGCCACCCCTAGAATAATATGTGAAGAAAAAAATTAAAAGTCATTCACATAAGTGGCTAGAATCGTTAAGAAACAGCAGCAACAAAACTTGCTTCGAGGAAACGTGTGGGCCTACATATATTGTCATGTGCCCAAAATCATACATATCTAAACCGTTGATGGTCAACTTTCAATAAACCCAAACTTTACTATTCCCGCCCATGTCAATAATATAGTATATAATGTATAGTAATTTTGAATGCTAAATTTATCCTATTTTTAAAATACTCTCCATAATAAACTACTTAATTTTGTTATTTAGGCCTCAAATTCAACACTTTGCATAACTCCTGTATATTTATACATGACGTTGTATGACAAGTGTGACTAACAAGCGAGTTTCCCTTCTTTCGTTCATTCTTGACATTGCAATTTTTTTTCCCTTGCATTGTTTTTTATATTAGCTTTAGTTCTTTACTAATATATAGCTAACTGAGAGATAGCGTCAGTTGTCATATTTTGTGATGTTTTACAACCATACTTTCTTTTTCTTGTATATCTCACTTCTTACTTATGTTAAACATTAAACAATAATATTATTAAAATAATATATTTGTAACTATTATTACTATCTATATAAAGTTAATTTATGAACAATGTTTTTTCTTGTACTCACACTTTGCGTTCATAACTGCTCGGTGTTCATCGTCGCAAAAGAACAATGGCCTTGAAACTCAAGCCGATCCATAACCTCGGAGCTTACCTTGTCGAGTCTTCTGAGTAGCCTCACTACAATGAAGCAATCGACACTCTGGTAAACTCTTTCATTCATACTGCTCTCATTCTAAACCCTCTTATCTCTGAAGTTGTTCTAAACCAGTTTTGGGCAAACTCATCCTTGGTCAACAAGTCACCATCACTCCCACAAAAATAAGCGTTGCCCTAAACTTGAACGACACTGAGGCTCCCAATACTGTTTCTCTAAAACTTCTTTATAATGCTTTTATTCAGTGTGATTATCAGGGTGACCTGAAAAACAGAACCTTATACAAAGCCTTCTTCTACCCTAAGTACAAGTTTCTGTATCACACAATTTTACAGTGTTTGTCTCAAAAGTCGACGAGTTGGGGAGAAATGCCATATGACATGCAGTATGTCATGTATGCAGTTCTTTCTAACGAAAAGGTCAACTTGTCTCAAATACTCTTTGACCATCTGGTACATAACCAGAAAAGTCCCAAGTTTCTGTTGTATTCTAGGTTTGTAATGGCTTGTCTCTTTGCTGACCTTAATAAGGTTTGTCACATTTCTTCTCTTACCACTATCAAGGGCATTGACAAACAGATGTTCACTAGATTGAACACTAATGCAAGACAAACGGATGACACTGAGGAACCACCCATCCTCGGTGAACCCACATCCACCTTCTCTTCCACACCTGTCAAGGTACCGGCTAAAAGAAAAGCTTCTACCAAAGCCTCTAAACCTAAGAAACCGAAAAAGACTGTTCAGGAAGATGAGATTCCTGAACATGTCTCTGTCCCCACTGGGCAGTTGGATACATCTGTTCCATCCTCACAGATGCATCAAGAATCTCCACCCCACCTAGCTCCTGATCAATCCTCTCAACAGGATGATGTTGTACTTCAAAGGGAACCTTCTTTAGCTACTGCAATGTCACTTGACACTCAGATGGCAGTCCACTCTCCCAAGGACATCTCTGTTTCTTCCCCACATATTCTTTAATTTTTTGTAAAACGTCTTTGAAAAATATATGATATAATATTTAAAATAAATAATTTTGAAGAAAAAGTGTCAATCTTAATGTCTCAATCTTATTTCATTGCTTCTCGGATTAAAAGAAATAATATATTTTTGTTATTTCTTTTGAGTTTATGTTTTCTCACTCTTATCAATAAAGTATTAAATAATATATTTTTATATATGTAATATAAATTTAATTAAAAATAGTTAATTCGTTTTAGATTAATAATTATTAATTAGTCTTTTTATGTTGTGGCTTGATACACTTGATGTAAACATGGCTAGCCTATGTATGGAAGGAGAAGAGGATGATTTGACGATTTTACCCATAATTATGTGTATAAAACATGAGATTTTTAGAGGAACAATTTAAAATAGTTAGTGATAAATGACATAATCATTGCAAAAATTTTAAAATATGAACATCTTTAGTAATTTTTGATTTTAATGGAAAAAAACAGCAAGTTGTATAATTTTAAATGACAGTCTAGTAATTTACTCTTAATTTTTTTATTTTATTTCTTTTTTCTCAACACTTTGTAATCTTGCGGGTGTATTCAATATACATACATGGCGGTTCATGGCCATGGCATGTCACCAAGTGACAGTTTAATTAAACCCTAGTTTCCTCCTTCATGACGTATGCAATTATTGACATGATTGTTTTGATAATGAATTACAAAAACATTCTAATGTTAAAAGAATTTTATTTTTGGGAGGGGTTATCTACACACCCAATTATTGGTACTGAGGGTCCAATCATTAGTACTGACACCTAATGATTGCACATCTATACGCATCGTATTGACTAATGAGGGGTGGTGTTATTCACACACCCCACTGTCACACCTAACACTCCTAATACGCCTCGTAGTGGTCACTACGGGGCGTTTGAGGGGTAATCATTAGGTGGCCGTACCAATTATTCGGGTGTCAGTGTCAATGATTGGACCCTTAAACGCCCCGTAGTGACCACTACGAGGCGGCTATACGCCCCGTAGTGACCACTACGAGGCATATACGTGACAGGGGGTGTTGAATTAAAATCCTGGGGTGTGTAGATAACCCTTCCCCTAATGAGGGTGTGAGGTGTGTGAATAACACCACCTTATTTTATTACATTTTATAATGGGAGTGCTTATTCACACACTCCACTTTTTTAATTCAACACCTCATCTTTTTTTGTACGTGTCGTACAGGTCAGTACGCCATGTATAGCACAACCTGCAGCCTTGTTTTTTGCGTGTCGTACGCTGCGTACAGGTCCCTACATGGCGTAAGACATCTGACACCTGCAACCTTAAATTCCCATATGTGATTGGATAAATTCTGTGTTAAGCGCCACGTAGGATGCTGTACGTGACGTATATGGTTTTCTGATTAAAATGGTTGGGTTTTAGCTTTGGGTGTGCATGGGTCGGTTTGGGTCGGTTTTTGGCTTAGTCCAAACCCAAAACCGAAATTTCGGTTTTTTCGGTTTTTAAACCCGTTTGGGTTCGGTTTTTTCGGTTTCTATCTTTTCAAAACCCATTTGGGTTCGGTTTGGGTTTCGGTTTTTTCGGTTTTTTCTCCTTAGACATTAAATTATGCTTATAAAAAAATAAACTAAAAAATTATATTTGTATTAAAAATATTTTAAGTACAACACTACTTAATATTTAAAAATATATACAGAAATATTTAAATTTAGTAAAAATAATACGTGTTTTTAGTATCCTAAGCCAATAATAATTATAAAATTTTGATTTTTATTTAAATTTTGATATCAAGAAATAAGAAAATAAAAATAAACGGCTTATAAATTGTTGAAAATTTTCAAAGGTAATATATATATGTGCATATACGCATGTATTCGGTTTTTTCGGTTTTTCTTTAAGGTAAAACCAAACCCAAACCCAAACTTTCGGTTTTTAGAAAACTTACACCAAACCCGTCGGTTTCTATTTGGGTTCGGTTTTTTCGGGTTGGATTTTTCGGTTTTTGGGTTTTGGGTCGGTTTTTTTGGTTTTATGCACACCCCTAGTTTTAGCCCATCTTAACATTGAAATCTTATACGTATATTATGGTACTATACGCCAAGTATAAGTCTTAAAAAAATAATATTTTTTTGCAAACTTTAAATTAAAAAAAATTGGTAATGTTAAAAATTTAGTTTTATAAATGTAAATATTTTTAACGATTAATAATTTAATCATTAATAACATTTATTTCTAACATTTGTCGTCTTTATCATTAATTTCATTAATTTAATATTATTTTTGTTTTAATAAAATACATAAATAGTGTACATACAATTTAAAAAAATAAATAACCAATTAAAACAAATCACAAAATATATACATAAACAGTGTCTGTACAGTACAAGGAAAAAAATAAAACTACGGATCCTGTCGGGGAGGTGATGGTGGAAGGGGAGGAGGCTCAATGCCAGCCTGCCTGGACCTTTCGATCTCGCGATCGATCATCCAGCGCAACATCTCGTTCTGCTGAGCCAGGATGCGATCATGCTCCCTGGATCGTGAAGAAATATCTTGCAGTATGTGATTATGCACCCTTGATCGTGCAGAAAGATCTTGTAGTATCGCCTCAAGGCGTGCCAGAAGCCTCACTTTTTGGTACATCCGCTGCGGATGCTGCGGGACATAGTGAGGGCCTTCGGCCTCCCCACCACCCTCCTGATCACCCCCGGTCCCCTCGCTCCTGCCACCCTCACCACCACCTGCCTCGCCATCGTGGTCCCCCTCAACACTAGCACCCTCACCCGCCTGTCCAACACCCAACCCCCCGTCTACGTCCATCATCTGTAGCAGGGGAGGGACCCATATCACTCCCCGTACCAGGGAGAACCTCAGACCTACACCAGGAAAATCCCGGATAATTTCCATACCGAAGAGCTTCCGGCAATCGAGTCTGACTGGGTCCACAGGATCAGACAACCACATACAATTTTTTTTTAACTTTTTTAAATACATTTACATTTAAAATAAATCAATATAATCGGAATCCCGGTGTAAGGCATTTGCATCCAATGTCGGAATGGTGCCGCTTGAACTTGCTGCCAGTTAATGCTGTTATAAATGAAATTATACATGCCGTCGGGCATTACGTCTTGTATGCGTGAAATGTGACCGTGAAACAAATCTGGGATAAAGCTTTTAAATCTGTACAAATTCCAGACACTTTCGTTTTCTACGACCGATTGGAATGAAGAAGACTCTTGTGATAATTGGATAGGGTCATTTTTTGCTTTAGCTTTCCCTCTTGAAGATGTTGACTGACGATGCTGTAGTGCGATATTATGATCTTTCACATTGGAATGCGTGTAAGAACTATGTCTGGGTTGATCAGTGACGCTATGTTGTGAGTCATGTTTCTTTTGTTGTTGCACTTTAGGACTAGGACGTCCACGTACGTTTGTCTGAACAATAGACGGTTTCTTATCACTTTTCCAGGGAAAAGCTGTAGCCAATATTTTCTTCATCGTACTTTTTTCACTTCGGTCGGATGTGTCACTATTTGTTGTTTCACGGCTTGTAACTGTTCTTCAACATCAATTTCTTCTTCGTCTAAAAATAACGGACGAGTATCAAGTTTTGTCCAGAATTTATCTACGGCAGCAAGTGGAATTTTGGTATCTGAAACAAAATTGATTATCAAATTTTTTATCAAATAAAGAGGTTTATTATAATAAAAATGAAAGACGTTTATCACGTTACCTATGTTTTCCTATTTTGATAGACGACAAGCACACGGCAAGCCACAACTGGTGAAAGTTGATAGTTATAGGAATGATTCCTGGTCCGCAATACCTGTATCTTGCTTTTTTTCAACAATAAGCAAATCAAGAGCCTTGTGTGAAACCTTACCTCGAAGGTAATCAAACAACGCTACTTTGTGATGACTCATACTTTTCACCTTGCTTGTTTCGAAATCGTGGTTTATGTTCACCTCTTGTGAATTTACAACTTTGTCAACAAACCCGACAAGTGTGGCAAGCGAACTATTTGGTGTTTTTAGGTATCACTATAAGTTCGCGTGCTGACTATCGACTCTATTGGTTGTATGTTGACCGAAGTTCCAGTTTTTGTTGGTCCAAGCAGATACAAACATGTCTTTGTAACTGTTCAACCAGGTTTGCGTTAAATAATTCAAAACACATGAAACAAAAAATAACCACATAATTAGTGTATATATTATATATGTATGTATGTATGGGTAAAAGATTATGCTGCCGTTTGTCTTTGGTTAGCTGTTCGTATAGTTTGTTATAATTGTATTGATAAATGTCGTCATAGGAGGACTCACACAATGTCGTCCACATATGGCGGAATCTGTTCTAATCACTGTTAGAAAAACTTTCCTTGCAGTGTTTAGAAATGTTTTCGCTTATGTGCCACCTGCATAAGCACCTAGATGCGTCAGAAAATACTAGCTTACACGCATTCATCAGTGCAAGATCTCGGTTTGTTATTATTACACGGGGCTCCATACACTTTTCTAACATTTCTTTCAGCTTTTACAACACCCACAAGTAATTCTCTTCACGTTCTTTTGTTATAAACGCATGTACAATACAAAATGTATGGTGTGTTGAAGTCACACCAACAATCTGTACAAACGGAATTATGTACATGTTCGTTTTGTATGTGGAATCAATCATCAGCACATGCGGGAAAACTCGCCAGTATGTGTACGACTTCGGATGACAGAAGAACACTTCCTCAACGACATTTGTTTTAGGATCTTCTCTGGTATAATATACATAGCCCTTAGAGTGTAGTAGGTTTTCCAGAACCTACATCGGAGTAGTACCTACTTTCTTTTCATTTTTTAATTTATGTTGGGCATTGTATATGTCCCTGATTATAGAAACATTATCAGGGTTTTGCTTCTTGATAGTTGACAGTATACTGCGCGGCTCCATATGTTGTTCTGTCAGCTGTCCCACCATCTTATGTTCGTCTTAATACAACCTTATTACAAATGGATTCCCCTCTAGATGTTGAGAAGCCTGATAGTTATGCTCGTCACTTCGGACCTCTATTGCCAAACAAGATGCTTTTCATTGTAAACGCCAACCAGTTTAAATGAACATCCAATTTTCTTGCTGCCAAAGCATCTACGCGTCTCTATGGTCTTGTGTTTGACCCTACGATCATAAACAACCCATACCTTCTTTACTACGTCTCTCTTCTTTTTAGATCAAGCGGTGACTACAATATAACCTTTGTCAACCGCTCTGCTTTTCACCAGGAAACCAGCTCATCATGAGACATAAATTCCTAAAACAATAAATCGATTTAAAATATATATAATGTTAAAAACATTAAACTCAATCTAAATTATACCTGATTGGTATCCCACAACACTTTAGCATGATGACCTCCGTCAAAATAATCATGCCCGCTATTTTATGGTTCTGAACATACATCATTCTCTTCATGCAAACTTTCATGCCTGTATGAAGGCTGACTTTCCCATCCAAATTCATGTTGGTTTTCATAATTACAAAAAGATTCAACGCAAGGATCCTCATTTAAATCGGGAATTCGATTCACGTTGCATGACTGAAAGTTGGGTTCCTCGTTTAAATCAGGAAGCTCTTGAGGTCTACTGTAACCATGATAAGATTGACCGACAGAATCATGTTCTATCTTCTCATATCCAAAGAAAAGTTAATGTCCCAAAATGACATTATGTGAATACAATAAACAACTGAAACAATTCAAATAGAGAGTGCGAAAGAAGAAAAATGCGAATGAATTCGAAACGTTCATTCGTTCGTTATATATATAATTGATGGAATCTTACGTCGTTTCGTTGGATTTACGAGATTTCAATTTCAAAATTTGTATATGTGTCGTATAGCACTATACGTGGCGTATATAGCCATCTTCAGTACACTCACCAGGCTTTAAAACCAATTGTTGTCCTTTATACGCCACGTACATCACTCTACGTGGCGTATAACTTTTTCAGCATGTAACACTGCAGACTGTTCCTCTAATATAATTGTCCTTTATACGCCACGTACACTCCTGTACATGGCGTACAGCATCCCATCAATGTGCAGAGGTGTCAATACTAGTTGTATGAGGTTCTGTACGTGGCGTATGGTACTCTACGTAGCGTACAACACCCAAGCATTGCCTAGAATGTCAGTGCAAATGTTGTTGTATGTGGCGTAGGGCACTCTACGCGACGTGTAGATACATGTACACCGCGTAGGGTACCATACGACACGTACAAAGGGTGTGCAAATATAGAATTGAGTGTGAGATTAACACTGCCCTTTATAATTTTCGTTTGTTTAATTTAGTTATTTACTTTCTTTTATCATTTTTATATTTAAAAAACACATTGTAATAGAGGGAGTCAAGGTTCAACTCATCTAAGATTGATCTCGTGTTATTTAAAACTTGATAGTATTATATATTAGTAGTACATTAGTGGTGACAGACAATCATTAGCAGTGACACATAATCGTCGCTAGTAGGTCATTATTAGAGGTAACACCTATTAGCAACGATTATTTAATGTCATTTTTAACCTTGGAGGAGAATCATTAGTGATGATTTTTTAGCAGCGATTACAAGAGACTTGTTGGAAGCTTGAGGTACCTTCTACACACGCGACCCGATCTTGCACATGCAGTTAGGATCGTGAGTAGGTTCATGGAGAAACCCACAAATCAACATCTGCAAGCAGTAAAGCATATCGTACGGTATGTTAAGGGGACTATTAATGATGGTATTCACTATTCCAAGCAAGTTGGTAAGGAAGGTATGGTGGGCTTTAGTGACAGTATTTTGGCTGGAGATATTAATGATAGGAAAAGTACAAGTGGTATGGCATTTTATTTCAACAATAATCTGATTTCTTGGAGTTCTCAAAAACAGAAAAGTGTTGCACTCTCCTCTTGTGAAGCTGAGTTTATTGAAGCCACTGGTGCAGCCTGTCAAGGTGTGTGGTTACAGGCGTTACTTAGTCAGCTAACTAAATGTCAAGTTGATCTAGTTGTTCTGTATGTTGACAACAAGTCTGCAATCTCATTGGTAAAAAATCATGTTTTTCAAAGGAGAAGTAAGCATATAGATACTCGGTTCCATTTTATACGTGAATGTGCTGAGAATGGAGAAATTGTGGTGAAGTATGTTCGTACTAAAGAGTAACGTGCAGATATCTTAACAAAAGCATTGGCAAGGCTGAAGTTCAATGAATTGAAAGATCTTCTAGGAGTAAAGGACGTTGGAAGTGCAGTCTTGAATTAGGGGAGAATGTTGGAAGCTAATCCAAGGTGGAAATTATGGCATGAGTTTATTTTACACATTTTGTTTGTTTATTTCGAATGGGTCATTAGTGTTTGTAGTTAAATTAGTTAAGTAGTTTTATTATTAAAGTAGTGGATGTAATGGTCCTACATAGTAGTTACGTGAGTAAGGCATGTAGTGTCTGTTTTTGTTTTTTGCATGTATGTAGTCGATGAACTCGTTTTGGAGGATGAATGTGATGTTGGAGTTATCGTGAATACTTGTGTGTATTTTTCATTCATAGTTTTGCAATTTCTACGTTCTGATTTTGATTACCAGCTAACACCTGGTATCAGAGCGAGGTTCCTGTCTATATATGCCAAAGTATATGCCTCGCAACATAGCAATGGAAGGAGGAAAGAAGCACGATGGATCGATATTTCTGCAACACCCGATGTTAGCCAAGAACAACTACGCTGCATGGGCAATAAAGATGAAGGTTTTCATGCAAGCGCAAGGAGTTTGTGAAGCGATCGAGCCTACAGATCCTAGAAAGGCCGTGGAAGAAAGGTTAGACAAAATGGCAATGGCTACCATTTATCAAGGTATACCGGAGGAGAAGTTGTTGTCCTTGGCAGGGAAGAGTTCCGCGAGAGAGGCGTGGGAAACCTTACGTACAATGTACTTGGGTGCTGATCGGGTAAAAACCGCAAAGATCCAAATGCTAAAGGCCGAGTTTGAAGTTCTCTCGATGAAAGACACATAATGCATTGATGAGTTTGCAATGAAAGTAACCAACATTGGAAACAACATCAGGGCATTAGGAGACAAAATACAGGAGGTGTATGTAGTTAAGAAACTACTGCGAGCGGTTCCTTCGAAGTTTTTACAAATTGCTTCCACAATTGAGCAATTCAATGATCTCGACACGATGTTGGTTGGAGAAGTTGTGGAAAGACTTAAGGCTCATGAGGAGCGATTACATGGGCAGAGTGATCACACCACAACTCAATTTTTGTTGACGCAAGAGGAGTGGAATTCGCGTAATAAGAAACCCGGGGATGTGGAGTCGTCGAGTAGCTGTAAATCGCACCAAAAAAATTTCAGTTCCAACCGAGGCAGAGGAAGCGGTTGAGGGAGATCAACCTATGGAGGAAGAGGTGGTTGTCATAATGGTTCATTTTCTTACAATCGCGAGCATGGACGAGGTGTAGTTGGTAGTCGTGACCGTAGAAAACTAAAGTGTTACAATTGTGATGCCGTTGGGCATTATGCAGCAGAATGTCATAGGCCTCAACGTGAAAGAAATCAACATGAGACAAATATGACTAAAGTGCATGATGAAGAACCTACACTTCTGATGATCGAGAGTGTAGAAGATGCTAGTGATGTGGTGCTCTTGAATGAGAAGCTTGTAAAGCCAAAACTTCGAGCAGAAAATGATGAATCGTTGAAGTCAAATTTATGGTGTTTGGATAACGGGGCTAGTAATCATATTTCGGGTCAAAGATCCAAATTCCAAACCTTGGATACAACAGTCAAGGGGAGGATAAAGTTCGATGAAGATTCTATAGTGAATATTGAGGGCAAAGGATCAATCTTGATCCGATGCAAAAATGGTGAATAGAGAATGTTGAAAAATGTCTACTTCATACCAAGATTATGTGTAGAGCCCAATTCAAGATGAAGACTGACAAAGCCAACCATAGAAGAGTTGAAGTCCAGATTTTGATCAGATTTTGTTGATTTTCGAGTACATAGATTTCGTATACATATGTATTTCGTGTACTCGAACTTCTTTTGTATAGTAGTTCGAGTACACCTAGACTTAGTATAAATAGACGTATTTTGTACAAGTTTAGGGTTGGATTCCCGAGGTGTGCTCTCTAGACTTATAGAGGCACATTTTCGAATACATCATTGAATATATCAAAGTTTTGATCTTTCTTATTGTTCTTCTTATTTCTTTGACTCTATTATGGATTCCGCACGTTATAGAGTCACTTGAAGCTGATTAGAGACATAAAGCTCGGATCTTGATCTGGTTTGGGACTTACAAGTGGTATCAGAGCCTTAGTGCTCTTATCTTCATCAAGGTATCGACTTTTTCAAGCAAGTTCATTACTTTATCATTCTACTCTACTCTATCTAGCTACTGTTTAAATTTGGGACTCCAGATCTTAAGAAATTTTTCTTAAGTATTTTCGAGTTCAAAATTTTCGAGTTCAGCTTTTTCGAGTACAGTCAGAGTGTTTAAAATGTTGTCAAAAATTCGATTACAAGTTCTGGTGTGTTCGACTACAAAAGATCTTCGAATACAGACCTTTCGGGTACGCATGTTTTTCAATTACAAAAGGATTCTTCGGGCACACAAGGTTTTCGAGTACACTAGGAATTTTGAATACAGTCTGTGTTCGAATACAGAAGTTGTTCGTGTATGCTGAAAACTTCGAGTATGGTTTGATCTTCGAGTATTAGTGTCACTTCGAGTAGAACTTGGCGATCAGTGCAATTGGGACTTCATGAACTGTACTTGGAAAATTTTTCAGATCAATCATGGCATCTAAGAATCTAACCAATCTGCTCAATTTGGACAATGAGATCGGCACCAGAACCAAGCCACCTAGGCTCGTGTCAGGAGACAACTTTCAAGATTGAAAGTTCAGATTTCAATCATTCCTCAAGTACACTGACCCGAAACTTTGAAGGTCGATTGAAGATGGGCCTCATGTGCCCATGTACCAAAGTGAACTCAATGGATTAATTCCCAAGGATCCTGAACTGTATACGGAAGCTGACATTCTTATGATAGAGAAGGATGATAAAGCATATGCATCAATCGCTATGGCTTTATCCACTGATGTTGCCCATGGTTTCAAGGAACATAAGACAGCTAAGCAATTATGGGATGCCTTGGTTGAATGGTTTAAAGGCAATGAAGATATACGAGAGAGTCGCAAGGATATGCTAAGGCAGAGGTTCAATATGTTCAATCATATCAAAGGTGAATCCTTGGAAGCTCAACTGAACCGTTTCACTCACCTTATGACTGAGATGACTAGTGCTGAGATTGAGATGACCAAAGGAGAGGTCAACAAGAAGCTCTTGAATTCATTGCCTTACAATTTGGAATTCCAACAGCACCACAATCAGAAGAACAAAAGATATGTACAAGACCTCCTTAAGCGAGCTGATCTAAATTATCAATTCTTATGACATGGATGACAAGCAAAGAGCTCTCAATCATGCAAGCTCCATGGGTATTGCACAAGCTTAAGAAAATGCTGCTCTTCTGTCATCCATTAACTTCCAGACTTCAGGGTTGCAGCACTATCAAGCCCCTTTATCTCAGTCAACTCCATTTGAGACTGTTTTCCTATCTTCTGGGCAAGCCAGTTCAGTGCCCAAAATTAGTGTTGAGTGTGAAGAAAATCTGCTTCTGTTTAAGGGTTTTATGAACAGTTATAACACATTCATAGCTGGAGAGTTAGCACCTGCCAACCTTAGTCAGGATAATCTGGAGCAGATAAATCCAGCAGATGTTGAGGAGATGGATATTTCATGGAAAATGGCAATGGCGGTGTTTCGAGCAAAGAAGTTCATCAAAAGGTATGGAAGGAACAACTTCGGAAACAACCCGGGAAAGAAACTAGGCTTTGATAAGTCAAAGCTGTGATGCTACAACTGTGATCAACCGGGTCATTTTTCCAGAGAATGCAAACAACCAAAGGTGGCTAAGGAAGGAGAGAAGAAGCCTGAAGAGAAGGCTGCGACTGTTGCTGCTGGAGGAGGTGCTAGCTCGTCAAAGGCATTGGTGACTCAAGAAACTGACTCCTATGATTGGAGTGATCAAGTGCAGGAACTGGAGTTAACTCTGGGTCACGCTTTCATGGCTGAGGTGGATGAAAAGCAGAATGAGGTAACCCAAAATCTTTGTTCCACTTCTTGCATTGATAAAGTCTTTAGATATCGGTCTCATAATGAGGACTTGATCAAAGAGGTCACCAAACTTAAGTACTTTAACTCTGAGTTTTTAAAAAATGATGGACTTTTCAAAAAGAAACTTGACGCTGAAAGGCGTGACATTTCACAATTAAAAGAGTTATTAAGTGATAAAGAGTCCAACTATCGTGACGCGAGGCGTCGGATAGATGAACTCACTTCAGAGTTGGTGCACCTTAAGTCTCAATTGTCTAAATCAAATTTTCAAGCTGATAAGTATGATTATGCTAGTACTGCAGTGGCCAATATGATTGATGTCCAATGTAGGAGAAAGTCAAAAATTGGGATTGGTTTTACCGAGGTGAAACCTCCGTTTAACCACAATTACTCTATCATGCCCAATATCAACACATCTGTTGATGATCTGTTGTTGAAATCTGACCGAAGGTTTGATTTCACCACTGGTTCTAGCAAACCCGTTCCTTTGACAACAGATCCCATTGAGACCAGCCCCAATATTTCTGATGATTCTGAGGTGATTGTAGATAGTTTAAATGAAACAGGTGTGAGGGGGAATATTGAAGAAAGACGTGCTGGGAGGAGCACAAATTGTTCAACACCTTTTGGAACATCATCTTTTATTTCAAACACGGATTTTGCTGGAAAAGTTGATGAAAACGTATGCCATGATGTGCACAAAGATGATAGAGGCATTAGGAATAAACCATAGGAGTTTTTAGCCATTTATTTTGTAGATCCTACCTTGTCACTACCATTAGATACCAAGTTGAACCTTTCTTATTCATTTGTTCAACCCAAATATGTAAAGCCAATTACCTATTTAGCATTTTTGTTTTTAAACCCGATGGTAGTACTATTCAAGGTGAAGTCATAAGATGTTATGTCAGTTTAAAAAAAAAGCAGAATAGCAGGTCAAAATGACCATGATTGAAAGCAAGAAAAAGAGTCAATGTAGTTTCGTGATAAGGATAATGCACATCCTTTGTGTTAGCAGTTGTATTCAATAAAATTGGATTGTTACTAACATTTTCGTCACCTTCAAAAAGCCTCACCCCTACCTTTAACCCTAACCTAACACTACAACCCGTTCAAGACCTCTTCATTTGTGTATTGTTGTGTGCAAGTCGTTGGAAATTTGATTATGATACAAGCTTATGATAATGATATTTTACCTGTGGTTTGAGTGTTACATATATATACTAGTGCATCTCTACTAGTTCAGAAACAAACCGAGGGGAGAGTCATTGTGAGGGGTGCAAGGCTTACATGTGAAATGCTTGAAGAATCTTATGCTTAATTAGGAACTATTTCATGTTTTAGACTTAATGCATGAGAAATCATGTTTATTTGTCTAGGTGTAAAACTATGTAATTTTGTAAGTCTTGGGAATTGGGTATGGTTGAGGACCTTAATTGAGAATTAACGGGGGGAAAGTGGAATGTGTATTTGATTGTGATGATCTGATAGTTCAAATGCTTGCTTGAGGACAAGCAAGAGGCAAGTGTGGGAATGTGATAGATGGGGTTTGAAATGAGTATGGCAAAACGAGTGAGATATGGAAAAAACAATAAATGGGGGTCTGATAGGCCGTAGCCTACAACCTGGGGTGTAGCATACGTCCTCCTTAACAAAGGCTGGTGACCGTAGCCTACGGCCTAGGGCTTAGCCTACGGTCCTGACATGATCTGGGCTTATAAAAAGGCATTTTTTAGGGTTTCTGGGGAGCTTTTCCCATCCTATTTGATTCTATTCAATTGGAGACGACTTTGGGTGATTTTGGAAGGAAAAATTGAGGTCTTTCCACGATTCCAATCCATTCCATCACTCCATAATCATCCATAATGAAGATCCAATCAATATTTGAAGATCAATCCAGCGGGATGAGAGGCTAATTTCTATGTGGGTTCCTCCGGGTGGAGGATTCTTGTAAGTGGGTGATTTAGATTAGTTTGCTATTGTGTTTAGAACGAGCAATCTAAGCATTCGATGCTTTTTTCTTATCAATTATTCATTTGATTGTAACGATTGAATTTTTATTCAAACCTAACTCATTGTCTTTCAATTCTTGAGATTTCTAGCAATTAGGATATATTAGATTGTGATTGGGTTTAACACTATGCAATTGATGTTCATGTGATAGTCTTCCATTGCTTTGCAATCGAAGCAACTAGTCCTTGTTCATCACAATCATTTGAATTTTATAATCATGTCTGTGATTTTTCTAACTTAGTAACTAATCTATGAATCCCACTTTGAATCCAAGTCCCGGAGGAATCACTTTTTCATAATTGTTAAAAAGTATTTTAGTTGATTGCAATTGTCTTTTACGTTTAACAAACAAACCTTTCAATCGATTTTCCAATTGTTGATTAGTTAATTAGTAATAATAACAAACGCTTTCCACAATACTCCTCATGGTTCGACACCCGACTTACCGTAACTAATAAGGTAGCTGGGACTTGAGTTTTACTCTTTTTTTTACTGACACTTCGACATCGGTCAAATTTTGGCGCCGTTGCCGGGGAGTTAGTGCGCTTGGTGTTTGTTAATTGATTTTATTAGGTTTTTGCTGTAATTTTCATTTCTTGTCTTTTCTTTGTTACGCGAGGTTTGTTAGTGTGTATGTAACAGATTGATTTCATGCATACTGGGTTTTCAGGACAGGACTCACCATTGGAATTTGATCCAGAGATCGAGAAAACTGCGAGGATAAATCGGACATTACAAAGGCTAGATAGGATAGTTACTTCGGGTTCAAGGAACACCAATCAAACAGGAGAGAGCTCAAATCAGCCTGCTACTATGGATCATCAGAACAACCAAAACCCACCACCACCACCACCACCGCCAATTCCACCATTCAATCATTATGTTCAAATACCACGACCAAATCCAAAATGAATTATCCGACCAAACCCTTTCAACCAAAACAACCCCCACCAAATGTACCTCATAATGTCATGCCTAACCTTAGAATGGCACATAACCCATTGTTTAACAATCCAAATCAAGGGAATAACTTTCATGAGGAGGAGCACATCTCAGGTGGTGGGAGCAATACTGGAGAACATGGGTCAAGGCACGATGAATTGCACGAAGAAGAAGCCAATAACAACTACCCACCTCATGGGGAATATCATGATGATAATTGGCAACCACAAGGCCCACCAAATCATCCAAATTACAACAATCACGGGCAAGGTGGATGGAATGGACAAGGAGAGTGGAATAGGCAACTACCCATGAACAATTACAATTGGAGATGGGGTTACAACAACTACAACAACCCTGGTCAAGGATGGCATCATAGGGCTCCCGTTCAAGGAGTTGACAGTCACGTCAGACCATCTGTGACTCAAAATCCTTCACCCATTGTACCTCCACTGCTGAGGGGAAGGTCATTTGAGATAAGGCCACAATATTTGGCTATTATTCCAAATTTTAGAGGGACTGCAACTGAAGAACCATATGTCCATTTGTCTGAGTTTGGTGCAATTTGTAGCACCATTGGTGGCCAAGGATTTACGCCGGATGAAGTCAAACTAAATCTCTTTCAATTATCCTTAAAGGAAATGGCCAAACAGTGGTTTCACACACTACCCTCTGGTAGTATTAATACATGGGATGAGATGCAACAGTTATTCTTGGATGAATATTACCCAATGAGCAAGACTAGTGAGGCTCGGAATGCCATTCGAACCTTTCAACAACAATCGGGTGAATTGCTACATGAAGCATTCACTCGATTCAAAGAGTTGCTAAGATTTTTCCCACATCACCAAATTTCAAAGTGGGAATTGATAAAAGCCTTCTATGATGGCTTAACACCAGAAGATCTGAAGTTTGTCAGCTCTAGTAGCAATGGAACCTTCTTGACAAATTCAGAAGATGATGATTGGGAATTGCTGGAGAGATTAAGTAAGGGATCAAAGACTTAAGCTTCAGCAAGCAGGAAGGCCAAACATGTCATAGGAAAACCAGGAGGAGAATATATGACAGAGGAGAGATTCGAGGCCTTAGAAAGACAAATAGCAAACTTCAACAGGAATTCAGGTAAGAGTAGTTCTAATGTTGCTAATGTTTTTGATGTTTGCAATTTTTGTGGTGATATAGGTCACTTGGATCCGGATTGCATGATGAACATGGGAAGGAATGTGTGACAACCAGTACCTGATCGTCCGGAAAGTCCGTAGGTATGTGTACTTTTACTATTTACTGTGTGTAAATACAATGTGTAAACAGTGTGCATGATAACAAAACTCAGATAACAAGCAACAGTTGTATGTGTTTAAGTGAAAACTTAAATACTGTAAGTACAACAACCCACGATGAACAACAGTTGCATGTATTTAAGTGAAAACCTAAGTACAGTTAATACAACAAATAAGGAGAAACAACAGTGTACAAACAAACGACAAGAAACATATCGGTTGCGATCTGATATCCATAGATGACAGGAATCAGATGGCTGATAACTCAGTATGAAAACAATGTAAATTCATGGTTATCAATGTGAAAACATGAAGTTTAGTTGAGTCCGTCAGTGATGAAACACAATTCAATACACAAGTTCAGTATCGTTTCGAAACAACGAACTGACAGTGTGTTTGCGTGGGTGACGATTCAGACAAACATATCTATGAGTTTAAAGTTCTGAAATGATGACTGAAATGTAGAAAACAAGAATCAGAAAGTGAAACCATCGTCGTGTTCTTTCGTGTGACGATTCAAACGAATACGAGCGAAGGTGACGCGATCTGACTAAACGAAATTAATATACGATTTCGAAACGGTAATAAAATAAGGAAAATAAACATAAAACATTTATTAGGAATCACAACCTTTAAAACCTAAAAATAAAACCCGTTTTATTTTAAAACGAAACATACGCGTGTAACGTTCCGGAAACGTGACGAAAACGAGAACCGAGCAACCGAAACGAACCCGAACTCACCCGGGGTATAAATACCTTAAATGAGTTCATCCTCTTCATTTTTCCCACTTGTTGTGACATCCAGTACCAGATCGTCCGGCAAATCCGTACGGTATGTGTACTTTCACTACTTACTGTGTGTAAATACAAGTATATGAACAGTGTATGTGATAACAGAATTCAGAATACAAGAAACAGTTGTACGTATTTAAGTGAAAACTTAAATACTGTAAGTACAACACGCACGATACACAATAGTTGTTAATATTTAGGTGAAAACCTAAGTACAGTTAAGACAACGGATCAAGAGAAATAACGGAGTTCAAGTAAATAACAAGAACGAGTCGGTTGCGAGCTGATATCCACAGATGACAGGAATCAGATGGTCGACAAATCAGTACGAAAACTATGTGAAAACAGGAAGTTTAGTTGAGTCCGTTAGGGAGGAAATACAATTTAAACACAAATGAGTGTTATTTCAGAATAACGAACTGACAGTGTGTTTGCGTGGGTGACGATTCACACAAACATATCTGTGAGTTTGGAGTTATGAAATAATGACTGAAAAGTAGAAAACAAAAGTCGGAAAGCAAAACCATCGTCATGTTCGTTCGAATGACGATTCAAACGAATACGCGCGAAGGTGACGCGTTTTGACGAAACGAAAACGAAAACGGCACGAACGACAATAATTTAAGAAAATAAAACATTTTAATGTTTTACAATTTTGAAACTCATCAAAAATAAATAAAGAAGCTATCTTTATTTAAAACCGTAAAAACGCGCGTTGCGATCCGGAAACGTAACGAAAACGCGAACCGAGCAACAAAAACGAACCCGAACTCACTCGTGGTATAAATACCTTGAATGAGTTCATTTTACTCATTCTCTCTCTTCTTCTTTCTCCTCCACAAACCCTAATCCCGGTTTTGAGATTCCACCCCCATTTTCAAGCTTAAAACCTCCATATCTCCCTCAATACCTAACCAAATCCTTCCATCTTTGGACCAAATCGAAGCTCTTGACCTCTACTACACGAAAGTACAACCGATCTAAAGCCAAAATCATCTGAAATCGAGGTATGAAGCTGTGAATAGACCGAAAAATTAGGGTTTTCACCCTTTTGTTCTAACCTTGGGTTTAACCGGCCAAACACCCGCAAACTTGAACCCTATGACCACGAGAACCATCTCTAACCTACACACCATTCAGCCACCAACCCGGAATGGGTCTCGATCGGCAGCCATCTTTTTTCTCCCAACCGAACAACTCCATGCGGCCATCCATTCGCCCGCACTTGACCATACGGCATGGACCTCATTCGGCCCAGATTTTTTTTGCTTCGGCCCAAGCACCAACATTATATATGGGTCCATATGTTAGGCCCAAACGATTTGGTTGGCCCAAATAAATTATGCAGCCGGTGACCACATTCAGGCCCAACAGTCCCTTTATTGGGCTTGATACAACAATTTGGCCCAGTCACTAGGCCGAGTATTATGCGACCCATCTCATTTTCGGCCCACAATGTGTTTCGACCCACTGGATAATGATGTAAACACTATGTTTATCAAAATGGTGACCTGTCATGACAAGTTTAAATAAGATTGGATATAAGGTCAATAACAAGTGTGTTAACTTTAATCCAATTGGGTGAGGGTTAATAAAGTATAAGCTAAAAGTTCAAGTCAAAGAGTATAAATTAACACATTAAGGCTATAAATATTGAGTAATTATATAAATTAAGATTTAACAAGATAACAAGACAAACATTGATCTAAAACCTAAGTTTGCATTTAGGACCTTTAAGAATATTACAATAAGTTAAGTTGAGCCTAAGATTAATAACGAAATATATTAGTCTTAGGCTAATAGGGTGGAGTTGATTAAGACCTATAACCGGTACACGTGGCCGAACAATGAAGACCACGACCGAGACATACGAGTGTTAGCCAAATTTCATGGCTAACACGTACACACACACGAATCTCTACAACTTATACTTACAAATAACAAACTACGTGAAATCAATAGAGGATCGTGAAAACAAACTCAAGTATAAACAAGAGCGCGTGCATTCTTGTTTAGGCTAAGTCAACTACAACCACTACAAGGTGAGTTCATATGCCCCTTTTCTTTAATCTTAACTGATTTTAAACTCTCGGGGCTGAGAAACATGCTTAACTTTTAGTTATTTAAAAGTTTAATGTTTAACATATTGCTTATACTTTGATTTGATAATATTGCTTTAATTATTATCGTTTATCATTGTATGCATGTTTGTATGATCATGATATGACATAAACAACCTAGATGAATATGATAATATAATTTCATAACTCATCAACACAATAGAATAACCTAGTTGTAAGATTATATCTCACAACATTTAGTTATTCTTACAAGAACTGTCACACCCCGGGCTCTCGGCGACCCGGGCGCTGCGACCCGATTGGTTTCATTGATAATTACAGTCTCGGTCAGACTTTATTATTTATTTTAATATGTTTTAGCGGAAGCGTTGTTTCATGAATTCGTAATTTTATAAATAATTCACATGCATGGATGTGAAAACCGTTTTTCATAATTTACAAATAATTCATACGCATGTGTATGAAAACCATATTTTCATTGCTTGTAAATAACTTTTCAGGATTTTATTAAATTTCATATGCATAGATATGAACATAACATTTTATTTCATTTTAAACCGAGTTTTTACAAACATATATTTACATATCTCGGTTTATACAGGACTTGGAGGTATAACTCCAATTGCTCCTCAGTTTCGCCACAAGATTTTTATTTAAGGCGTCATAGGCCCTAAATCTCTAATCTTGCTTCTGATTTGTCATTCATTATTACCTGAAAAGTTTTTGAAAAGAAAACGTCAACATAATGTTGATGAATACAAATAACAGACTCGATATGTAAGCATAGCATGTTCGGTCCTTTAACCATAAGTAATATTGGCAATACTACACATTTTGCAGGTTATTTCACTGATCGATACAACTACTGCATACACTGGTTTATAACTGTCACTGGTTAGGAACTACAGCGCAGCGCGTCTTACGTTTTGTTCCCTCTAGCCCATAGCTGGTCACTGGTTAGGTTGCCTGCGCAGTACGTCTTACGTTTAACTTTCCAGCCCACCTGTACCAGCCACGTATGGGAATTTCACCCATATGCGGATACGATTTGCAAATCATACGTATACTAATAGCCTAAATGCTGGTCACGTAGTATCCCTTTATGCGTCAAAGTTTAAACATACCATGCTCATAAAAATTCATTTATAAATTTAAAAAGAAGTTAAATATATTCACCTGAATTTTGGGTTGGCTGGGTAACAACTTTAAACTTGTTATTGTAAATTGGGCAGCGTTTCTGCTTAATTCTATGCCTATAACTGTTTCCCAAGAACGATTCCTGATGGTGTTTATTTTTCTATTTCTAGAAAAAGAAACCATTAAGTTCGACATATTATTCTTTTATATAAAAAATCACATCTTAATCCAAATCTATAAGTACGCATTAATGAAAAACTTATTTATAATTCAAACTTAATATTAGAAAACATACCTAAATGCCCTCTGACTTACTAGTTTGCAGAAAGTAAATTTGTTGGTTACTTCTTCTCCTGCCTCTTCGTTTATGTTTCTTCTAAATGAATTATCATAAAATTCATGGTTTTTAACCGACTATTAATGTTGGTTCGATAAAAGGAAAATTGATGATAAGGACAACAATTATTATTTGAATAACATCTGTACCTTTTATCCATTTCTATATTTGAGCTCAATTATCCTTTCTGCACATTCACTTGCACACGTGCACTTCTTATATATTATTATTATTTATTTATTATTATTTTTTTTTTAACAATTGATATTATATTATTATTACTAATTTAGCACAAATTTGGTTTTCCTCTTATAACTAGCTAATTATCGTGTTTTATAAAATTATAAATATATGGGTAGAACCTGCTCATTTTTCTCTACGTTTTGACTTAAGTTTCGTTAAAAACGGATCAAGTTTCATTATAACATATTTTATGAGTTTTTTTTAGACGGTCTCCTATAATAGTAACTGACTGTTCAAATAACTATTATTTCTAATAATTGTTTCATCCTACTTATTCGTTTAATCAAACGTTAAAAATTTTGAATGTTTATTTTTACTCATATACTCTCGAACAATCATATTTATGAAATAAACTATTTTATATTATTAGTCGAGAGCTTACGTTTTAATTAATCATTTTTATTATTATATTTTTGACTAATAATATTTTAATTATAAATGAAAGCATTTTATTTATATTCATAAAACGGGATGTTACATCCTCCCCACCTTTGTTTTAATCTCGTCCTCGAGATTATTGAAATAAGTGTGGGTATTTCTTTCTCATCTCTGACTCTAGTTCCCATGTGTATTCAGGACCACGTCTAGAGTTCCACTTGACCTTAACTAATACCAACTTTTTACGTTTGAGTCTCTTTTCTCGTCGATCTTCAATTTGAATCGGTTGTTCGATAAATTTTAATTTTTCATTCACTTCAACATCTTGAAGAGGCATTAATAATGATTCATCGGCCAAACATTTTCGGAGATTAGAAACGTGAAACACATCGTGTACTCCAGCCATTTCTACAGGTAGTTCGAGTTGATAAGCCACTGGTCCGATTCTTTTAAGAATTTTAAAAGGTCCGACATAACGTGGACTTAATTTTCCCTTTTTACCGAATCGTACTACTCCTTTCCATGGTGAAACCTTGAGTAGCACTTTATCACCAACGTTGAATTCTAATGGCTTTCTTCTTCGGTCTGCATAGCTCTTTTGTCGATCTCTGGCCGCTTTCAATCTTTCTCTAATTTGAAAGACTTTGTCAGTTGTTTCTTGCACGATTTCTGGACCTGACAATTGATTTTCACCAATTTCAGACCAACATACTGGTGTTCGACATTTTCTACCGTATAGAGCTTCAAACGGTGCATTCTGAATGCTTGAGTGATAACTATTATTGTAAGAAAATTCCATTAGAGGTAAGTGGTCATCCCAGCTTCCTCCAAAGTCTATCACACAAGCTCGAAGCATGTCTTCCAGTGTTTGGATTGTTCTTTCACTCTGCCCATCAGTTTGTGGATGATAAGCAGTGCTGAAGTTCAAACGCGTTCCGAGAGCTTTTTGAAAACTTTGCCAGAATCGAGAGGTAAAACGACTATCCCTATTTGACACAATGGATAATGGCACACCGTGTAGAGATACAATCTCATTAACGTACAATTGCGCTAGTCTATCCATAGAGTAAGTTTCTTTTATTGCTAGGAAATGAGCAGACTTTGTCAGCCTATCAACGATAACCCAAATAGTATCATTTCCACGACTGGTTCGAGGAAGTTTAGTTATAAAGTCCATGGTTATCATTTCCCATTTCCAAACAGGCAATTCCAGCTGTTGCAACATACCAGAAGGTTTCTGGTGTTCAGCTTTAACTTGAGAACAAGTCAAGCATTTTGCAACATATGCGGCAATATCTTTCTTCATGCCAATCCACCAATAATTCTCTTTTAGATTCTTGTACATTTTATCGCTTCCTGGGTGCATCATGTATTTAGATTTATGGGCTTCTTCCAATACTCTTTCTCTTAAGCCGCCAGTGACTGGCACCCAGATCCTTGTGTTCATTCGAAGAATTTCATCATTTCCTTTGATCAGTTGTTCAGTCATGCCCTTCATTCCCTCTTGTTCCTTGTTTTCATCTTCTTGGGCTTGTTTTTGTGCTTCTTTCATTTGATTAAACAAATCAACTTGTAGTTCGAGCCGTAAAGCACGTACTCTTCTCGGTTTCTCTATCTCCTTTCGACTTAAGGCATCCGCAACCACATTTGCCTTTCCTTCATGATAGATAATTTCACAGTCATAGTCATTCAACGTTTCCATCCATCTTCTTTGTCGCATATTCAGTTCCTTCTGACTAAAGATATACTTTAAACTCTTGTGGTCAGTATAAACTGTGAAATGAACTCCATACAGATAGTGTCTCCATAACTTTAATGCAAAGATTATGGCGCCTAACTCCAGATCATGAGTCACATAGTTCTTTTCATGAGTCTTCAACTGGCGTGATGCATAAGCAATCACTTTGTTTCGTTGCATCAATACGCATCCTAATCCTGTATGAGAAGCATCACAATAGACAACAAAGTCTTCAACACCTTCAGGTAATGCTAGGATTGGAGCGTGAGTTAACTTATCTTTAAGAATTTGAAATGCTTCACTTTGTTTGGGACCCCATTCAAACTTTTCAGCTTTTCGAGTTAATGAGGTGAGAGGAACGGCTATTCGAGAGAAATTCTGAATAAATCGGCGATAATAACCCGCCAAGCCTAAGAAACTACGCACTTCTGTTGGTGACTTGGGGTTCTCCCATTTGGTAATAGCCTCTATCTTAGATGGATCCACTTGAATACCTTGAGCAATAATAACATGCCCTAGAAATTGTACTTCAGGGAGCCAGAACTCACATTTAGAGAATTTAGCATACAATTTCTCACGTCGTAGTAGTTCAAGTAGGATTCTAAGATGTTTAGCATGATCCTTAGAAGTTTTTGAATAAATAAGAATATCATCAATGAACACAATGATAAATTTGTCCAGATAAGGTTTACATATCCGGTTCATCATATCCATAAAGGCAGCTGGAGCATTAGTAAGTCCAAATGGCATAACAGTGAACTCATAATGCCCATACCTTGTACGGAAAGCAGTTTTAGGAATATCTTCTTCCTGAACTTTCAGTTGATGATATCCTGATCGAAGATAAATTTTAGAAAAATGACAAGCTCCTTGAAGTTGATCGAATAAATCGTCAATTCGTGGGAGTGGATACTTGTTCTTGATAGTCACCTTATTTTGCTCCCTATAGTCAATGCACATCCGCATCGACCCATCCTTCTTCTTAACGAATAAGATTGGAGCTCCCCAAGGTGATGAGCTAGGTCGAATAAAACCTTTTTCCAATAGCTCGTCTAATTGTTTCTTGAGCTCTTTCATCTCTGTCGGTGCCAATCTATAAGGAGATTTAGCAATTGGAGCAGTACCTGGTACCAGATTGATATTGAATTCTACTTCACGTTCTGGTGGTAAACCAGGCAATTCATCTGGAAACACGTCGGGAAAATCGGCTACAACAGGTACGTCTTTCAGTTTCTTCTTTTCTTGATCTTCAGTTGTGATTGAGACTAGGTAAGCTAAAAACCTTTGTTTAGATACTTAGTAGCTTTGATCATAGAAATGATTCCAACATTATTCGTTGACTTATCACCCTTGATGATCAATTTTCCTCCCGTTGGAACACGAACTTCAATGGATTTGACGTCGCATAAGATACAAGCTTGGTTTGTAGCTAACCAATCCATTCTGATTACCACATCAAAACCGGCCAACTTCATTGGTAAGAATTTCACAGGTATGTTGTGCTTAAAGAGTGTGATCTTACCATTTACTAATGCTTCATTTATTTTGACTACATCACCATTAGCGGTTTCTACCAGATAAGGTTTATCTAGTTTCACTAATGGTTCATTTAGAAGCTTACAGAAATCATAATCAATAAAGCTTTGATTTGCTCCGGAATCAAACAATACCTTAGCATAAACATCATTGATAAGAAACGTACCGGTAATGACATCCGGCATGTCCGCAGCTTCTTTGGCATTAAGAAAAAAAGCTCGAGTCGTCTTCCTTGCATTTGGTTCAGCTTTTGCTCCAGAACCACCAGCCCCACTAACTCCACTTGCCTTGATCAATTTAGGACATTCGGTTCGATAGTGTCCTTGTTCATTACAGTTGAAGCATGTCACCATTTTCTTTCTTCGACATTCATCCACTGTATGACCCGTCAATTTGCAATGACTGCAAAATTTTGGTCGAAGACATTTTCCCAAATGATTTTTCCCACACATTTTGCATCGTGGAATAACACCGCTACCTCCTTCCTTCCTATCAAACTTTCCTACAGGTTTCTTTGAACTTTGATTGACTTTTTGAATCATTTCTAGACTTTTCTTTTCTTCTTGGGTTCTCACCATCCCATCAGTAAGCAATCCTGCAAGCTCAACAGCTGAATCAATGGTCTGAGGCATCGCCGCCTTAACCATATCCCGAATTTCACTTACTAATCCCCAGATATAGCGACTGATCAAGTTTGATTCTGGTGTCACAAGGTGTGGCACCAATCGAGCATACTCAAAGAACATAGAAGTGTACTCACGATGCCCTGCACCGACCATGCGGTGAGTCAGGAATTTGCTCAATTTGTTCCTTCTCATTCATTGGGCAAAACTTTCGAGTTACGAGATCCCGAAAACTCTCCCAAGTCATCACATACGCATTGGTTCTGCCTTTGGTTTGAATAATGGAGTTCCACCACTCCAATGCTCCGTCTTTAAAGGAATTCGAAGCATACAGAACCATATCTTCTTCGGCACATTTGCTGATTGCAATTACCGCTTCAATCTTTTCGAGCCATCTTAACGCTACCACAGCTCCTTCTGTTCCTGCGAACTCAGGAGGTTTGCAAGATTGGAATGTTTTGTATGAACATCCTTCAGTTCTAAACTGTTTTGCACTAGAAGCTTCGATATTCTCAGTGTTCGAACCAGACACCTCTTTTGTTTTTGTCACTGTATTCTCTGGATTCGAATTTTCATTATTTTTCATAGCCGCAACAATCGTAGGTATTGCGTCTTTAATTTCCTTTGCTATTATTTCCTTGAGTTCAGCCTTTTGAATCACAGATTCATTAGTATCCGTGTGCGTTCTCTTTCGCCCACGAGTATTTGCAGACGGCCCGCCAGAATTTTGGTTTCGAGACATTGTCTACAAAATATGATATATGACAAGTCTTAAAATAATTCATCATAATTTAGTATATAAGCTATCATCAGAATTCATCATGTTAATCATTCTTAGTATTTCAAGTATTCTACTCTACCTATTCCTTTGATAGGCACTTATCTCAGTTTAGTTAAAGCTTAGATACAATCATTAGTAACTATTTCGCTAAAACCATGAGCTCTGATACCAACCTGTCACACCCCGGGCTCTCGGTGACCCGGGCGCTGTGACCCGATTGGTTTCATTGATAATTACAGTCTCGGTCAGACTTTATTATTTATTTTAATATGTTTTAGCGGAAGCGTTGTTTCATGAATTCGTAATTTTATAAATAATTCACATGCATGGATGTGAAAACCGTTTTTCATAATTTGCAAATAATTCATACGCATGTGTATGAAAACCATATTTTCATTGCTTGTAAATAACTTTTCAGGATTTTATTAAATTTCATATGCATAGATATGAACATAACATTTTATTTCATTTTAAACCGAGTTTTTACAAACGTATATTTACATATCTCGGTTTATACAGGACTTGGAGGTATAACTCCAATTGCTCCTCAGTTTCGCCACAAGATTTTTATTTAAGGCGTCATAGGCCCTAAATCTCTAATCTTGCTTCTGATTTGTCATTCATTATTACCTGAAAAGTTTTTGAAAACAAAACGTCAACATAATGTTGGTGAATACAAATAACAGACTCGATATGTAAGCATAGCATGTTCGGTCCTTTAACCATAAGTAATATTGGCAATACTACACATTTTGCAGGTTATTTCACTGATCGATACAACTACTGCATACACTGGTTTATAACTGTCACTGGTTAGGAACTACAGCTCAGCGCGTCTTACGTTTTGTTCCCTCCAGCCCACAGCTGGTCACTGGTTAGGTTGCATGCGCAGTACGTCTTACGTTTAACCTTCCAGCCCACCTGTACCAGCCGCGTATGGGAATTTCACCCATATGCGGATACGATTTGCAAATCATACGTATACTAATAGCCTAAATGCTGGTCACGTAGTATCCCTTTATGCGTCAAAGTTTAAACATACCATGCTCATAAAAATTCATTTATAAATTTAAAAAGAAGGTAAATATATTCACCTGAATTTTGGGTTGGCTGGGTAACAACTTTAAACTTGTTATTGTAAATTGGGCAGCGTTTCTGCTTAATTCTATGCCTATAACTGTTTCCCAAGAACGATTCCTGATGGTGTTTATTTTTCTATTTCTAGAAAAATAAACCATTAAGTTCGACATATTATTCTTTTATATAAAAAATCACATCTTAATCCAAATCTATAAGTACGCATTAATGAAAAACTTATTTATAATTCAAACTTAATATTAGAAAACATACCTAAATGCCCTCTGACTTACTAGTTTGCAGAAAGTAAATTTGTTGGTTACTTCTTCTCCTGCCTCTTCGTTTATGTTTCTTCTAAATGAATTATCATAAAATTCATGGTTTTTAACCGACTATTAATGTTGGTTCGATAAAAGGAAAATTGATGATAAGGACAACAATTATTATTTGAACAACATCTGTACCTTTTATCCATTTCTATATTTGAGCTCAATTATCCTTTCTGCACATTCACTTGCACACGTGCACTTCTTATATATTATTATTATTTATTTATTATTATTTTTTTTTAACAATTGATATTATATTATTATTACTAATTTAGCACAAATTTGGTTTTCCTCTTATAACTAGCTAATTATCGTGTTTTATAAAATTATAAATATATGGGTAGAACCTGCTCATTTTTCTCTACGTTTTGACTTAAGTTTCGTTAAAAACGGATCAAGTTTCATTATAACATATTTTATGAGTTTTTTTTAGACGGTCTCCTATAATAGTAACTGACTGTTCAAATAACTATTATTTCTAATAATTGTTTCATCCTACTTATTCGTTTAATCAAACGTTAAAAATTTTGAACGTTTATTTTTACTCATATACTCTCGAACAATCATATTTATGAAATAAACTATTTTATATTATTAGTCGAGAGCTTACGTTTTAATTAATCATTTTTATTATTATATTTTTGACTAATAATATTTTAATTATAAATGAAAGCATTTTATTTATATTCATAAAACGGGATGTTACATCCTCCCCACCTTTGTTTTAATCTCGTCCTCGAGATTATTGAAATAAGTGTGGGTATTTCTTTCTCATCTCTGACTCTAGTTCCCATGTGTATTCAGGACCACGTCTAGAGTTCCACTTGACCTTAACTAATACCAACTTTTTACGTTTGAGTCTCTTTTCTCGTCGATCTTCAATTTGAATCGGTTGTTCGATAAATTTTAATTTTTCATTCACTTCAACATCTTGAAGAGGCATTAATAATGATTCATCGGCCAAACATTTTCGGAGATTAGAAACGTGAAACACATCGTGTACTCCAGCCATTTCTACAGGTAGTTCGAGTTGATAAGCCACTGGTCCGATTCTTTTAAGAATTTTAAAAGGTCCGACATAACGTGGACTTAATTTTCCCTTTTTACCGAATCGTACTACTCCTTTCCATGGTGAAACCTTGAGTAGCACTTTATCACCAACGTTGAATTCTAATGGCTTTCTTCTTCGGTCTGCATAGCTCTTTTGTCGATCTCTGGCCGCTTTCAATCTTTCTCTAATTTGAAAGACTTTGTCAGTTGTTTCTTGCACGATTTCTGGACCTGACAATTGATTTTCACCAATTTCAAACCAACATACTGGTGTTCGACATTTTCTACCGTATAGAGCTTCAAACGGTGCATTCTGAATGCTTGAGTGATAACTATTATTGTAAGAAAATTCCATTAGAGGTAAGTGGTCATCCCAGCTTCCTCCAAAGTCTATCACACAAGCTCGAAGCATGTCTTCCAGTGTTTGGATTGTTCTTTCACTCTGCCCATCAGTTTGTGGATGATAAGCAGTGCTGAAGTTCAAACGCGTTCCGAGAGCTTTTTGAAAACTTTGCCAGAATCGAGAGGTAAAACGACTATCCCTATTTGACACAATGGATAATGGCACACCGTGTAGAGATACAATCTCATTAACGTACAATTGCGCTAGTCTATCCATAGAGTAAGTTTCTTTTATTGCTATGAAATGAGCAGACTTTGTCAGCCTATCAACGATAACCCAAATAGTATCATTTCCACGACTGGTTCGAGGAAGTTTAGTTATAAAGTCCATGGTTATCATTTCCCATTTCCAAACAGGCAATTCCAGCTGTTGCAACATACCAGAAGGTTTCTGGTGTTCAGCTTTAACTTGAGAACAAGTCAAGCATTTTGCAACATATGCGGCAATATCTTTCTTCATGCCAATCCACCAATAATTCTCTTTTAGATTCTTGTACATTTTATCGCTTCCTGGGTGCATCATGTATTTAGATTTATGGGATTCTTCCAATACTCTTTCTCTTAAGCCGCCAGTGACTGGCACCCAGATCCTTGTGTTCATTCGAAGAATTTCATCATTTCCTTTGATCAGTTGTTCAGTCATGCCCTTCATTCCCTCTTGTTCCTTGTTTTCATCTTCTTGGGCTTGTTTTTGTGCTTCTTTCATTTGATTAAACAAATCAACTTGTAGTTCGAGCCGTAAAGCACGTACTCTTCTCGGTTTCTCTATCTCCTTTCGACTTAAGGCATCCGCAACCACATTTGCCTTTCCTTCATGATAGATAATTTCACAGTCATAGTCATTCAACGTTTCCATCCATCTTCTTTGTCGCATATTCAGTTCCTTCTGACTAAAGATATACTTTAAACTCTTGTGGTCAGTATAAACTGTGAAATGAACTCCATACAGATAGTGTCTCCATAACTTTAATGCAAAGATTATGGCGCCTAACTCCAGATCATGAGTCACATAGTTCTTTTCATGAGTCTTCAACTGGCGTGATGCATAAGCAATCACTTTGTTTCGTTGCATCAATACGCATCCTAATCCTGTATGAGAAGCATCACAATAGACAACAAAGTCTTCAACACCTTCAGGTAATGCTAGGATTGGAGCGTGAGTTAACTTATCTTTAAGAATTTGAAATGCTTCACTTTGTTTGGGACCCCATTCAAACTTTTCAGCTTTTCGAGTTAATGAGGTGAGAGGAACGGCTATTCGAGAGAAATTCTGAATAAATCGGCGATAATAACCCGCCAAGCCTAAGAAACTACGCACTTCTGTTGGTGACTTGGGGTTCTCCCATTTGGTAATAGCCTCTATCTTAGATGGATCCACTTGAATACCTTGAGCAATAATAACATGCCCTAGAAATTGTACTTCAGGGAGCCAGAACTCACATTTAGAGAATTTAGCATACAATTTCTCACGTCGTAGTAGTTCAAGTAGGATTCTAAGATGTTTAGCATGATCCTTAGAAGTTTTTGAATAAATAAGAATATCATCAATGAACACAATGATAAATTTGTCCAGATAAGGTTTACATATCCGGTTCATCATATCCATAAAGGCAGCTGGAGCATTAGTAAGTCCAAATGGCATAACAGTGAACTCATAATGCCCATACCTTGTACGGAAAGCAGTTTTAGGAATATCTTCTTCCTGAACTTTCAGTTGATGATATCCTGATCGAAGATAAATTTTAGAAAAATGACAAGCTCCTTGAAGTTGATCGAATAAATCGTCAATTCGTGGGAGTGGATACTTGTTCTTGATAGTCACCTTATTTTGCTCCCTATAGTCAATGCACATCCGCATCGACCCATCCTTCTTCTTAACGAATAAGATTGGAGCTCCCCAAGGTGATGAGCTAGGTCGAATAAAACCTTTTTCCAATAGCTCGTCTAATTGTTTCTTGAGCTCTTTCATCTCTGTCGGTGCCAATCTATAAGGAGATTTAGCAATTGGAGCAGTACCTGGTACCAGATTGATATTGAATTCTACTTCACGTTCTGGTGGTAAACCAGGCAATTCATCTGGAAACACGTCGGGAAAATCGGCTACAACAGGTACGTCTTTCAGTTTCTTCTTTTCTTGATCTTCAGTTGTGATTGAGACTAGGTAAGCTAAAAACCTTTGTTTAGATACTTAGTAGCTTTGATCATAGAAATGATTCCAACATTATTCGTTGACTTATCACCCTTGATGATCAATTTTCCTCCCGTTGGAACACGAACTTCAATGGATTTGACGTCGCATAAGATACAAGCTTGGTTTGTAGCTAACCAATCCATTCTGATTACCACATCAAAACCGGCCAACTTCATTGGTAAGAATTTCACAGGTATGTTGTGCTTAAAGAGTGTGATCTTACCATTTACTAATGCTTCATTTATTTTGACTACATCACCATTAGCGGTTTCTACCAGATAAGGTTTATCTAGTTTCACTAATGGTTCATTTAGAAGCTTACAGAAATCATAATCAATAAAGCTTTGATTTGCTCCGGAATCAAACAATACCTTAGCATAAACATCATTGATAAGAAACGTACCGGTAATGACATCCGGCATGTCCGCAGCTTCTTTGGCATTAAGAAAAAAAGCTCGAGTCGTCTTCCTTGCATTTGGTTCAGCTTTTGCTCCAGAACCACCAGCCCCACTAACTCCACTTGCCTTGATCAATTTAGGACATTCGGTTCGATAGTGTCCTTGTTCATTACAGTTGAAGCATGTCACCATTTTCTTTCTTCGACATTCATCCACTGTATGACCCGTCAATTTGCAATGACTGCAAAATTTTGGTCGAAGACATTTTCCCAAATGATTTTTCCCACACATTTTGCATCGTGGAATAACACCGCTACCTCCTTCCTTCCTATCAAACTTTCCTACAGGTTTCTTTGAACTTTGATTGACTTTTTGAATCATTTCTAGACTTTTCTTTTCTTCTTGGGTTCTCACCATCCCATCAGTAAGCAATCCTGCAAGCTCAACAGCTGAATCAATGGTCTGAGGCATCGCCGCCTTAACCATATCCCGAATTTCACTTACTAATCCCCAGATATAGCGACTGATCAAGTTTGATTCTGGTGTCACAAGGTGTGGCACCAATCGAGCATACTCAAAGAACATAGAAGTGTACTCACGATGCCCTGCACCGACCATGCGGTGAGTCAGGAATTTGCTCAATTTGTTCCTTCTCATTCATTGGGCAAAACTTTCGAGTTACGAGATCCCGAAAACTCTCCCAAGTCATCACATACGCATTGGTTCTGCCTTTGGTTTGAATAATGGAGTTCCACCACTCCAATGCTCCGTCTTTAAAGGAATTCGAAGCATACAGAACCATATCTTCTTCGGCACATTTGCTGATTGCAATTACCGCTTCAATCTTTTCGAGCCATCTTAACGCTACCACAGCTCCTTCTGTTCCTGCGAACTCAGGAGGTTTGCAAGATTGGAATGTTTTGTATGAACATCCTTCAGTTCTAAACTGTTTTGCACTAGAAGCTTCGATATTCTCAGTGTTCGAACCAGACACCTCTTTTGTTTTTGTCACTGTATTCTCTGGATTCGAATTTTCATTATTTTTCATAGCCGCAACAATCGTAGGTATTGCGTCTTTAATTTCCTTTGCTATTATTTCCTTGAGTTCAGCCTTTTGAATCACAGATTCATTAGTATCCGTGTGCGTTCTCTTTCGCCCACGAGTATTTGCAGACGGCCCGCCAGAATTTTGGTTTCGAGACATTGTCTACAAAATATGATATATGACAAGTCTTAAAATAATTCATCATAATTTAGTATATAAGCTATCATCAGAATTCATCATGTTAATCATTCTTAGTATTTCAAGTATTCTACTCTACCTATTCCTTTGATAGGCACTTATCTCAGTTTAGTTAAAGCTTAGATACAATCATTAGTAACTATTTCGCTAAAACCATGAGCTCTGATACCAACCTGTCACACCCCGGGCTCTCGGTGACCCGGGCGCTGTGACCCTATTGGTTTCATTGATAATTACAGTCTCGGTCAGACTTTATTATTTATTTTAATATGTTTTAGCGGAAGCGTTGTTTCATGAATTCGTAATTTTATAAATAATTCACATGCATGGATGTGAAAACCGTTTTTCATAATTTGCAAATAATTCATACGCATGTGTATGAAAACCATATTTTCATTGCTTGTAAATAACTTTTCAGGATTTTATTAAATTTCATATGCATAGATATGAACATAACATTTTATTTCATTTTAAACCGAGTTTTTACAAACGTATATTTACATATCTCGGTTTATACAGGACTTGGAGGTATAACTCCAATTGCTCCTCAGTTTCGCCACAAGATTTTTATTTAAGGCGTCATAGGCCCTAAATCTCTAATCTTGCTTCTGATTTGTCATTCATTATTACCTGAAAAGTTTTTGAAAACAAAACGTCAACATAATGTTGGTGAATACAAATAACAGACTCGATATGTAAGCATAGCATGTTCGGTCCTTTAACCATAAGTAATATTGGCAATACTACACATTTTGCAGGTTATTTCACTGATCGATACAACTACTGCATACACTGGTTTATAACTGTCACTGGTTAGGAACTACAGCTCAGCGCGTCTTACGTTTTGTTCCCTCCAGCCCACAGCTGGTCACTGGTTAGGTTGCATGCGCAGTACGTCTTACGTTTAACCTTCCAGCCCACCTGTACCAGCCGCGTATGGGAATTTCACCCATATGCGGATACGATTTGCAAATCATACGTATACTAATAGCCTAAATGCTGGTCACGTAGTATCCCTTTATGCGTCAAAGTTTAAACATACCATGCTCATAAAAATTCATTTATAAATTTAAAAAGAAGGTAAATATATTCACCTGAATTTTGGGTTGGCTGGGTAACAACTTTAAACTTGTTATTGTAAATTGGGCAGCGTTTCTGCTTAATTCTATGCCTATAACTGTTTCCCAAGAACGATTCCTGATGGTGTTTATTTTTCTATTTCTAGAAAAATAAACCATTAAGTTCGACATATTATTCTTTTATATAAAAAATCACATCTTAATCCAAATCTATAAGTACGCATTAATGAAAAACTTATTTATAATTCAAACTTAATATTAGAAAACATACCTAAATGCCCTCTGACTTACTAGTTTGCAGAAAGTAAATTTGTTGGTTACTTCTTCTCCTGCCTCTTCGTTTATGTTTCTTCTAAATGAATTATCATAAAATTCATGGTTTTTAACCGACTATTAATGTTGGTTCGATAAAAGGAAAATTGATGATAAGGACAACAATTATTATTTGAACAACATCTGTACCTTTTATCCATTTCTATATTTGAGCTCAATTATCCTTTCTGCACATTCACTTGCACACGTGCACTTCTTATATATTATTATTATTTATTTATTATTATTTTTTTTTAACAATTGATATTATATTATTATTACTAATTTAGCACAAATTTGGTTTTCCTCTTATAACTAGCTAATTATCGTGTTTTATAAAATTATAAATATATGGGTAGAACCTGCTCATTTTTCTCTACGTTTTGACTTATGTTTCGTTAAAAACGGATCAAGTTTCATTATAACATATTTTATGAGTTTTTTTAGACGGTCTCCTATAATAGTAACTGACTGTTCAAATAACGATTATTTCTAATAATTGTTTCATCCTACTTATTCGTTTAATCAAACGTTAAAAATTTTGAACGTTTATTTTTACTCATATACTCTCGAACAATCATATTTATGAAATAAACTATTTTATATTATTAGTCAAGACCTTACGTTTTAATTAATCATTTTTATTATTATATTTTTGACTAATAATATTTTAATTATAAATGAAAGCATTTTATTTATATTCATAAAACGGGATGTTACAAGAACAAACATCGAGACGAACATGATGACAAGAGACAAAACACATGAATGATATGAAGATAACACATCTTTATAATATCATTCTACACTAGAGTTAACTAAGAGTAGTAAGTCAAGTACTTATCATACTTAGTTTATAACTCAACACAAATTACAAGAGAACATAGTACAAGAATCAGCCACCACCTGAGTCGACTAAGGGAAATAAGACTAGTTCTTATTACCGCTTGGTGACAACATGGTGATTACATGGAATAACAATGAATGATAATCATGATAATGTAACATCATGATAACAATATCATTCACGCAATAATTAACATAACATAATAAGACAAGCTCTTATTTAACTTTGTTAATAACACTGAGTACATATGACAAGGAGGACAACAACATGGATGAACACGATTACAATTAGTTGCTATTGACCTGTTGTATTATATCACTTCAATCATGTGCCAATTGTTCAAGTTGATCATGTAAGCCCCTATAATTCGCTGACCAGTTAGTTTGACGTGACTAAACCGACGATAGCATAGTGGTACCATAGGTTTGACAAACCTCTAGCTTGTAGGGCTAGTATGTTGATCGTAGTGATTCATTGGCCGGTAACGTATGACCGGTGACAGGGCAACCTCAAGTCAGGTTCTTGAAAGCGACACATGGTGATATTAATCTGCAGTGATAAGTAATAAATCCAGCGGAAATCCTATTGACTAGTGGGTTGAGAAAGTGATCTTCTCTCATGTTACACTACTAGTAATAGATTTCGTTGAGGACACTAGACATACAAGGTGGTAGAGGTAAATCGGATGCATTGAAATCTGATTACGTGAGGATTTCAATGGATTCCTTTTAGGCTCTATGCACTATGGTTCAAGATCAAATTACAATTGGTTAACTAACACTCTTAATATTTAAAAGTGAAACAATAGTTAACCCCACAAGTAATGGAATAATATAAGGACCAGATTAAATTAATCTAAATTCCTTAATACATTGAGGGATTATCAATACTTCGTTTGATAACTAAACCCCTCATATTATATTATTCTACATATGATATAACGGACGATTACCTATCAGTCATGTTGAACAATTGGGAAAATGGATATCTTTAGGTGTATCGCAAGTAGTGTGGAACTTGACTGAGCATGTGGTGGGATGGCGTCTGGGCTTGACCCTTTCGTATGCCCTATATATAAGCATGGTTGATCAGGTGATACCCTACTTGTACATATAACTAAGGAGAGGCCATTGGGTGGAAACAGGTGAATCAATCATTACAAGTATCAAGTATGACTATGTGACTGTGTGTGAACAATTCAAGGTTTTCACTATTCAAACTTATGAACTCACCAACCTAGTGTTGACTTTGTTTAAATGCATGTTTTCTTAGGTGACGAACAGGTTTAGTCACCAGACTTCAAGATTATAGCTAGAGGACTTTTAGAAGACCTAGCTGCATTTTGTGTGATCATTACTTTTGGAATGACAAAAACATTGAATCATATTTCGTAGATCTTGTACAGTTACAAGATATAAACACATTGATTCTTTTGGATGGATTTACGGGGTTAAATTATGAACGATACTTTGTAATTTAACTTTGTAATTATATATCATTGTCATGTTTACATTTCTCAATTATACATCATGTGCTATGCAAACAATCTGATCAATTGATTATCACTCAAGATATCGCGCCCCGGGAACCTTCCGCCCGACGGGAAAACACGATCCGTTCCTGCCGGCCTGGGGTGTGACACTTGTACTCTCTCTCTAAAACCAAAACCAAAACCCCGAACTTTCTCTCTCTAAGATTTCAAACTTTAAACCCTTGGATCTCACTCATTTCTTAACGAAATCTTGTGTTCTTGGTGCCAAATCGAAGCAACAATCACGCTATACCTGAAAGTACAACCGATCTAGAGCAAAAACCACCTGAAAATGAGTAATCGAGCTTCAATATTCCAGAAATTAGGGTTTTCTAACCCGTAGCCGAAACCTTTCAAAAACCGGTCTCATCCATTGCAAAAACCTTAGATGAATCACCTTAGAACAACCTAGTAAGTTGGGTGATACCATGTGTTGAGCCTAGAAACCAAAAATGGTGCGAGGGGTGGCTGGGTCGCGACAGGTCGAATGGAACAAGCACAGCCATGCCGAATGGCCCATGGCTGAATGGGCAAGGCCCGTTAAATTATATTATAATAATCTATCGAAACGGGTCGTTACAAATCTCCCCTCCTTACAAAGGTTTCGTCCCCGAAACCTGTTTACACCTCAAAGAAGATGTGAGTAATATTTCATTATCTCACTCTTTCTCTTTTTAACGCACTATCAATTTCTAATTCATCAATTAGTATATATGCGGATTCATCCGCCCATTACTTCCTCAACTACCACATATGCTATCAAATAATTTAATAACATGATTTAAACTAAGTCTTCTTAAAGACTTTAACTCCTCCTAACATCCCATTGTTCATAACCCCAACATAGCTTCAATGGAAACTATAAACAACTTACTATTTGAGTTTACTCAACTAATTAAAACTCAAAACTCATCATTCAAACCTCTATTATCACGCATCATTGTGATTAAATCTTTACTTATTCTCAAATCCTATTACTTGAGTTTTCATCAAACTCATCCATAGTTTGAGCAGTTTGACTTTTTAAGTCAAACTTTGATCAAACCCAATTCTACACATTTAGTCAATCATATAAATCTATATATTCATTATCCCCTTACGCATAATTATCACATATTAATTAGCTTTCTTAAGTATTTCATACATATATGAAATCATCATACTTAAGATTTGCATATCAATTCTCATAACATGTTATTTGGTTTGACTTTGTTAATTCAAACCACATCATACACTCAAGTGTATTTCTATACACTTCTTTCACCTTTCATTAGAACAATTACCTAATAATTCATTCCATCATATGTATAAATACCATCTATCCATATATTAGGTATCCTATTTATTTATAAATAGGCATAATTTTGACTTTTTAAAGTCAAACATCACATAAGGTCAATTTGACTCACTCAACAATCATATAACTTAACATATGAATTGTTCCACCTCTTAATGATCATATGGTTAGTTGGTTTGATTTCTTATCTTCACCAACTTTATATATACCATATGATTAATTCCACTCATATCATACATACTACAACCATCAATTATTCACAAAATCAACTCTTTACTTTGACTTTCATTAGTCAAACATATATCTTACAACTAACTGATAAAAATCAAATTTCAATTAGTAAGCTTAACCTACTACACATATATAGTGTTTGTAAGTTAAGTAACTTACTATTTCATCTATGGTGTTCTCCCTCCGGTACTTCCACCATATAATACCTTATTAAGTAGTCATTTAATCAACACAACAATTCTTGCATGTCGATCTATACCAACCAATACGAAGCTTTAGCAATTTGCATTGCCCCATAAACTAAATCAACTTATATGATACATCCAACAACCAATTCACTAGCATAAATGAATATGTACCACAAGTATTTACCACATAATCACATTATGTCTATACTTGTTTCTATTATCCACATTCATATTCATTATGGTTTTCTTCAATTATGCATAATATATCAATTCCTGAAAGTCCAATGTTATATGGATGATGTTAACAGGCACTGATTATTTTATAATGTCATAACCAGTTGAAAACATCAATATAACAATCAAACTGTCTTACACAACCCTATTTGTATTCTTTAGTGATTTACTAAGGTATTAAACCCATATCACGAGATGTGATTACTCTTTTTCAACTCATGATAATGGTATCACATACATAATACATCAATCATTTATATCCTCATCCTATCACACAAGGATATTTCAATTCAAGAAATTCACAAATTTCTTATTATACAAATCAAATAATGACATCAATCTACAAACATGTGTTAGCTATAGCTTCTTTCAAGTAAAGCATAAGCAGCTTTCACAATCACATGTTTATAGTAACAATTTCATTTGTTATGACACTTATGTCAAAACCTGAAATAGTGTATAACAACACCAAGTGTTGAAACACTTTTTTTTTTTTTACTTAAGGCATATCAAGCCCATAACAGTTTAAATTTTAATCAATAATGACTTACGACATTTATGCCAAAATGTATAAGTCATTTCTCATTCTACCTCATCTTTGCTAATATATTAGGGTCTCAACAATTTCAATCACATAATCATTTTCACATGTCAATGCTCAAATGATTCATTATGTATATTAACATATACTTACATCCCAAATGTCTTTAAGGATAGTCAAGGTATCCTAAGACATATATCATAACTCAACTATCGTCAAATTTCAATTCTTTAGAATTCAAATTCTAATTAAGCATAGCATTACATATACTCATGTAATCTATTTCTCACAACATATATTTTTATAAACAGATGTCCACACCTTTGTGGATCATTCACAAACAAATATCATGTCCAATTGGCATGTTCAATTACTTGCATTATTAGGCAAGTCAATGGGTCATAGTCTCCCATAATAGCACATTCAAGTATACTATTTTATATACCAACCAACTACTTAAATTAACAAGTAGTTTCAAACATGAGTGTCCTTCATCTAGGTGGATCACCCCAAACCATATCCATCTTTATCAATTTCTTTCCGCACGAATGCGGATTATATCAAATGCCACTCCCCCGTGGTCTTACAATTAATTGTTTAACCAATATTTAAACAACAATCGGATCATCATATTTACCCAACATTCATTAACAACATTATCATGTTGTATTGTTTACATCATAACAGGTCATTTTTATGCATTTGACCATATAGTGTAAACAAACATCTTTGTCAGCTTATCTGACTAATTTCTTACATCTATTACTAAATTCAACTCATTTAGTTAAATTAACTATTTAACCCACCCGTTCGTGGATTACCCCAACGCCACATCAATGTGGACTTACATGTCAAATCAATGCCATTTCAATATGGACTTACATGATAAACCAATGCCACACACCTGTGGTCTTACATGACAAATACAATACCACTCACCCGTGGTCTTCCATAACAAATTTAAATTTTAACACCACTCAACCGTGGTTTACATAAAAATTTCAATGCCACAAACTAGTGGTCTTACATGTTTCACCACACAACTGTGATTTATCACTCAATTACCATTCACAATGGTCTTTTATTAAATTTCTCACAAATTCTCTGTGTCAATTATTATAAAACATATAATAACACTATCACAAGTTATGCAACTATATCATAACATTCACCAATTTCATCAAGACTCAATTAGTAAGTCAACATTCAATTCACAAAAATCAAAATTTAGGTGCACAAGTGCACACTTTACTACTAACCATAACCCAAGTCTTAGTGATCCTACAATCACTTTTCAAACCAATTCCTAACACCTTACCTAATTTCAATGACCTAAATATCAAATGGTTTCCATAAGACTTCGTTTATATCATGTGTGCACTAATACGTTGGCCAGACGTAATGGTACATACATCATATATTCGCTTCCTTATTTCCTCCATTTCACACTTAGGACAAAGATTTAGGTTCAAAATAATCAATCAACATCAATTCAATTTCAATATCCAACAACCAATTCAACAATGTAATGTAGGAATTAGATGTGCTAACCTCATGCATTCAGCTTCATGATCGGGTCTTCAACTCAAACGTTATCAATTCATATCAAGAGCACAAAAGTTTGAGATCAAGAGTTCACGACGCACTTGATTCACTCAAACCATTGGCTCTGATACCAACTTGTAACACCCAAAATCCATACACGCTTACACGTGTCAAATTTAGGTCCCAGTTAAGTTTTAAATCAAAACTTTATCAAAGTTTAATGCGGAAGCGACAAAAATCATTTTACAAGTAATATGAACTTGTTAAGTTACTAATTACATTACAAAATAATCATACATTTGTTTGTATGACAACCCAACAACCAAAATTTCCAAAACGTTTGAATTTTTCAACATACGCGCCCGATCATGAGCTTTAACGCATCTAACTCCGACCTGCAAACACCACATATAATTTCACCATTAGTTCATAAGAACTAAGTAAGATTATCCCCAATGGTCCCCCAACCCAAAAATGGCAAAATACATCAATTTTGATCAAGGCCGTAAGGTAGGCCGTAGCCTACTCTCTCAGGGCCGTAAATCAGAAAGTTCAGCTACCCCAGGCCGTAGCTTATGGTCCCAGGGCCGTAGCTTATGGTCTTCTGCACTTTGGTGCAGAAACTTCCAGTTTTGTGCAGTTTTGACCCATCCGAAGACCCGTTTTCGTTCTTTCACTTTTCAAAGTGATTTCACACATTCAAAAGGTCTATTCAACCATATTACTTGGATTCAAATCATCAAATTATATCATTTCATATCCAAACATAATTGGACATCAAATCCTCAAACGGGTCAAAATTTCAAAATCAAGCAATTAACGCTATGACCCTTCCAAAACTCAATCCAATGATCAACAAACATATCATATGGATTATAATTATGTTTGGATCATAATAAAATGAATTCAAACATACAAACGCACACCAAACACAGTTTATGCATTATTTTCCCAAACGGGTCAAAATCACCAAAAGTGATTTAACTCCCAAATTTTCCTTTCATATCAACTCGTTTGATTATTTAATCGATAACCAAACATATTTCATCAATAATTACTATAATGTTCACCCTTAGGTAGTTCCATTATAGATTTCAAACCAAATTCAACTCAATTATCACAATCAAATGACAATTGATATTCAACATAGTTATGATGTTCTCACTCAAGTACTTCCATCATAACTTACCAAATTTTACTTCCACATTCAAGTGGTGAAGTAATAAACAATTTCAATTCATACTATGATGTTCACACTCTAGTCCTTCCATCATAGATTTCAATCAACCAAATGAATTACTATGATGTTCACACTTTAGTCCTTCCATCATAGATTTCAATCAACCAAATAAATTACTATGATGTTCACACTCTAGTCCTTCCATCATAGATTTCAATCAACCAAACAATTTACTATGATGTTCACACTCTAGTCCTTCCATCATAGATTTCCCCAATCAATTGTCATTCAATTCAATTTCTCAATATCACAATTCACACATTATGATATATAAACAGTTTGACTAAATAAAGTCAAACCTAACAATCAACCCAATTTCAACTATGAACTAAACAATTCATAATTAATCCAATTCAAGTATGAATTCAACAATTCATAACCAACTCCATTCAAGTAGGTATTCAACCATTCATAGTCCATTCAACTCAATTAGTGGACTACACATAATTACAATCCAACTCACTCAACCAAAATCTATCTATGAATTTATCAATTCATAGTCAACTCAATTCAAGTATTAGAATAGCACATCAATTGACCCTCGATGTACTTGCAACTAATCACAATTCAAGCGCCACATTAGATATACACAGTTTGACTAAATAAGTCAAACTGCCCAAATCAACAAACAACACTATGAACCAAACCATCCATAGCCAAACCAATTCAATAAGTAGACTATTACTACTTCACATATATGGTGTTTAGCAAGTTAGATAACTTACCTTAGCACTAGGATTAGAGATTAACAAATGATGATTTGCCTTCTCTTTGACTTTCTTTTGCACTTCCAATACCATCACCTATTTCACATCAAATTTCAATTCTCTTAACTATCATTCTAGTTAAGATTTACATTGACTTATCTAAGTGAATTCATTGACTATCAAATTCTCTATTTTACAATGATAATCACTTCAAACAAGTTTCATGATTCACTTCACCAACTTTGATTAAAAATCAAACTATTGGCATTTCTACAAACACTTTGTGTGCAAGATTTCTCCTACACACTTTCTTGAACATTTCAAATTATCCAAATCCCATTTTATACTCAATCTCTATAAAACTATAAGTTTAATAGATTTTGTTGAGTTTTGACAACACTCTTACATAAAAATATCAACATAACATCATTTTTCAACTCAATTCATCAAGCTCATATGTGAATTCAAACACACATAATTTACCCAACTCCCATATCATCATCTATTGATTCTTTATGCAAGAATCTATGTGTTGGGTGTTTAAAACATGTTTAAACAATCAAAACTAACAATCTTTTGCTAGTGATAACACCCAATTCATGTTTTGATGAAAAACCCATTTATGGCTTCATATTCATTCACGAAAATTTAACCAAAACAACAAACTAACACTTACCTCTTGTTAGTAATCATATTGGGAGTTGATTTCTAGCTTCAATTGCTAGTTTCCAACCCAAACAAACTTCCAATTTGAGGAAAATGTTGGAAAACTAAGGTTTTCTCTTCTTCTCCTCTTCTTGAACGTCCAAAACACACACACACACACTAGATAAAAATATCTAGTTATGTTGACTAAGTCAACATTTATCCACCTAGTTACAAGTTTGAGAGTTTGGCAATTTCAATCCCTCAACTTAGTAACCCACATAACCAAGTTAACTAACTTAGTTATTTAATTTAACTTACTAACATAATTCAAATACTAGTTAAATAAATATTTAACTTACAATTTCACCCGTTAAATTATATTATAATAATCTATCGAAACGGGTCGTTACAAATCTCCCCTCCTTACAAAGGTTTCGTCCCCGAAACCTGTTTACACCTCAAAGAAGATGTGAGTAATATTTCATTATCTCACTCTTTCTCTTTTTAACGCACTATCAATTTCTAATTCATCAATTAGTATATATGCGGATTCATCCGCCCATTACTTCCTCAACTACCACATATGCTATCAAATAATTTAATAACATGATTTAAACTAAGTCTTCTTAAAGACTTTAACTCCTCCTAACATCCCATTGTTCATAACCCCAACATAGCTTCAATGGAAACTATAAACAACTTACTATTTGAGTTTACTCAACTAATTAAAACTCAAAACTCATCATTCAAACCTCTATTATCACGCATCATTGTGATTAAATCTTTACTTATTCTCAAATCCTATTACTTGAGTTTTCATCAAACTCATCCATAGTTTGAGCAGTTTGACTTTTTAAGTCAAACTTTGATCAAACCCAATTCTACACATTTAGTCAATCATATAAATCTATATATTCATTATCCCCTTACGCATAATTATCACATATTAATTAGCTTTCTTAAGTATTTCATACATATATGAAATCATCATACTTAAGATTTGCATATCAATTCTCATAACATGTTATTTGGTTTGACTTTGTTAATTCAAACCACATCATACACTCAAGTGTATTTCTATACACTTCTTTCACCTTTCATTAGAACAATTACCTAATAATTCATTCCATCATATGTATAAATACCATCTATCCATATATTAGGTATCCTATTTATTTATAAATAGGCATAATTTTGACTTTTTAAAGTCAAACATCACATAAGGTCAATTTGACTCACTCAACAATCATATAACTTAACATATGAATTGTTCCACCTCTTAATGATCATATGGTTAGTTGGTTTGATTTCTTATCTTCACCAACTTTATATATACCATATGATTAATTCCACTCATATCATACATACTACAACCATCAATTATTCACAAAATCAACTCTTTACTTTGACTTTCATTAGTCAAACATATATCTTACAACTAACTGATAAAAATCAAATTTCAATTAGTAAGCTTAACCTACTACACATATATAGTGTTTGTAAGTTAAGTAACTTACTATTTCATCTATGGTGTTCTCCCTCCGGTACTTCCACCATATAATACCTTATTAAGTAGTCATTTAATCAACACAACAATTCTTGCATGTCGATCTATACCAACCAATACGAAGCTTTAGCAATTTGCATTGCCCCATAAACTAAATCAACTTATATGATACATCCAACAACCAATTCACTAGCATAAATGAATATGTACCACAAGTATTTACCACATAATCACATTATGTCTATACTTGTTTCTATTATCCACATTCATATTCATTATGGTTTTCTTCAATTATGCATAATATATCAATTCCTGAAAGTCCAATGTTATATGGATGATGTTAACAGGCACTGATTATTTTATAATGTCATAACCAGTTGAAAACATCAATATAACAATCAAACTGTCTTACACAACCCTATTTGTATTCTTTAGTGATTTACTAAGGTATTAAACCCATATCACGAGATGTGATTACTCTTTTTCAACTCATGATAATGGTATCACATACATAATACATCAATCATTTATATCCTCATCCTATCACACAAGGATATTTCAATTCAAGAAATTCACAAATTTCTTATTATACAAATCAAATAATGACATCAATCTACAAACATGTGTTAGCTATAGCTTCTTTCAAGTAAAGCATAAGCAGCTTTCACAATCACATGTTTATAGTAACAATTTCATTTGTTATGACACTTATGTCAAAACCTGAAATAGTGTATAACAACACCAAGTGTTGAAACACTTTTTTTTTTTTTACTTAAGGCATATCAAGCCCATAACAGTTTAAATTTTAATCAATAATGACTTACGACATTTATGCCAAAATGTATAAGTCATTTCTCATTCTACCTCATCTTTGCTAATATATTAGGGTCTCAACAATTTCAATCACATAATCATTTTCACATGTCAATGCTCAAATGATTCATTATGTATATTAACATATACTTACATCCCAAATGTCTTTAAGGATAGTCAAGGTATCCTAAGACATATATCATAACTCAACTATCGTCAAATTTCAATTCTTTAGAATTCAAATTCTAATTAAGCATAGCATTACATATACTCATGTAATCTATTTCTCACAACATATATTTTTATAAACAGATGTCCACACCTTTGTGGATCATTCACAAACAAATATCATGTCCAATTGGCATGTTCAATTACTTGCATTATTAGGCAAGTCAATGGGTCATAGTCTCCCATAATAGCACATTCAAGTATACTATTTTATATACCAACCAACTACTTAAATTAACAAGTAGTTTCAAACATGAGTGTCCTTCATCTAGGTGGATCACCCCAAACCATATCCATCTTTATCAATTTCTTTCCGCACGAATGCGGATTATATCAAATGCCACTCCCCCGTGGTCTTACAATTAATTGTTTAACCAATATTTAAACAACAATCGGATCATCATATTTACCCAACATTCATTAACAACATTATCATGTTGTATTGTTTACATCATAACAGGTCATTTTTATGCATTTGACCATATAGTGTAAACAAACATCTTTGTCAGCTTATCTGACTAATTTCTTACATCTATTACTAAATTCAACTCATTTAGTTAAATTAACTATTTAACCCACCCGTTCGTGGATTACCCCAACGCCACATCAATGTGGACTTACATGTCAAATCAATGCCATTTCAATATGGACTTACATGATAAACCAATGCCACACACCTGTGGTCTTACATGACAAATACAATACCACTCACCCGTGGTCTTCCATAACAAATTTAAATTTTAACACCACTCAACCGTGGTTTACATAAAAATTTCAATGCCACAAACTAGTGGTCTTACATGTTTCACCACACAACTGTGATTTATCACTCAATTACCATTCACAATGGTCTTTTATTAAATTTCTCACAAATTCTCTGTGTCAATTATTATAAAACATATAATAACACTATCACAAGTTATGCAACTATATCATAACATTCACCAATTTCATCAAGACTCAATTAGTAAGTCAACATTCAATTCACAAAAATCAAAATTTAGGTGCACAAGTGCACACTTTACTACTAACCATAACCCAAGTCTTAGTGATCCTACAATCACTTTTCAAACCAATTCCTAACACCTTACCTAATTTCAATGACCTAAATATCAAATGGTTTCCATAAGACTTCGTTTATATCATGTGTGCACTAATACGTTGGCCAGACGTAATGGTACATACATCATATATTCGCTTCCTTATTTCCTCCATTTCACACTTAGGACAAAGATTTAGGTTCAAAATAATCAATCAACATCAATTCAATTTCAATATCCAACAACCAATTCAACAATGTAATGTAGGAATTAGATGTGCTAACCTCATGCATTCAGCTTCATGATCGGGTCTTCAACTCAAACGTTATCAATTCATATCAAGAGCACAAAAGTTTGAGATCAAGAGTTCACGACGCACTTGATTCACTCAAACCATTGGCTCTGATACCAACTTGTAACACCCAAAATCCATACACGCTTACACGTGTCAAATTTAGGTCCCAGTTAAGTTTTAAATCAAAACTTTATCAAAGTTTAATGCGGAAGCGACAAAAATCATTTTACAAGTAATATGAACTTGTTAAGTTACTAATTACATTACAAAATAATCATACATTTGTTTGTATGACAACCCAACAACCAAAATTTCCAAAACGTTTGAATTTTTCAACATACGCGCCCGATCATGAGCTTTAACGCATCTAACTCCGACCTGCAAACACCACATATAATTTCACCATTAGTTCATAAGAACTAAGTAAGATTATCCCCAATGGTCCCCCAACCCAAAAATGGCAAAATACATCAATTTTGATCAAGGCCGTAAGGTAGGCCGTAGCCTACTCTCTCAGGGCCGTAAATCAGAAAGTTCAGCTACCCCAGGCCGTAGCTTATGGTCCCAGGGCCGTAGCTTATGGTCTTCTGCACTTTGGTGCAGAAACTTCCAGTTTTGTGCAGTTTTGACCCATCCGAAGACCCGTTTTCGTTCTTTCACTTTTCAAAGTGATTTCACACATTCAAAAGGTCTATTCAACCATATTACTTGGATTCAAATCATCAAATTATATCATTTCATATCCAAACATAATTGGACATCAAATCCTCAAACGGGTCAAAATTTCAAAATCAAGCAATTAACGCTATGACCCTTCCAAAACTCAATCCAATGATCAACAAACATATCATATGGATTATAATTATGTTTGGATCATAATAAAATGAATTCAAACATACAAACGCACACCAAACACAGTTTATGCATTATTTTCCCAAACGGGTCAAAATCACCAAAAGTGATTTAACTCCCAAATTTTCCTTTCATATCAACTCGTTTGATTATTTAATCGATAACCAAACATATTTCATCAATAATTACTATAATGTTCACCCTTAGGTAGTTCCATTATAGATTTCAAACCAAATTCAACTCAATTATCACAATCAAATGACAATTGATATTCAACATAGTTATGATGTTCTCACTCAAGTACTTCCATCATAACTTACCAAATTTTACTTCCACATTCAAGTGGTGAAGTAATAAACAATTTCAATTCATACTATGATGTTCACACTCTAGTCCTTCCATCATAGATTTCAATCAACCAAATGAATTACTATGATGTTCACACTTTAGTCCTTCCATCATAGATTTCAATCAACCAAATAAATTACTATGATGTTCACACTCTAGTCCTTCCATCATAGATTTCAATCAACCAAACAATTTACTATGATGTTCACACTCTAGTCCTTCCATCATAGATTTCCCCAATCAATTGTCATTCAATTCAATTTCTCAATATCACAATTCACACATTATGATATATAAACAGTTTGACTAAATAAAGTCAAACCTAACAATCAACCCAATTTCAACTATGAACTAAACAATTCATAATTAATCCAATTCAAGTATGAATTCAACAATTCATAACCAACTCCATTCAAGTAGGTATTCAACCATTCATAGTCCATTCAACTCAATTAGTGGACTACACATAATTACAATCCAACTCACTCAACCAAAATCTATCTATGAATTTATCAATTCATAGTCAACTCAATTCAAGTATTAGAATAGCACATCAATTGACCCTCGATGTACTTGCAACTAATCACAATTCAAGCGCCACATTAGATATACACAGTTTGACTAAATAAGTCAAACTGCCCAAATCAACAAACAACACTATGAACCAAACCATCCATAGCCAAACCAATTCAATAAGTAGACTATTACTACTTCACATATATGGTGTTTAGCAAGTTAGATAACTTACCTTAGCACTAGGATTAGAGATTAACAAATGATGATTTGCCTTCTCTTTGACTTTCTTTTGCACTTCCAATACCATCACCTATTTCACATCAAATTTCAATTCTCTTAACTATCATTCTAGTTAAGATTTACATTGACTTATCTAAGTGAATTCATTGACTATCAAATTCTCTATTTTACAATGATAATCACTTCAAACAAGTTTCATGATTCACTTCACCAACTTTGATTAAAAATCAAACTATTGGCATTTCTACAAACACTTTGTGTGCAAGATTTCTCCTACACACTTTCTTGAACATTTCAAATTATCCAAATCCCATTTTATACTCAATCTCTATAAAACTATAAGTTTAATAGATTTTGTTGAGTTTTGACAACACTCTTACATAAAAATATCAACATAACATCATTTTTCAACTCAATTCATCAAGCTCATATGTGAATTCAAACACACATAATTTACCCAACTCCCATATCATCATCTATTGATTCTTTATGCAAGAATCTATGTGTTGGGTGTTTAAAACATGTTTAAACAATCAAAACTAACAATCTTTTGCTAGTGATAACACCCAATTCATGTTTTGATGAAAAACCCATTTATGGCTTCATATTCATTCACGAAAATTTAACCAAAACAACAAACTAACACTTACCTCTTGTTAGTAATCATATTGGGAGTTGATTTCTAGCTTCAATTGCTAGTTTCCAACCCAAACAAACTTCCAATTTGAGGAAAATGTTGGAAAACTAAGGTTTTCTCTTCTTCTCCTCTTCTTGAACGTCCAAAACACACACACACACACACTAGATAAAAATATCTAGTTATGTTGACTAAGTCAACATTTATCCACCTAGTTACAAGTTTGAGAGTTTGGCAATTTCAATCCCTCAACTTAGTAACCCACATAACCAAGTTAACTAACTTAGTTATTTAATTTAACTTACTAACATAATTCAAATACTAGTTAAATAAATATTTAACTTACAATTTCACCCGTTAAATTATATTATAATAATCTATCGAAACGGGTCGTTACACATTCGGTCTAAGGAAATTATTCGGCCCACATGAAAAAAGATGTAAACACATTTTAAACAAAAGCTAAGGGATAACAATGCATGGGACTTGGTTTATTACTACAAAGGTGGTAATGGGTTGGTTTAATGCATTTCACAAAATCTAATACACCAAGTTTTACAAGGATGGTGCATAGTAAACTGTTAACTATGTAACAATTGTTTCAAGGATAACAAGGATGACATTTAAAGTTTTAAACTATAAACCTAAGTATATGTACGACTTGGATTGCTTTACAAAGTTTTCCATCAATACAATTAACCCGCATATCATGACAAGTTATGCGTTTTCAAGAACGAGATCAAAGCAAACAAAGGTAATAAAGACTAGGTCTTTAATCACAAACGAAAACAACATACTAAACTCAATCTAATTTGATTAAGTGCTAGTATAACTCCTAACAAGTGAACCCAGGGCCGAATGATGATCAGGACTTACGGGTGTTAGCCAACTTTAGGGCTAACACATACACACACACACACAAATATCTACAACTTATACTTATAAGTTGAAAACAACGTGAAATCAATACAGGATCGTGAAAACTACATCGAGTACAACAAAGAGTGCGTGTATTTCTTGTTAGAACTAAGTCAACCACAAAAGCTACAAGGTGAGTTCATACGCCCCTTTTCTAATCATAATTGATTTCAAATCTCGGGGCTGAGAAACATGCTAAACCTTTTATTTACTTAAACATTTTAGAACAACATATTCATTATACTATGATTTAGATAATATTGTTTATCTTTATTATCGCTTATCATTGTATGCATGTTTGTATGAGAAGAACATATCTTAATGTCTAAGATGTTTCATGATAATATAGCGTCATGAGTTCATCAACACAAGGGAATAATACAGTATATAAGATTATAGCTTATAATACTTTATTATTCATACCATGATTTAATCAGGAGATAACTTGAGACAATTACACATAACAACAAGAATGATAATCATGATAACATGCTTTCATGATGATAGTATCATTCCCCACAGTTGTTAGCATCATGTCATACGACGAGTTCTTGTAACACGTTGTTAAAACCACTGAGAAATACATAACACCGGGATAACATATGAGACTATTACTTGTAGTATCAAGGATGACATCATGATAACCTAATTTCAAGATGTCATTCCTCACATATACTAATATTGTATTATAAGACATGATCTTATAACACATTGTTTATACTATGGTGACACCTATGAGTCTACATTTGTGATATCAATGAGGCTATACATGTAATACCTAGGAGACTGAACGGTGACATACACAAGATTAGATTAGATCCGATATGCGTGAGACCTTGAAATTGTGTGACTACGTGATTAGGAGGTTATGTCTATATGAATCTATAAAATATGAGTCTATATAAGTCTATGCAACATGAGACTATATGAGCCTACGTGATGAGACAATATGAGACTATATGAGACGACGTGATGAAACAATATGAGACTATATGAGCCTATGTGATAAGACAATATGAGACTATATGAGCCTACGTGATGAGACAATATGAGACTATATGAGCCTACGTGATGAGACAATATGAGACTATATGAGCCTACCTGAGGAGACAATATGAGACTATATGAGCCTAAGTGATGAGACAATATGAGACTATATGAGCCTACCTGATGAGGCAATATGAGACTATATGAGCGTATGTGATAAGACAATATGAGACAATATGAGCCTACGTGATGAGACAATATGAAACTATATGAGCCTACGTGATGAGACAACATGCGGCAATATGAGTCTATGTGATGTGACAATATAAGACTATATGAGGCTATGTAATGAGAGAATGTGAGACCATGTGAGAAGGAAATGGGTATCCATAGTTGTACTGCAAGTGGCATTGAATTATGTTAAGCATGTGGTGGGATGGCGTCTGGGCGGGTCGTAGGCTCGAACCTTTCATATGCCCTATATATGAGCATGCTTGATGTGATGAAATACCATTTGTAAGTATAATTATGGAGAGGACATGGTGTGTGACCAATGGAACAAATATCAATAAGACTTGTGTGAATCATTGTGATTATGTATGATAACAAATCAATTATTTTCAATTACTAACTTATGAACTCACCAACTTAGTGTTGACTTTGTTTAAATGCATGTTTTCTCAGGTGACAAACAGGTTTAGTCACCAGACATCAGATAATAGCTAGTGGACTTTTAGAAGACCTAGCTACATTTTGTGTCAAGCATACTTTTGAATGACAAAACAATGAATCATCTTATGTAGATCTTGTACAGTTACAAGATAGAAACTCATTGATTCTTTTGGATAGATTTACTTGGTTAAATTATGAACGAAACATTTTAATTTAACTTTGTAATTCTATATCATTATCATGTTAGCATTTCTTATTTATATATCATGTGCTATGCAAACAATCTGATCATTTTGATTATCAAACGATATCGCGCCCCGAGAACCTTCCGCCCGACGGGAAAGTCGATCCATCCCACTGGCTCGGGGTGTGACAGAATGAGAAGGTGAACCAAGTACAAAGCTCATTCCAGAATGACAAGAGACAGAATGACATGAACTCGAACACTTATCACCCGGGTTTGCGTAATCACCCTAATTTTAGGTATGGTAACTCTTCTAATCAGTTGAATCCAAATTTTCAAGGTAGCAATCAACAAGGTGGGAGTCAAGGATCCTCTTATCAGAACCGTCCGCAGAATTACAACTAGAATAACTACCAAAGAGGGAATTACAATCAAGGAGGACAAGGTAGTGGTCAAGGTGTTTACCAATAAGGACCAGCATGAAATTTCCAACAGAGTCAAGGAAATCATAACCAATTTAGGGAAGTCAACAAGGGAATAACATCTCAATGGAAGACATTGCCAATCAAATCAATGAGTTAAGACTGATACTAACTGGAGTGGTGCAGCAACAAGAACTCCAACAGAAGACCAATGAATCACATGCTAAACAATTGGGACATATGGCTGAGCAACTTGCAAACCGAGATAAAGGTAAACTACCAAGTGATACAAAAATCAACCCACAACATCAAACATCCGGAGCAAAGAATACAAGCAACGTGCACATTAGCGCGGTGAGCACATGTCAAGAAGGAAAGGATAATGAGTTAGAAGAAGAGCAAGATGTAGGAGCACCCCTCATTCCAATCCAAATTGGGGAACTAAAAGTTAGCAAAGCACTTCTGGATTATGGAGCTAGCGTCAGTATTCTCCCTGGGAGCTTATATGACCTGTATGAGTTTGGTCCCTTACAGCCGGTTGACACCACAGTGGTGTTAGCAGATATGACACGTAAACGCCCTCGGGGTATGCTGATTGGAGTCACTTTGAAGATTGGGAATTCTATTACACCGAAGATTTCTTGGTGCTTGACTATGCACCGAATGTGAAACAGGAGAAAATTACTGCAATACTTGGAAGATCATTCTTGGCAACAGGTAATGTACAAATCAAGTGTCGAGACAGTTTAATCAGCATGACATTTGGGAACCGTAAGTTGAATTTAAATATATTGTCAAACTCTTTCTCTTATGTTATTCAAAATAAATGTTCTACAATAGGTACTACTAACAAGTGTCCCCTTGTTTACAATGTGAATGAGGGTGACACCATAGAGAAGGAATTCATGTTTGATAGGTCCCAGGTGAAAAATGATAAGAAGGTGATGAAAGAAGAGCACAAAGTTGGGGAATCAACCATTAAAAAAGAGAAATCACCAGAGAGGCCTCAAGCAGAAAGCTCAAAAGTCCACATCAAGTTAGAGTCAACGACATGAGTTAGCTTAAAGAAGCCCTCAAAATTTGTTAGGCATTCATATGAAAATGGGGAGTTTGTGAAGAAGAGAGATGAAGCCGAAGAAGTTAGGATGGAAAACAAAAGAGATCAAAGTTTGAGTTGGACAGATAACAACCTGGTAATGATACAATGGGAAACAAATTTACCTTTCGACCACCATAACCACTAAATCAGGTTTGGTCTGGCTGAAGACCTTAAAACTTAGCGCTAACCGGGAGGCAATCCGACTTTTTAATATTTTTGTTTGTTTTTTTAATTGTTTTAGTTTCGTTGTCGCTGTAGCAACACCCAAGTGTGGGGAAGATGCCACCCACGGACGGATGGAAACCAAAGTGATCTTTGAAGAACCACGCCCGCCATATAATTGAAAACTCTCTGATTAATGATAAGGTCCATGTGCTCTTTCTTAATCTTTTATAACTGTATGGGCATTGGGATTTGGGTGACTGGGTGGTGACTATGAAACAATTTGTTTTTATTTGCATTTATTTAATTTTAGTAGTTGGTATTATGTTTAATTGTTACCATTGGTGGTATTATGATTGTCTGTGATGAGAATGGTTAAGCAGTTGTGTGCCAGGTCAGTTGGTTGGAAAGATTTAGTTGTCTTTTTATTGAGTAAGTTGTTGAATTGAAAAAACCACAGTTTTGCCCTAAAAACCCATACGTTGGGGACAATGTATCCCAAGTGTGGGGATGAGGGGAATTTTTCTTAAAATTCGACAAATTAACAAGGTTCAAAGCAAGCAAATGGCTTGAAGATCAAAAATGTTCATCATAAATCACCAACCCTTAACCCGGTAATAAATCAAATGGGGTCCTTGATCATGGTTGATTCTTTAAGTTGCATGATAGTAGCCTAAACAAAATTTTTTTGAAAATTGTTAGAATAATTCATATTAAGGTTGTGATTCTGAAAGTGAATAACATGTAAGTTTTGCATCGGCAACCTAATATTCCTCGTTTCCGTGAGCGTAAACTTGCCTATCATTATGTAGTTAAAGATTCCTGAGTGATGCCAAAGTGTATATCTAATTAGAACTTGTGTTATGCTGCAAGTTGAAAACGTATGCCATGATGTGCACAAGGATGATAGAGGCATTTGGAATAAACCATAGGAATTTGTAGCCTTTTTTTTTCTAGATCCTACCTTGTCACTACCATTAGATACCAAGTTGAACCTTTCTTATTCATTTGTTCAACCCAAATATGTAAAGCCAATTACCTATTTAGCCTTTTTGTTTTTAAACTCGGTGGTAGTACAATTCAATGTGAAGTCATAAGATGTCATGTCAGTTTAAATAAAAAGAAAAAGAAAACGCAGAATATCAGGTCAAAATGACCATGATTGAAAGCAAGAAAAAGAGTCAATGTAGTTTCGTGATAAGGATAATGCACATCCTTTGTGTTAGCAGTTGTATTCAATAAAATTGGATTGTTACTACCATTTTCGTCACCTTCAAAAAGCCTCACCCCTACCTTTAACCCTAGCCTAACACTACAATCCGTTCAAGAACTCTTAATTTGTGTATTGTTATGTGCAAGTCATTGGAAATTTGATTATGATACAAGCTTATGATAATGATATTTCACCTGTGGTTTGAGTGTTACATATATATACTAGTGCATCTCTTCTAGTTCAGAAACAAACCGAGGGGAGAGTTATTGTGAGGGGTGCAAGGCTTACATGTGAAATGCTTGAAGAATCTTATGCTTAATTAGGAACTATTTCATGTTTTAGACTTAATGCATGAGAAATCATGTTTATTTGTCTAGGTGTAAAACTATGTAATGTTGTAAGTCTTGGGACCTTAAATGAGAATTAACGGGGGGGAAGTGGAAGGTGTATTTGATTGTGATGATCTGATAGTTCAAGTTCTTGCTTGAGGACAAGTAAGAGGCAAGGGTGGGAATGTGATAGATGGGGTTTGAAATGAGTATTATGTGTGTCTAATGCCAGTTTTTACATAGGTTTGAGTGTTTAATTGATTGGAATTAGATAACTATGCAAGTTAGTGTTTTTGCAGGTTAAATGCGATGATTGGAAGTAATTTTGGAAGCACTAAACCATGTCAAAGTGAAAGGATCATGAGTCAATATGCTAGAGGATCTCATGACGAAGATTTGGGTTTTTACGGTGCGAAAAACGGACTTAAAACGAGTGAGATATGGAAAAAAACAAGAAATGGGGGTCTGATAGGCCGTAGCCTACGGCCTAGGGTGTAGCCTACGGCCTCCTTAACAGAAGCTGGTGACCGTAGCCTAGGCCTAGGGCATAGCCTATGGTCCTGACGCGATCTGGGCATATAAAAAGGCATTTTTTTAGGGTTTCTGGGGAGCTTTTCCCATCCTATTTGATTCTACTCAAGAAGTATCAGTCAAAAATAAGAGTAAAACTCAAGTCTCAGCTACCTTATTAGTTTGGGTAAGTCGGGTGTCGAACCACGAGAAGTATTATGGAAAGCGTTTTTTATTATCACTAATTAACTAATCAACAATTGGAAAATCGATTGAAAGGTTTGTTTGTTAAACCTAAAAGACAATTGCAATCAACTAAAATACTTTTTAACAATTATGAAAAAGTGATTCCTCCGGGACTTGGATTCAAAGTGGGATTCATAGATTAGTTACTAAGTTAGAACAATCACATAGACATGATTATAAAATTCAAATGAATGTGATGAACAAGGACTAGTTGCTTCGATTGCAAAGCAATGGAAGATTATCACATGAACATCAATTGCATAGTATTAAACCCAATCACAATCTAATATATCCTAATCGCTAGAAATCTCAGGAATTGAAAGACAATGAGTTAGGTTTGAATAAAAATTCAATCGTTACAATAAAATGAATAATTGATAAGCAAAAAGCATCGAATGCTTAGATTGATCGTTCTAAACACAATAGCAAACTAATCTAAATCACCCACTTACAAGAATCGTCCACCCAGAGGAACCCACACAGAAATTAGCCTCTCATCTCGTTGGATTGATCTTCAAATCTTGATTGGATCTTCATTATGGATGATTATGGAGTGATGGAATGGATTGGAATGGTGGTAAGGCCTCAATTTTGCCTTCCAAAATCACCCAAAGTCGTCCCCAATTGAATAGAATCAAATAAGATGGGAAAAGCTCCCCAGAAACCCTAAAAAATGCCTTTTTATATGCCCAGATCGCGTCAGGACCATAGGCTACGCCCTAAGCCGTAGGCTACGGCCACCAGCTTCTGTTAAGGAGGCCGTAGGCTACTCCACAGGCCGTAGGCTACGGCCTATCAGACCCCCATTTCTTGTTTTTGCCATGTCTCACTCGTTTTAAGTCCGTTTTTCGAACCATAAAAACCCAAATATTCGTCTTGAGATCCTCTAGCATATTGACTCATGATACTTTCACTTTGACATGGTTTAGTGCTTCAAAAATTACTTCCAATCCTCGCATTTAACCTGCAAAAACACTAACTTGCATAGTTATCTAATTCCAATCAATCAAACACTCAAACCTATGTAAAAATTGGCATTAGACAAACATAATACTCATTTCAAACCACATCTATCATTCAACACCTTTTGGAAAAATCCTTTTATTTCAAACACTGATTTTGTTGGAAAAGTGGATGGATTTAAAATTAAAACCAATGAGATGTCTAAAAACTTTAAGTCAACTTTTGTTAAGAATGATGTTATTTTGGAATCAATATCTTCGAGTTTGCATCATGAGTACAAGGGTCATTCCACAGTCACCAAAGAGGCGGGTTCAAAGTTGAAGCGTGACTGTGAACCTTTTGTTCCAACTAGGTCATTGGAACAAGCCTATACAAACTCATCGTCTAGTCACATAAACCTTCCACTGCCAAAAGGACCAAGTCGTTTAAACAACATCAATCTGGTTTTCAAAAACAAAATTCAAATTTTTCTAAATTTAAAATCAAGTCACAGTGGAAAAATGATCCACCAGTGAGAACCCCATTAAAACCAGTTAACCATGGCACTGGTGCAAGGCCAAAGATTGATAAGGGCAAACCAGTTAAACCTAAAGGGGTTCACAAGAAAGAACCTGTTGTCTCTCCTGTGCCTAAACTTGTTATGGTTTAGGTACCTATCTCTCATTGATTGAGTGTGAAATGCAGGGACGGCCAAATAAGCTCAAAAATGTTTGGTATGTGGATAGTGGATGCTCCCGTTCAATAGAGGATATGTATCTTTTGCGGGGGACAAGGGATGAAGGATAAGCATGAAAGGTACAGTTACAAATGGAACTCTCAGTTTCGAAGATGTGTACTATGTTGAAGAGCTCAATCACAGTTTATTGAGTGTTTCTCATATTTGTGACAAGATTTTTTCCACACACTTCACAAACAAGGAGTGTCTTATTTTGAAGCCTGGTTTTGTTGTACCTAAGAAGTGGATACTAATGAGGACCCCAAGAATCAATCATGCCTACATTATCAACATGAATTCAGACTCATTCACAGAGAACACCTGCTTGTTCTCAAAGGCATCGGAGCATGATTGTATGCTATGGCATCGCCGACTGGGTCACGTCAATCTGAAGAATCTCAACAGACTTGCTAAGGGAGATCACGTCATCGGCCTGCCTTCTAAGGACTTCTCTACAATTGAGAAGTTCCTCGCATGTGCCAAAGGGAAGCAGCATAAGAGACCCCACAAGCCTAAGCTGTTCAATTCTATATCATCGATTCTGTAACTTCTTCACATGAATATCTTTGGACCGGTTAATGTTATGAGTATCGGGAAGAAATCATATTGTCTGGTGGTGACAAATGATTATTCCAGATTTACTTGGGTGTTCTTTCTGGCCAAGAAAGATGAGACACCAGAGATTCTGAAGAAGTTTATCACCTTGATTGAAAATCAGAAGAACTTGAAGGTTAAGGTGATCAGAACCGACAATGGTACAAAATTTAGAAATCAGACTCTCATTGATTTCTGCGATGAGAAGGGGATTGCCCAGCAGTACAGTGTAGCTCGTACACCTTAGCAAAATGGAGTTGCTGAAAGAAGAAACAGAACACTCATTGAAGCTGCACGAACCATGTTGTCTGAATCTAAACTTCCAATATTCTTCTGGGCCGAGGCTATTAACACAGCTTGTTATGTTCAGAATCGAGCACTGCTGAATAAACGCCATCAGAAGACTCCCTATGAGATCTTCTTCAATCAGAAGCCTAAAATTGACCATTTCAAATCATTCGGCAGTCCGTGTACTCTCTTCCATACTGAGCCGAATCACAAGTTTGATGACAAGGCTGATGAGTGTTACTTCGTGGGCTATTCATCCGAAAAGGCCGCCTATCGGGTGTACAACAAGAAGACTAGGATGATTGTGGAATCATATTATATCGATTGGCAAGAGATGAACTCTACAGACGTTGGTTCTGGTCCAAACTGGTTATTTGAGTATGATTATACTTTTAAGCCCTTCAACACTGCATCAGAGAGTGCAGGACCATCTGAGCAAACCGATGATTTCTACAAGGGTGATGACATGGACTCTCGGGTTGACTACGTTCCATGTGATCACAAGCTTCGGACGGTTGATCCTCCAGGCATGTACAATCGGGCCCCTCCAGCTCAACCAACCCCGATTAATGAAGTCCTCCCATCAGATCCAGACACTTCTCAGTCTGTTAAGCCACTTCCACAAACCGATCAAGCTTCATCTTCCTCCCACCAAACTTTTGATAATCCATTGTTCTCAGAACACATTCCAGAAGAACATTGCATGGATCATGGAGCTGAAGCAAGTGAGACTGCTCTCGTCGACAACATCTCTTCCTCCAGTGAAGATCAATTAAACCACATCAGCAATCTGCTAGATAATCTAGCCGTGGAAGAAGTTCCGACACTCAGCATTAACAAGAATCATCCAGTTGAAAATATTATTGGACCTCTTTCAGAAGGCGTTCTCACTCGAAGCTGATCTATTCCAGCTCAGAACATCTTGCCTGAAGAAACTATCACACGAAGTCAATCAGGTCCGATTAATTCTTGTTTGTATTCCTGTTTTATTTCGCAGGTCGAGCCCAAGAATATCAAGATGGCTCTTAAGGAGTCTAGCTGGGTCGAGGCAATGCAGGAAGAGCTGATGCAGTTTCAAAAGCTCAAGGTGTGGAATGTGGTTCCATTGCCCAAAGGGAAGCTGCCAATTGGAACCAGATGGGTCTTCAGAAACAAAAGGGATGACTCAGAAATCATTATCAGAAATAAGGCACGATTGGTGGTTCAGGGCTTCTACCAACACGAGGGGATAGACTATGAGGAAGTCTTTGCACCAGTCGCAAGACTTGAAGCCATACGGATATTCTTGGCCTATGCCTCCTACATGAACTTCATGGTGTATCAAATGGATGTGAAGACTGCTTTCTTGTATGGAAAAGTCAAGGAAGAAATTTACGTGTGCCAACCCCCAGGTTTTGAGGATTCGCAGTATCCTGACCATGTCTACAAGTTAGACAAAGCCCCCTATGGTCTTCATCAAGCACCTCAAGCATGGTATGCCACCCTCACAGATCATCTACTTTCTCATGGATATACCCCCATGTGGATGATATTATTTTTGGTTCCACGAGCTCGGTGCTATGCAAGGAATTTGAAGCTGTGATAAAGAAAAAGTTTGAGATGAGTGCAATGGGAGAAATGACTTTCTTCCTGGGTCTTCAGGTAAAGCAAGATCAGAAAGGCGTGCTGATTCATCAAGGAAATTATGTTACTGATATTCTGACAAAGTTCAAGATGTCGGAATCCAAGCCTGCATCTACCCCCATGGCAGCCCGTCCAGTCTTAACTTCGGATGATGATGGTGAAGATGTTGATCAACACCTATATCGCTCGATGATTGGCTCATTGATGTACCCAGCCGCCAGCCGACCTGACATAATGTTCTATGTATGTCAATGTGCCAGATATCAAGCCAATCCAAAGGCTTCTCACCTGATTGCTGTTAAGAGGATCTTTCGTTACGTGGTCGGGAAACCACGTCTTGGTTTATGGTACCCTAAGAACTCTGAGTTTTGTTTACATGCTTACTCTGACAGTGATTTTGGTGGTTGTAACTTAGACAGGAAATCCACCACCGGAGGATGCCAATACTTAAGAGATCTCCTTGTCTCCTGGCAATGCAAGAAACAGACAACCGTATCCACATCTACTACGGAAGCAGAGTATGTTGCTGCTTCTAGTTGCTGTTCTCAGGTTATATGGATGCAACAGCAACTCTTCGATTACGGTTTGAATTTTCTTGACTCTCCAATTTTTTGTGACAATGAAGCCGCCCTTCAGATCGTCAAGAATCCGGTACAACACTCCAAAACTAAACACATTGACATCCGGATTCACTTTATCCGCGACTGTTTCGAACGGAAACTGATTCACCTTGAAAAGGTCCACACAGATGATAATCTAGCGGATCTTTTCACTAAACCGTTCGATACATCTCGATTTCACCATCTCCTTGCATCTTTCAAACTAATCAGTTTTGACTAAAACCATATGTGTAAATACTGTAAAATTTGTGTTTTGTTTTTATTTTATTTTTTTTTGATCACAAATTTAGGGGGGAATATTTACAAAAACAACAAAAAGATTTTCGGTCTTTGAGTCCATTTACAAAAACAACAAAAATATTTTCGGTCTTTGAGTCCATTTACAAAATCAACAAAAAGATTTTAGTTCTTGAGTCAGTCTAATACGATCTACAAGCTTAGGGGGAGTGAATTTTGAAAAGAAAACAACAAAAAGATTTACCATTTTTCAAATTTTAAGAAAATACAAAAAGATTTTCCTTTTGGACGGATAAATTAAGTTGTTCAATTGGGAATTGAAATGTCTTCTGACACTCAGAAATTCACTACCTAAAGGTAATTTCTAAAGAATAACTACTTTAAATAACTATAATTCACAAAGAAGTTAAAACAAGTCTTTCCAAATTTAAAGAAATGGACATGATCATTCAAAAATATTACATGTACAAATAAGTGAGAAGTAAGGAGAATCGATAATCAGAAAGATGTAACAACTATTTGACTTTTTGCATAAATCTTTAAGTCAAAACGAGATTGTGTTTAAATAAACTTGAGATTGTTTTTGAAAAACTCGGGTATTTTCCATGTTTTGTGGATACAAAGAACGGGAAATACTTACTGAAGCATCATCTGTTTTGCGTAAGCAAAGAATTGGATGTGTGACGTTAAGCACAATGTGCCTACAGATCAGTAAAACAAAAGATGCCAATGAGCACAAAGATGATAGAACCCCTTCTTGTTCTTGATTCTAATCTAATAGATCTGTTCTTTTCTTCCCTCACCTTAAACTCTGTCAAAATATTTTAAGTTCTTTGAAACACAATCAAAGTTTGAAACAAAAGATTTCACAAAATTGATAGGTTGCATGCTAATCTGGTTTAAAGTCTGACTGTTCATAAACCTCACAAAAGATAGTTTCAGAAAATTACTAGAAAAACCTTTGGTCTTAAGTCTAATTCTTGAAGTTACGGATAAGCGAGTGGAAATCATTGGTGGGGTATAATTATTCTAAGGTTGGGTTTTTGTCAGAAATTACATTAAGGTGCTCAAATTTCTGATACAGATTTGATCCCACAAAATTGACCCGACTCAACTTTGAACTTGTCCAAAAGTTTCTAAGTTTTTTATTTTTAATTTTTTATTTTATTTTAGTTTATTTTAGTTTATTTTATTTTATTTTATTTTATTTATGTTATTTTATTTTATTTTCATCTGAGTTAGAAAATTTTCAGAATAAAAGGTGTGTATTCGAAGGTTGTTTATTCGAAATGGTGTACACGATTTCGAGTACACAAAATAGTGTACTCGAAATCAGCCTATATATAGTTCGAATGAATTAAATTTCGAGTACCATTCAGTTTCGACTACGACTTTCTCTCTTATACGGTGATCTCGATTCCAGGACTCGATTTCAAAATTCTACTCCGATCATCTTGTAGATCACATATAGGCGACCCTAGGTATAGACTTTCATCAAGTTTTGACCGTGGATTCAAAACTTATGGCCCAAAAACCATTTTCGAATACACAGTTGCGTTAACAGATGGATTTTTGGTCAATTCAACTCGAAAAACTGAAAATCAGAAAGCGAGAGTATGATGATCGCCTATGAATTCCGAGCATTTCGAGTATGATTAGAAATTCTATGGAGCAAAATTGGTGGAGTTATGAAGGTTTTTGTGTTCTCGAAATTTGAATTTCAAATATAGCAATTTCGAATACAGTTTGTAATTCGAATACAACCAATTTCGAGTATAATCTAGATTTCGAATACAGCCATTTTCGAGTACGACCTATTTTCGAATATGGCCTATTTCAAATACACATTTTATTTCGAGAACACCTTGAATTTCCAGAACACTTTAATCTTCGTGAACACCCTTGGACTTAGAATGTTTTTCTGATTTCTGTAAATTTTGTCTAACTCCTCTAACCTTGACCTGAACTTTGCCCTTTGACCTTGATCTTTTGACTGACTTGATCTGTTTTGTTTTCAGATGGCTGACTTACGATTTGTACCGGATCATAACATGTCAGCATATCTTGGAGATCTACCTGAGAAGCATTCGGAGTTCAAGAGTCTGGTTGACGGACTGATTCTGTCACCAGTAAACTATTTGTAGCACCCCACCATCGTTTCTGACTTCATTGAAGGATTCTGGAGCACAGTTGCTGAACACACTGATGCTATTGGAACTTTCAGTATTATTGGGAAGGTTCAAGGCCAACCTATCATTATTACAGAGCAAATTCTGAGGGAGTGCCTGCAATTTGGAGACAAAGCGACTGATCTAGTGGAGTTAGATCAAAGTCTGGTTAACAGGACCGTTTTTCAGATGGGACATGAATGTGCTTATCCTCCCACTGAGAAGAAGTTACTACACCCATACTGGAGATATTTGGCACATGTTGTCACCCAGTGCCTCTCAGGGAGGAAAGGAGGTTACGATGTTCTTAATCAGACTCTCAGGTCATGTCTGGTAGCATTAGCCTTAGGAGTTGACTTCAACTTCTCGAAGATGATCTTCCTAGATATGCATGCTAACATCAAAGGGAAAAGGAAGGAAAGATTTTTGGCATTTCCTCGCTTCTTGCAGATTGTCATCAAAAAAGGCATCCAACTCTGGTTCCTACTCTTGGCACTCTGGGAATCAAGAGAATGAGAGATGACATTTTTGGCTACATGAAGATGAACAAGAGAGGTAAGAAGCAATACATAGGGGAACGCCCACTGATAAAGTTTGGAAGATTTGTGGGTGATGATGTGAATGAAGATGAACCAGGAACTCCAGTGGCAATTGTAGCTGAGGAACATGATGTTCATGCTACGATTACAAGCACATGGGTCGATGAAGCAGCAAAGGATCTCATCTCTAAGTCATCCTCTTCATCCAGGGAGGACTTTGTAGCTAAGAAGCCTCTTCTCTCCAGAGCAGAAAGAGAAGAAGCTCAAGATGTTGACTATGCACCCACTCTTGAGCCATCACCAAAAAGAAAAATATTGAAGATGATGTCCAGCCGGACTAAGGATCCAAGACTGTAGAAGAAGTCTACTGAGTCTTCTTCTTCTACTGTTGTACCAACTCCACCACCTCCACCTCCCATGTTGCCCACTTCATAGCCCACCCCACATTCCACTCTACCATCACCAACCCATATTCAGCCTAAGCCACCTACATAATCCAAGCCACCTACACAATCCAAGCCACCTACAAAACCACTAAAACCACAACAACCACCCACTAAACCCGTTAAACCTAAACTCACCATCAAAATTCATGCTCGTCCACCACTACCACCTTTCACCACTCAAACCACATCATCTCCCTCACATACTCCCATTCCCCACACTAAGACTTCATCATCACCTCCACACTCCCAAAAGGACAAGGGAAAGTCTCCCTTGCATGCAGAATCACCATATGAGCCAGAAAGAGTGCCTGTCAACCTGAAATGGCTACAGGATATAGTGTTCCTCCTTGAGAAGGAATCAGCTGCAAAGGATAAAGTCATCAAGGAAATGCAAGACCAAATGTCTGATTTCTGTGGACAGATCAAGGCGCATCGAAAATTCATCAGATTTCTTTCGATAGAGAACTACGAAATGCGCAAGGAGATTGATGAACTGATGGGAATCAAGCCCTTAGAAACTGAAGGTGTTGAAAATGATGATAATGAGAGTGATGATGATGATGATAATGATGGTGATGAAGGTAAAGACAAAGACTCCTCAGGAAAGAATGATGATGAGCGTCCAAATGATGACTATCAAGGGGGTGACACAGGAAATCCCTCTTCTTCAAGAAATCCTGCAAGCGTCTATGACGATTTCTTTGGAGATATTCCTGATGATGTTCTATTTGGTGATAGTGTTCAAGGGGCTGACACTGAGAAGGCAGGTTTTGATGATTTGTTCACGGATTTGCCCAACGACTTTCAGTTTGAAGGGCTTGGTGAAGAGCTCAGTTGAGCTGGACTTGGAGATCTATTTCTTGATATCTCTATGGACTCGGTTTTTGATGCGGTCTGTGATCAGGAAAGAGCTGAGTCCTCCACTAGTGCACCTGACAAAGAAGAGCCAGAAAACGTAGTGATCAGAGACGTAACCAAGGATCCCTATGATTACTACTTGTATACTCACAAGTATATCAACAAAGATGGAGACGAGATTCCTCCGTTAGGGACAGTCATAAATAGCTGGTTCGAGAAACAAAGAGAATGGACTCCGGCACCTCCTGAAGTCAAAGCCACTTGGCTAGGAGAGATGAACATAGAACATCCAGAGCACACCTTCATTTCTGATGACCGATCGTTGTTTGATGTACCCAACGATAGGTCAAATGTTTGCTGCTGGCTATACGACAAGGAAAGAGATCTCTACCTAATCAAACGGATGAACGGAAAAGTGGAATATTATAGGAAGCCGCAAGATTTCTGCACTATGCCAAAGTTTGATCTCCGAAGCATAAACAATGCCATGTTCTTCAACCCTTCCAAGGACAATCAAGCTTACCTATTTGCCAAGTTTTTGAAAGATCAGTGCGAGAAAGATTTTCTAGTGATGCGGACTGCCAAGGGAAGGCGTTTTGTTTCAAAATGCATTATTGATCCGAAATCAAAGAAGCCATGGGTGTACTACAAGTATCCTCCTATTCACATTGAAGGGGCTATTCCAGTGTCTCCCAGAGCTCCTGATAACTCACTGGCAAATTTCTTATCTTGGTATTTTGATGAGAAGACTCTTTCAGGTGTCATCCTAAGGAATAAAGACGGCATCAACGATGTGGACATGATCTTGGACCCGATGGATCTGCTGAAGTTTGGAAAAGAAGATATGATGAGATTGCACAAGTGTCCCATCAAGGTGTACGGCGGATGGTATGAAGAGGCAAAGCCTTATACATGCACGGTTGCGTATGCCATCGAGTTGAAGCTTTATGCAGGAGCTGGACCACATTCAGTCACTCTTCCTATCGGTTGACTTCGCCAGTCTAGGGGAGTTTGTAGAGCCCAATTCTAGATGAAGACTGACAAAGCCAACCATAGAAGAGTTGAAGTCCAGATTTTGATTAGATTTTGTTGACTTTTGAGTACATAGATTTCGTATACATATGTATTTCGTGTACTCGAACTTATTACGTATAGTAGTTCGAGTATACCTAGACTTAGTATAAATAGACATATTTTGTACAAGTTTAGGGTTGGATTCCCGAGGTGTGCTCTCTAAACGTATTGAGGCACATTTTCGAATACATCATTGAATATATCAAAGTTTTGATCTTTCTTATTGTTCTTCTTATTTCTTTGACTCTATTATGGATTCTGCACGTTATAGAGTCACTTGATGCTGATTAGAGACATAAAGCTCGGATCTTGATCTGGTTTGGGACTTACATTATGTAACAACATCATTAGTCATGGTTAACTTACAGAGGAAGGTAACAAGGTGATTATAGAAGGATCAATGTTGTGGGTGCATGACAAACAAGATAACTTGTTGGTGAAAGTCCAAAGGTCTCCAAACAGATTATACAAAGTGATACTTGAAGAGGTTGAGTCGGTGTGTTTGGTGGCTAAGTTGGATGAAGCTGCATGGTTATGGCACTCACGTCTCGGTCACGTGAATTTTGGAGCTTTAGAGTTCATGGCAGCAAAGAATTTGGCGTATGGTCTTCCAAGGATTTGTCAACCAAATCAATTATGTGAAGGATGTTTGGTGGGGAAACAAGCTCGAGACCCGTTCCCTTCTCAATCAACAAGTAGGTCCAAGGCTCCACTCGATCTGGTGCATGCAGATTTGTGCGGTCCAATTTCTCCATCTACAAAAGGTGGGAATAGGTACTTTCTCTTACTAGTTGATGATTATAGCCACGCAATGTGGGTTTACATGCTTAAAGACAAGTATGAAGCTTTTAAAGCATTCAAATGGTACCAAGCAGTGGTGGAAAATGTAGCTAGTTGCAGAATAAAATCTCTTCGTACCGACCGAGGAGGAGAGTTTATGTCAAGGGATAAAAGTTTGAAGAAGATAAAAGTTTGCCCTGGTCTGTTAAAGAAGAAAGTGAAGTAAGGAAGAGGTTCACAAATATGTCATCCAAAATATGCACAACACAAAAGTAAGCTATTGGTCCTCTATAAAGTCCAACTAACTTATATCCAGATGTCTGGTGACTATACATATTTGTCACCTGAGAAAACAAGCATTTAAAACAAAGTCAACACTAAGTTGGTGAGTTCATAAGTTTAGTAAATGAAAATACTTGTAGTTTGTCATTCTCAAGTCATAGTATCACACACAAGTCTTGATTAGTTTTGTTTTGCTTTATCTCACCCCAATGTCCTCTCCGTAGATACACCTACTGATACTATATCTTCCCACTAAGCATGCTTATATATGGGGCATACGTATCACGAATAAAGCCGCTAGCCCACCACACACTTAACTTGTGACACCTCGCAAATTCCAGGTCAGCAATTATAATACTTTAATAATAATGTGTGCTATTATTTCATATGTGGCACTAGAATAATTGTATTTAGTGTGACACGTGGCACAACGGACCTAACACTCCGATAATTCGAGGAATTATCGCACGAAAACTCGCACGTGTCTTGAATAACGAATGTTGGTGAACGGATCAAACCACAGAACACTTTCACTGCACATTAGGTTCCGGGGAACCTAAGTTAGTAGAACGATGTCCATATGTCGAGAAACGATACTCGTAATCGAAAAATACGCGAAAAATGGGTCAAAACATGAAAATGGGCAAAATTGGGCCGGATCCAGGGTCCAGGCGGTACGCCTGACCCGGGGATCCTAACTCTGGCGATGCGCGCGGATGAGGGTAGAGCGCCTCTCATCTGGTTACCCCGCGCGTAACGCCTGGTTTCCAACAGCTCTCGACAGGCGTTACGCCTGGCTTCTCTGACAACTAAAAAAATCTTGTAAATCTCATGATTACCATACCATACCCCTTTTACCCAATCTCTACGTAAACTTCACTATTTAAACCCCATTATCACCTGCTATCACTCCTATCACACTCACTTGAAGACATTGGAAGCCATTATTGAGAGTTTTGAAGCTTGGGAAGATCAAGGAAGGCTTGGGAGGCTTTGTCATCACCATCATCACTACTTGCACTAATCAAAGAGCGATTCCAGGAGCTCAAGAGGCTGCTCATTCACCATCTCAACCCGATTGAAGCCTTGGAAGGTAGATCTTGTGACTATATAGCATAAAACACATATGCAACACACACAAACCCACATGTAAGGTTCAAAGCTTGCATGAACACACTAGATTCACACACACACGAATTTTCTCTAGTTTGAATATGGGTTGATGATGTTTCTATGTTATTCGATGATCTATGACGATTTTGATTGAATATGATGATGGATTTGTTGATGAAATTATGAAATAGGCACATTTATCAACGTACATGTATGATCTAGGTGGAAAATCATGAAGTTTGATATTGAAATGATATTGGATATGATTTATGAGATCTAGAAGTGTTATGAATAGCAAGATATGTCAACAATGTGATTTTTACAAATTGTGGTAACTTTAATATCATGAAATATTGATTTATGATGAAATGGTTTAATGCATGTGTTTAGATTTATAAGTTATGTTCAAAATAATGTTTAGAAACTAAAAGGATGGTTATTGATGTGTTAGATTGAATGATTTTTATGAATAGTACTAGGAATAGTAACTTTATTTCACAAAGTCTATAAATGATGACATGGTTGTTGTAATGAATACGATTAACGGCTATTTTAATCTAGGATAACGACGAAAATGATGAGATTGTTAGCTAGACTTAGTGACACATGTTTATTTTGTAACTTTCTAATTATAGAAACTTTTATGTGCAAACCATGCTAAACCGGCTATGTGTAACTATGTGCTATGTGATAACATGCTCACTTAGGATAAATATGTATAATAGAATAATCGGATTATGATTTATTGCTTGAATTGCCAAATGTGGAAACTTTCCTAAAGAAGGAACTTACTATAAATAGTAAGTTTCCTCACGAAAGTGATTTTGGTATCCGTACACATCACACGACACTAAGCAGCACGTTACACACACACTTGATCCAAAACCGTCACCAACGGGTCGTTAGGTCAAACACGGTCAACACAGTCAAACACGGTCAACGCGACCCACAAAACAACTTGGAGTTGTTGAACTCAAACACGGTCCCGTGAGACCCACATGTATGCAAACACAAACTTATGGTACCTATGTGATATAGGTAACCACTAGCCGGTGAGCTACACTGTTCTCGTGAAGAACACGCACTACTTAACTCAGGTGAGTTTACGGCCCCACTTTTACTCTTTAACTGTTTTACTAAACTATTGGGGTGAGAATACAATGCAACTGTTTTAGATATATGACTGGTATGTGTTGTGAAAACCATTTTCGAGTGTAACTATTATCGCTTAAAGTCCTCACTTATCCTTACCGTTAGTTGTGGAAACAAACGAGTCGTAATTACGTAGTACTGCTGGGTTTGACTAGCCCCACTTGGCACCAATGTTGACTGGAGGTCATAACGAGTGTAATTTCGATGTGAATTGCGAGTTCAGCGATGACTCGCGGAGGCAAACGGAAACAGTCTAGTTTCGGTAAGATGAACTGACACACTCCACGGATCGTAGTATCCAACAACTAAACTTAACATACCCAGTATATGTCTGTTTACTTTTCCGTCTGTCTAAACCTGTGAACTCACCAACTTTTTAGTTGACACTTTTCGCATGTATTCTCAGGTAATTGATGGAGCACACGCTAGGACGCACTCAAGGAAGCATTAAGGAGTCTGAATGGCATATAGACTCATGTCCTAGGCTTGTGTGTGCATTTGTTGGTTTTTGAAACAATTAGAACAATGTAGTGTCTGTTAAACAATTTACTTTCCGCTGCAAATATATGTATTTCTGATGTTTAACACTTTCCGCTGCTATTTGAATGAAACTAGTATTGTTTTACAATCTGTATGAATGTGTAACTCATATAGAGTCGTTCTATATGACCATGAGCTATGATCCTGGCCACGTCACACCCACGTGGACTGACACCACGAGTGGGAATTTGGGGGTGTGATAGACTGGTATCAGAGCCTTGGTTATAGGGAACTAGGTTTGCATATAGTAAACTTAGACTATAGCCACTGCTTTACATTAGACACTACACTTAGAATTTTCACACTTATATTATTGTTATCACTGTAAATTAATACTGACTGACTTAGAACTTACAGGATGGACAATAACAAAGATCCGAAAGGGAAAGACACGGGAAAACGCTCGTATGAGTATGAGCTTACTGAGGAGGACAAGCAGAAGATTCAGGAGATAGTGGAGCAGGTATATTCTCAAGAGTCCAAGAGACTTTGACCCTCAACCAGCAGGGGACCATGGGACTGGTACCATACCACCCTTGCTGTTTGGGCAAGGGAAGAGAGAGTACCTAAGTTACCTTTGTTAGGTGACGCATCTACTGGACTATCACTACCACCTATTGGAATGCATATGGAGCGGGCATTCGCTGCACTGATCTCGCGTTATAGACGTGAGTCCTGCCAGCTACGCGTGATGACTGATGGTTTTAGGGATCTGTTGGAGCATAATCAGCATCTCCAGAAACGCGTGGATAACTTGGAGGAAAGACTCGCACGCGTCGAAGGGACGCAGGATGACTTGGTCGCTAGGACTCAGGATGTGATCCAGCGACAGGAGGAGGTCACTACTGAGGTCACCGACATCCATGATAGGACTACGTTGCTCGAGGAGCAACAGGATTTCTTAGCCACAGTGACACATGGACACGCTGGACGGTTAGCAGCTGTGGAGGACGCAAACGAGGAGAATCTTGCCATGATCCAGGCAAGCGATGCCATGCTAAATGCATGGGTCGAACAGTTTATTGTGGAGCCACAGCCTGAGCCAGAACCCCAATTCGAGCCGGTGGATCTCGATGAGGAAGATTTTGATGAGGATCCAGACGAGGATCCTGATGAGGATGACGATGATGGCCCTGCTGATAGTGGAGATTCACACTCCACGATTGTCTAGTTAGGATTTCTATTTCAGTATCCTACTTTTGTATCACTTAGCCGAGCGGGATGTGCTCGTGCAAATTTTGTAGCATCTCTTTTGGAAAATATTGTACACAAACTTATTATCATTAATGGAAAGATGCTTTACTTTGTTGCTTATATATCATGGCTATGACTATTGTTAACATGACATCTGACCTAACAATTGACTAACACTCTAACTTATGCTAACTAACATCCTAACCTTTCCATATAGAAACATGTCCGGAAGAGGAACCCATGCCCTTCGACTCAAACGTAAGGCAGAAAAGGCACGAATCGACATGATGGTCGAACGCAAATTCAACAAGGTACTCGCAGAGTACGAGGCCAACCGTCACGCCAGCGAGACGAGTGGTACTAACAACGGTATTAACTCTTGCCTAACATGACTAACATAGTATAGACAGTCCAGACACTAACACGTTACATTAAACCCCGACGCACAGGATCCCACGGGGGAGCGACGAAGGGATGCTCGTTTAAGGCGTTCCTGAGCTGCCACCCTCACAAGTTTCAAGGTACTGAAGGAGCCGTGGGACTGCTTGGTTGAATGGATAGAGAAGCTGGAGTCAGTTTTCTCTATAGCTGAATGCTCGGATGAAAACCGGGTAAAATACGCCACGGGAACACTGGAGGGACCAGCCCTCACCTGGTGGAACACTCATGTCCAAACCCTTGGACTGGACACCGCAAACTCAATTCCGTGGGACAACTTCACCAGGATGCTCCATGAAGAATACTGTCCTCGGGATGAAATTAGGAAACTGGAGGAAGAGTTCTGGGTGCACAAGATGGTAGGATCAGAGATCGAGAAGTACTGTACTCGGTTTCATGAACTGTGCAAGCTGTGCCCGGCGATGGTGACGCCGGAGTACAAGAAGATTGAGCAATTTATCAGTGGATTGCCGGAACAAATCCAGAGCACGGTCACTGCTTCCGACCACTCTACTATTCAACCACTGATTCGCTTGGCACACAAGCTGACTGACCAGGCAGTAACCCAGGGAAAGTTACCTAAGAGGGGTGAACATCTGAAACCCCAAGAACCCAAGCGAAAGTGGGAGCCCAGCAACAACCGCACCTTCTCACCTCAGCAACCGACCCAACACCGGCCTGCACCTGCCAAAGTCTTCACTGCCACTCAGCCAAACACTCAGAGCAAAGGGGGATACCAGGGCAACAGCCCGAAGTGCAACATCTGTAACTACCATCACTTTGGCCCATGTAAAAAGGGCAAGTGCACCAACTGTGGCAGGAACGGACACCTGGCCAAAGAATGCCGATCAAACCCTAACCCCAACCTCAACAAGACTGACACTTTAAAGGGATGTTTCACTTGCGGGAAGCCAGGGCATATGCGCCGAGATTGTCCACAAAACAAGAACACTGGAGGCAACCTGGCAAGGGGAAGGGCATTTGTAATTGGATCAGGTGAAGCTAAAGATGACCCCAATGTCGTCACCGGTACGTTTCTTTTAAATAATGAATATGCTAGTATATTATTTGATACCGGTGCCGATAGGAGTTTTATCTCTAGTGACTTTAGCAGATTACTTAATATGACACCAACATCATTAGATTATAAGTATACCGTAGAGCTAGCGGATGGCAAACTGATCGAGACACAACACATCATCAAAGGATGCGTTCTAACACTAGCAGATCATCAATTGGTGATTGATTTAATGCCGGTAACTCTTGGAAGCTTTGATGTGGTAATTGGAATGGAATGGCTATCTGCGAATCATGCCGAGATTGTTTGCAATGAAAAGATTGTGCGAATTACATTGCCAAGTGGAAAGCAGATCTCAATCCAAGGAGAACGGCGGGGGATATCGTTAAATATTATGTCCTGCATGAAGGCGAACAAATATCTGAAGAAAGGATATACGGCTATCTTAGCTCTTATCACCGAACAACCAAAGAAGGAACGGAAGATCGAGGACATCGCTATTGTTCGCGATTATCCGGAAGTCTTTCCTGACAATCTACCGGGACTACCACCAGCACGACAAGTGGAGTTTCAGATAGATCTAACACCAGGAGCAGCACCGATAGCTAAGGCACCATACCGATTGGCTCCTACTGAAATGCAAGAACTATCCAATCAACTTCAGGAGTTGTTGGATAAAGGATTTATCCGACCGAGCTTCTCACCTTGGGGAGCACCGGTCTTGTTTGTGAAGAAGAAAGACGGTTCATTCCGTATGTGTATAGACTACCGAGAACTGAACAAGGTGACGATCAAGAATCGATACCCTCTACCTCGAATAGACGATCTGTTTGATCAGTTGCAAGGGTCAAGCTACTATTCAAAAATTGATTTAAGATCTGGTTACCATCAACTCAGAGTACAAGAAGGAGATATACCGAAGACAGCCTTCAGAACACGGTACGGACATTACGAATTTCTGGTAATGCCTTTTGGACTGACTAACGCACCGGCCGTATTCATGGATCTCATGAATCGGGTGTGTAAACCATATCTCGACAAGTTCGTGATCGTATTCATTGATGACATCCTGATCTATTCTAAGACTCGAGAAGAACATGCCGAACACTTGAGATGTGTCCTAGAACTACTGAAGAAAGAACAATTGTACGCGAAATTCTCCAAATGTGATTTTTGGATTCGCGAAGTTCAGTTCCTTGGGCACGTAGTAAACGCGAAAGGGATACATGTAGACCCAACTAAGATTGCGGCAATCAAGAACTGGACTGCACCTAAGACTCCAACAGAGGTACGACAGTTCTTGGGATTGGCCGGGTACTACAGGCGGTTTATTGAGGGATTCTCGAAGATCGCACAATCATTGACTTCCCTTACGCATAAAGACAAGAAGTTCGAATGGGGAGAAAAACAAGAAGCTGCTTTTGACTTATTAAAGCAGAAGTTGTGCAGCGCACCTATCCTATCACTACCAGATGGGTGCGAAGACTTTGTAGTCTACTGCGACGCGTCGAAGCAAGGACTCGGTTGTGTACTGATGCAACGCGAGAAGGTCATAGCTTATGCGTCACGACAATTGAAAGTGCACGAGAAAAATTACACCACCCATGATCTGGAATTGGGAGCCGTAGTGTTCGCATTGAAGATCTGGCGGCACTATCTGTACGGCACCAAGTGCACCATATTCACCGATCATAAGAGCCTGCAGCACATTTTCGATCAGAAGGAACTGAACATGAGACAACGCAGATGGGTTGAATTGATAGGTGATTATGACTGTGCAATCAAGTATCATCCCGGTAAGGTTAATGTAGTGGCTGACGCACTGAGTAGGAAAGAGACAACTAAACGCGTACGTGCACTACAACTTACCATTCATTCGGAGTTACCTAATCAAATCCGGAATGCACAACAAGAAGCTTTGAAAACTGAAAACCTCACTCTCGAGGCCATGCGAGGAATGGATAAGCAGATGAAACCGAAAGACGATGGAGCTTACTACCTGATGGATCGTATTTGGATCCACGTTACGGGGGATTAGAGAAGTAGTGATGAATGAAGCTCACAAGAGTCGATACTCGGTACATCCAGGTTCTGACAAGATGTACCACGACCTAAAGACAACTTACTGGTGGCCGAACATGAAATCTGAAATCGCGAACTATGTGAGTAAGTGTCTGACTTGCTCAAAGGTCAAGGTCGAATATCAGAAACCGTCAGGGTTACTCCAACAACCGGAAATTCCAGTATGGAAATGGGAACAGATATCCATGGATTTTATCACCAAACTGCCAAAGACAACAAGTGGTTGCGATACCATCTGGGTTATTGTAGACCGACTCACGAAATCGGCACACTTCCTGCCGATTAAGGAAACTGATAAGTTGGAAAAGTTAACCCGAATCTACTTGAAGGAAATCGTATCCAGACACGGAGTCCCAATCTCTATTATATCTGACCGAGACAGCCGTTTCACGGCTCACTTTTGGAAGTCCTTACACAAGGCACTCGGGACGAGGTTGGATATGAGTACTGCTTATCACCCACAGACGGATGGTCAGAGTGAACGAACCATCCAAACTTTGGAGGACATGCTTCGGGCATGTGTAATTGATTTCGGTAACAGCTGGGAGACTCACTTACCTTTAGTGGAGTTCTCGTACAATAACAGCTACCACACTAGCATTTGAGCTGCACCGTTTGAAGCACTTTACGGGCGTAAATGTAGATCACCACTCTGTTGGGCGGAAGTTGGGGAAAGCCAACTGACCGGACCCGAACTTGTGCACGAAACAACTGAAAAGATCGTGCAGATACGTAACCGAATGGCAGCAGCTCGGGATCGACAGAAAAGCTATGCCGATAAAAGGCGCAAGTCTTTGGAATTCCAAGTGGGAGACCGAGTACTTCTTAAAGTCTCACCTTGGAAGGGAGTGATTCGATTTGGGAAAAGGGGAAAATTAAACCCTCGCTATATCGGACCATTCGAGATCACTAAACGGATAGGCCCGGTGGCCTACGAACTACAACTACCGCAGGAATTGAATAGCGTGCACAATGTATTTCACGTTTCAAACCTCAAGAAGTGTCTATCAGACGAAACACTTGCAATTCCTTTAGAGGATATCCAGATTGATGAACAACTACACTTCGTTGAGGAACCGGTGGAAATCATGGACCGGGAAATCAAGAAGTTGAAACTCAGTAAGATACCCATCGTGAAGATTCGATGGAACTCACGGCGTGGACCGGAATACACCTGGGAACGAGAGGACCAGATGAAACAGAAATACTCTCACCTATTCTCCAACCAGACCAACACCAGCAACACGAATTGAATTTCGGGACGAAATTCCTATTAACTGAGGGATGATGTGACACCTCGCAAATTCCAGGTCAGCAATTATAATACTTTAATAATAATGTGTGCTATTATTTCATATGTGGCACTAGAATAATTGTATTTAGTGTGACACGTGGCACAACGGACCTAACACTCCGATAATTCGAGGAATTATCGCACGAAAACTCGCACGTGTCTTGAATAACGAATGTTGGTGAACGGATCAAACCACAGAACACTTTCACTGCACATTAGGTTCCGGGGAACCTAAGTTAGTAGAACGATGTCCATATGTCGAGAAACGATACTCGTAATCGAAAAATACGCGAAAAATGGGTCAAAACATGAAAATGGGCAAAATTGGGCCGGATCCAGGGTCCAGGCGGTACGCCTGACCCGGGGATCCTAACTCTGGCGATGCGCGCGGATGAGGGTAGAGCGCCTCTCATCTGGTTACCCCGCGCGTAACGCCTGGTTTCCAACAGCTCTCGACAGGCGTTACGCCTGGCTTCTCTGACAACTAAAAAAATCTTGTAAATCTCATGATTACCATACCATACCCCTTTTACCCAATCTCATACGTAAACTTCACTATTTAAACCCCATTATCACCTGCTATCACTCCTATCACACTCACTTGAAGACATTGGAAGCCATTATTGAGAGTTTTGAAGCTTGGGAAGATCAAGGAAGGCTTGGGAGGCTTTGTCATCACCATCATCACTACTTGCACTAATCAAAGAGCGATTCCAGGAGCTCAAGAGGCTGCTCATTCACCATCTCAACCCGATTGAAGCCTTGGAAGGTAGATCTTGTGACTATATAGCATAAAACACATATGCAACACACACAAACCCACATGTAAGGTTCAAAGCTTGCATGAACACACTAGATTCACACACACACGAATTTTCTCTAGTTTGAATATGGGTTGATGATGTTTCTATGTTATTCGATGATCTATGACGATTTTGATTGAATATGATGATGGATTGTTGATGAATTATGAAATAGGCACATTTATCAACGTACATGTATGATCTAGGTGGAAAATCATGAAGTTTGATATTGAAATGATATTGGATATGATTTATGAGATCTAGAAGTGTTATGAATAGCAAGATATGTCAACAATGTGATTTTTACAAATTGTGGTAACTTTAATATCATGAAATATTGATTTATGATGAAATGGTTTAATGCATGTGTTTAGATTTATAAGTTATGTTCAAAATAATGTTTAGAAACTAAAAGGATGGTTATTGATGTGTTAGAATTGAATGATTTTTATGAATAGTACTAGGAATAGTAACTTTATTTCACAAAGTCTATAAATGATGACATGGTTGTTGTAATGAATACGATTAACGGCTATTTTAATCTAGGATAACGACGAAATGATGAGATTGTTAGCTAGACTTAGTGACACATGTTTATTTTGTAACTTTCTAATTATAGAAACTTTTATGTGCAAACCATGCTAAAACCGGCTATGTGTAACTATGTGCTATGTGATAACATGCTCACTTAGGATAAATATGTATAATAGAATAATCGGATTATGATTTATTGCTTGAATTGCCAAATGTGGAAACTTTCCTAAAGAAGGAACTTACTATAAATAGTAAGTTTCCTCACGAAAGTGATTTTGGTATCCGTACACATCACACGACACTAAGCAGCACGTTACACACACACTTGATCCAAAACCGTCACCAACGGGTCGTTAGGTCAAACACGGTCAACACAGTCAAACACGGTCAACGCGACCCACAAAACAACTTGGAGTTGTTGAACTCAAACACGGTCCCGTGAGACCCACATGTATGCAAACACAAACTTATGGTACCTATGTGATATAGGTAACCACTAGCCGGTGAGCTACACTGTTCTCGTGAAGAACACGCACTACTTAACTCAGGTGAGTTTACGGCCCCACTTTTACTCTTTAACTGTTTTACTAAACTATTGGGGTGAGAATACAATGCAACTGTTTTAGATATATGACTGGTATGTTGTGAAAACCATTTTCGAGTGTAACTATTATCGCTTAAAGTCCTCACTTATCCTTACCGTTAGTTGTGGAAACAAACGAGTCGTAATTACGTAGTACTGCTGGGTTTGACTAGCCCCACTCGGCACCAATGTTGACTGGAGGTCATAACGAGTGTAATTTCGATGTGAATTGCGAGTTCAGCGATGACTCGCGGAGGCAAACGGAAACAGTCTAGTTTCGGTAAGATGAACTGACACACTCCACGGATCGTAGTATCCAACAACTAAACTTAACATACCCAGTATATGTCTGTTTACTTTTCCGTCTGTCTAAACCTGTGAACTCACCAACTTTTTAGTTGACACTTTTCGCATGTATTCTCAGGTAATTGATGGAGCACACGCTAGGACGCACTCAAGGAAGCATTAAGGAGTCTGAATGGCATATAGACTCATGTCCTAGGCTTGTGTGTGCATTTGTTGGTTTTTGAAACAATTAGAACAATGTAGTGTCTGTTAAACAATTTACTTTCCGCTGCAAATATATGTATTTCTGATGTTTAACACTTTCCGCTGCTATTTGAATGAAACTAGTATTGTTTTACAATCTGTATGAATGTGTAACTCATATAGAGTCATTCTATATGACCATGAGCTATGATCCTGGCCACGTCACACCCACGTGGACTGACACCACGAGTGGGAATTTGGGTTAATACCCTAATCCCTAGTTGACCGATGTCGAAGGGTCAGTCAAAAATAAGGGTTAATACCCTAATCCCAATTACCTAGTTAACTAGGGTAAGTTGGGTGTCGAACCACGAAGAGTCTTGTGGAAAGTGATTGCTTAATTGGTCACGGTGAAAATAAAGTAAATGACAGAAAAGTAAAATCAAGAATTTGGTTGTTTGATTAAGGAAGCAATTTAAAAGACAATCAATTAAGAAAATGGTTTGTAAACAATTAATAGAGAAAGGTGGCTCTCCCGAGACTCAGATTAGATAAGTTATGTTCAACTAACCAACCTAGACTTAGTCACATAGACATGACTGTAGATTTAGTTCTAAAAAGTGATGATTGAGACAAAGTATTCTGATTGTAGAATAATGAGAGGTTATCGATCAAATACCAGTTATGATTCCCAATCTAAGGTTAACTAAAGACGATCCTGATTATCAATTTCACAGGAATTGAAAATCAATTAACCAAATCATTCAAAACCATACAATTTACAATTCAAAATCAAAATCCAAGTAGCAACAATCATCGAATGATTAGATTGCAAGTCTAGTATTGTTAGCCAACATTCAAGAACATAAAAATATCTAACACTAACCCGGGAGAACTCACGAAAGAAATAGCCACGCATGATGGAGGTGAAAGCAATGATCTTGGTTAAAGGAGTCATGATGAATTGACCTTGATCTTGATCCCGGTGATAAAGAACGATGATGGTCGGCCTTTTTTTCTCAAAATCACCCCAAGATATGCCTTTTTCCGTCAGCCGTATATCCTCTTTAAACCTAATCTGATTACCTATTTATCCCAATTTTTTAGTTCACCGTAGGCCTACTGCTTCGCCGTAAGCTTATGGTTCCATCGAATTCTTTTGACAACCAGGGCTCACCGTAAGCCTATGGTGAAGGCGTAGGCTTATGGTACTGATGTTCTGTTAAGGTAACCGTAAGGCTATGTGGAGGCGTAGGCTTATGGTTCCGATCTGGCTCTCGTAATAAACTGACTTGGCTCTAACTTTCTCCTCTGAGCTCTGTTTCGTCTCTAGTTTGAACCGAGATCTTCGTAATTCGATCCTCTATCATCCTAGAATCTTCATATTATCATTCCTTGCCTTCATTTTTCTTCAGTTGCTTCGGTTCTTCGTTTTTAACCTGAAATGCAAACGAATCACATAGTTATCTATCGCAAAGCAATTAAACACATATAACACATCAATATCAGCCTGTTAAAACATATTAGGTTCATTACATTCACCTCCCATCAAAGTGATGACGAGTTTGATATGTAGTTTTCTCCCGACTGATGATTAGAACTGAATTGACCACATTGTTGTCACCACAAAGGCAAACCACAGTGTCCTAAATTCATTCTTATTCATTAGTTTTCACAAGTCCTCACAACTATCTACCACCAGCTTATGACATGAGTGAGGTCAGTCTCCCATTCTGCTAGTCTCATAGCCTCATAATCACATAGCCTCATAATCACATAGCCTCATAGTCTCATAATCACATAGTCTCATAGTCTCATAGTTTCATAGTCTCATAATCACATAGTCTCATAATTTCATAATCACATAGTCTCATAGTCTCATAATCTCATGGTCTCATAGTAATAACATATATAATTTCATAGATGTAGAAAAATATAGTCTCATGATTTTCTGATTTCCCAACCATGGGTATTACCCGTTGGCAAAACCCATAAGTATGATTATAGTTATAAACATTGACAATACAAGGCATACAGTGGTAATAAACAAGTATAGCCTTGTTATCGTAATTCGTGCTAAAACATTTAAGAAAAATTTTAGCATGTTCTCAGCCCTGCATTTTAAAATCAAGAGATTAGAAAACGAGGAATATGAACTCACTTTGTAGTTGTAGTGGTTGACTAAGTAATCAAGAAACGCAACGCTCTTGTTGTTGTGATGTTGTTGTAATCAAAGCATGTGTTGAATTCAATGTTGTTTGTAACTTATAAGTACGAGTTATTAATTCGTAAGGTAACCCTAAAGTTGGCTAACTTCTATAAGTCTTTGTATCTTGGTTTTTCCTTGAACTCATTTGATGGTATAACATACTAATACCTAACCAATTTAGATTAAGATTAGTACGTAATACGTTCTTTGTTTATATGATTAACCTTGTTATTGACTTTAACCTATTATAAAGGTGTTGACATCATAATCCACCAACTTTGTAGTAAATCTATCAACTTTGTAGTAAACTTGGCTAATTTACTTTATAAGTATAACCTTTTGTTATCTTGATCAAACATAAGTTTGTTATAAACCTTTGACATGTTTTAAATTATGGTTTATAGTCTAAAACACTTGTTATGAGATTTATCTATTTTCTTAGCCAATGTTTAAGTAATATAAATGAGAACATCTTAACCCGGTTGCACCAAAACTCATTTGGGTTCTCGACTAACACTCATTTAGGAGTTCTTGGTTTATACAACCAAGAGAGGTTGTTCTCGGCTGTTCATGGGGATTTTCGACCATATGGATATCCCCATAATATGTTCTCGGCCACAAATGTTCAAAGGGAGGGGTTCTCTATTTTCTTGTGGGTGTTCTCGAGTGGTTCAACCAAAATGGTGAGGTTCTCGACACATTCACCCGAGAAAGGTTGTGTTCTCGGCTAGCTTTGAGGTGCTCAAAGGGATGTCCATAAGAAAAAGGGTTTTAGAATGTTCAAAAGAATAAAGGGGTTCTCGGCTAAAGATAAAAGGGTTCTTGGCATTCTTGTGATCTACCAACAACAAGGGTTCTCGGTGAGATGGAGGGGTTCTCGAGCCCTTCAATTCAACCCCTGACTCCCAGATCTACATAAATTGCAGGTTTCTTAAAGTCCCATATTTTAAGTTATCGTGCTCAAATGATTCTAGAAAAACTAATCTAAAAGTAAAGGAACACCTTGGTTTAAGTTTAAACTAAAGAAACCCCTAAATGAGATTTGTATATTTACCTCAACTTGTGATCTTTAACTTGTTTTCTTCGTGTTTTTCCAGCTTATCATCATCTAAAGGATCATTTTGATTGCTATATCTTCATGTTTGGTGGTGGATTGAAGAAGATAGAAAGAGGGTTTTGAGGAGGGTTTTTTGAAAGAGAAAGTAGAGAGAGAGAGTAGAACATAGATGAAGAGAGATGTTAGGTGATGGAATTAAATAAAAGAGTTAATTCTTTCTAAGGGTTTTATATCCATACTTATTTCGGGTTCATTCCGGTTGCTCGGTTTCACGTTTATGTCATGTTCCATACGTAACGCGAAATTTACGAAAATTAAATAAACGGTTTTCTTTTAACCTTTTTAAGGTTGTTATTCCTTGTAAATGTTTTATAATTCTTTTCTTTATTTTATTGTTTCAAAACGTTTATTTTATTTGTTTCGTCAGATCATTTCACCTTCTCGCGTATTCGTTCAAATCGTCACCCGAACAAACACGACGACGGTTTCACTTTCTGATTTTTGTTTTCTACTTTTCAGTTATCATTCAGAACATTAAACCCACAGATATGTTTGTGTGGATCGTCACCCACGCAAACACACTGTCAGTTTATTATTCGTAAATGATAATGAAGTATTGTTTTGAATTGGACATCCTCACAGTCGGACTCAACTAAACTGAACCGTTTTCACATTGTTATGATCGAATTCACATTGTTTTCTCACTGAATTGTCGACCATCTGATTCCTGTTATTTGTGGATATCAGATCGCAACCGATATGTTTTGCCATTTGTTCTCACAATTGTTATTTCACATGTGTTGTTGTATATTTTATATTTCAATTCTCATTTAAATATATACAACTGTTATATGTATTCATAGCCTTGTTTTCGCATAATCGTTTCGCGCATAGTATTTACACATAGTAATAGTGAAAGTACACAGACCGTACATATTGACGAAGAATCTGGTACTAGTTGTCACACTCATGGTTTCTCAACACCAACTCAAAGTGTTTCCCAGGTTGGTGAATCAAGTGAGTATGTGCCAAAGGGGTACAGGCCCTAAGCAGACACCTACGCTCAAGCCAAGTGTCTGAAGTTAAATGAGGAACAATTATGTCTCATCTCTGAAGATGCGTCGACATGTTTTTCACACGCTGTGAAACATGCAGAATGGCGAGCTGCGATGAAGACGGGATTGGAGTCATTTGAAAAGAATAATACCCGGAAACTCACTGATCAACCTAATGGTCATAAACCCATTGGTTTAAAGTGGGTGTTCAAGATAAAAAGAGACTCAAAAGGTGACCCAGTCAAGTACAAGGCACATATTGTAGCTAAAGGCTATTTTCAAAAACAAGGGATTATTTTGAAAAAGTATTCGCCCCGGTTGCTCGCATGGAGATGATCAGATTGTTGTTTGCTCTTGCAGTGACAAGAGACTGGGAAGTTCACCATCTAGACGTTAAATCATCATTTCTTAATGAAGAACTTGAAGAGGAAGTTTACGTAACCCAACCTGAGAGGTTCGTAAAGAAATATCAGCCCACGAAAGTGTATAAGCTATACAAAGCTCTTTACGGGCTGCGCCAAGCCCCGAGAGCACTGTTGTAAAAGTCGGCCTCCAAGGCCGAGTACTCTATGAGTACTCGCTCCAAGGAGTTGTTTCGAGGCCGAGTACTTCCTGAATGTTACCCGAGTACTCTCGCCTAGGACCGAGTACTCTCTGATTACTCGCTCCAATGAGCTGTTCTGACCTAGGAGCGCCTAGCGACTTTTGCAACCATGCCCGAGAGCATGGAACATCCGTCTAGATAAGAGTTTAAAAACTCTTGGTTTTACACGTTGTCCACAAGAACATGCAGTTTACATGAAACATACAAGTGATGAGGTGTTGATTGTTGGTATTTATGTTGATGACATGATTGTGACGGGTACGCATGCTGCTGCCATTGGAAGGTTCAAGAAACAAACGTAAAACCAGTTTGAAATAAGTGATCTTGGGTTGCTTTCATATTATTTGGGAATTGAGGTAACACAGAAGAATGGATGCATTTCATTGACCCAAAGTGGCTAGGCCAAAAGAATACTTGAAAAGGCAAGAATGATGGATTGCAACCCCGTTCAAATTCCGATGGAACCAAAGCTGCAACTCAGTAAAAATGGAGAAGGAGAACTAGTAAATCCAACTGATTACAATAGTATTGTTGGAAGCTTGAGGTACATTCTACACACGCGACCCGATCTCGCACATGCAGTTGGGATCGTGAGTAGGTTCATGGAGAAACCCACAAATCAGCATCTGCAAGCAGTAAAGCATATCCTACGGTATGTTAAGGGGACTATTAATGATGGTATTCACTATTCCAAGCAAGTTGGTAAGGAGTGTATGGTGGGCTTTGGTGACATTAATTTGGCAGGAGATATTAATGATAGGAAAAGTACAAGTGGTATGGCATTTTATTTCAACAATAATCTGATTTCTTGGAGTTCTCAAAAACAGAAAAGTGTTGCACTCTCCTCTTGTGAAGCTGAGTTTATTGCAGCCACTGGTGCAGCCTGTCAAGGTGTGTGGTTACGGGCGTTACTTCGTCAGCTAACTAAATGTCAAGTTGATCCAGTTGTTCTGTATGTTGACAACAAGTTTGCAATCTCATTGGTAAAAAATCTTGTTTTTCATGGGAGAGTAAGCATATAGATACCCGGTTCCATTTTATACGTGAATGTGTTGAGAATGGAGAAATTGTGGTGAAGTATGTTCATATTGAAGAGCAACGTGCAGATATCTTAACAAAAGCATTGGCAAGGCTGAAGTTCAATGAAATGAAAGATCTTCTGGGAGTAAAGGACGTTGGAAGTGCAGTCTTGGATAAGGGGAGAATGTTGGAAGCTAATCCAAGGTGGCAATTATGGCATGAGTTTATTTTACATATTTTGTTTGTTTATTTCGAATGAACCATCAGTGTTTTTAGTTAAATTAATTAAGTAATTTTATTATTAACGTAATGGGTGTAATGGTCCTACATAGTAGTTATGTGAGTAAGGCATGTAGGGTCAGTTTTTGTTTTTGCATGTATGTAGTCGATGAACTCGTTTTGAAGGATGAATGTGATGTTGGAGTTATCGTGAATACTTATGTGTATTTTTCTTTCATTATTTTGCAATTTCTACGTTCTGATTTTGATTACCAGCTAACAGTCTATTTATCGTTTATGATTGAGTAAATTACAAACTTGAGTAGGGTTGGACTGGGGGTGTTCAATTTCGGATTCGGATTCGGATTCGGATATCCATCTGAACTCTAAGAAAAAGGAAAAAAATTAAAAAAATACATCCGGATATCCGAAAAACTATCCGAAAAAATATCCGAATATCCGAAAAATATCCGAAAACTATCCGAAAAAAATAACTATTTCGGATAGTTCGGATATCCGAACTATCCGAAATTTTTCAAAATTACTATCCGAATCCGGACTTCCGGATATTTCGGATATTTCGATTTCGGATTCGGATACGGATTTTTTTGAACACCCCTAGTTGGGACATGTTATAAGATAGGGTCTCATAATCAAAAGTTTTGATTATTTGTGAGTTTAAATCTTATTCAAAGCAAGTTTGGTATAGAAAAAGTTAAGTAATCATAAACACAACCTTTAAAAAACTTGAAACAAAACTAGCTTACAAGCCAACTAGTAACGCAAACCGAACATAACCCGGAACCAAGTATTATATTACTAAAATTGTATTAATGATCATCGTTTGTCAGACTATGTTTTTTGACCTTTGGGAACGTGAAATGATATGCAGTAAAAAACAAAATTAATTAAAAAAAATCACGTACAAGAAAACAAGTATCTTATTGTTATGCGAATCGGTCAATCAAGATTTTTGGTCACCACCCGGACCTGACCAAAAATACGGGATCGAAATGGACGTGCAATGGTATACGTACAGAAGCTTCAAATTATTAGGTCTAAAATTTAACACGTTGTAATCTTCAGGTGTACTCATACGTCGCGGCGCATGCAAGTGTCGCAACAACCTCCAAGTGACAGTTTAAACCCTTGTTTCATTCATGACGAGCGTTGCATTTTTTTGGCCAAGTAGACATAGACGAAGAGTAACGGTAGCTCTTAACTTTTCTTCTGTGATACTTTAAGTTTAAGCCTCTTCACAAGCAATTGCTCTCGGATAAACACTACAACAATCGGCGCCTAAAACAACAAAAACACGGAACCCTATAGCGACATGTCGTCGCTATAAGGCTTTTGAGGCTATCGCGACGACATTTTGTCGCTACCAAAATTGTCGCTACAGTCTCTTCTCTATAGCATTCAAGTGTCGTCGCTATAAATGTCGTCTCTATATGTCATTCTTTAGTGACGACATGTCGTCGTCAATGCTAAAAATAAAATAAAAAATCGAAATTAATTTCCAGGTAATCAAATAATGTTTGGTTTTATTCTGAATTGATGAGATATAGATGGTGTATAGCTAACATGCAAGTCTTTTGTTAGGTAACGTGCCAGCCAATTGACTGGTTCCGTTCAAAAAAAATTATACTAATATATTTCCAAGTAATTTATTGAAATGTTTTGCCAATGTTTGTTTTGTGCTTATAAAAGGATGGTTTATGTCTTCCATTCGTCTAAACCATGCATCAACCGGACTCATTAACAATGATGTCTTATCTTATCATCACACTCTTAGCTATCTCTGTGTTCTTCCTACTTAATAGATTCAGACGCTTTCATGTGAAAGGCCACCACCCTCTACCACCAGGACCTCCTGGACTTCCAGTGATCGGAAACCTACATCAGCTTGACATGACCTCTAATCTTTCGGACCATCTATGGCGTCTTTCAATACATTATGGGCCTTTAATGTCGTTGCGACTTGGCTTTGTTCAAACTGTCGTTGTTTCTTCTGCTGAAATGGCCAAACATGTATTGAAAACCAATGATTTGGTCTTCTGTAGCCGGCCTTTATTAACCAGCCAACAGAATTTATCGTACGGTAACAAAGACATAGCTTTTTCACCGTACGATGAAAACTGGAGAGAAATGAGAAAGACTTGCACCCTTCACCTGTTTCGTTTGATGAAACAGGTGAACGTGTTTCGCCCTGTTCGTGAAGAAGAAGTGTTTGACATGATTGATTCAATCAAGACTCGTTTCGCAAACAAACATGTGGTGAATTTGAGTGAACTTGTGATGATTCTCACAATTAATATCATTTCTAGAGTGGCTTTTGGGAGGAGATCGTCTGGTTACGATGATGAAGAACAACGAATAAATGGGCTTTTGTTACAGAGTCAAGCAATGTTTGCTTGCTTCTTTTATAGGGATCATTTTCCTTTTATGGGGTGGCTTGATATACTTAATGGAAGCATGGCTAGACTCGAAAAAAACTTCAAAGATTTGGATGGGTTCTATCAGGAACTCATTGATGAACATGTGAATTCAAATAAACCAAACAATATGCAAGAAGATATGGTTGATATATTGCTTAAACTCAAGAATGAGTCAGATTCTACACTCAAACTCACTTATGATCACATCAAAGCTATACTCATGGTGAGCGATTCACTCTCTTCAAAAGGGTTCTCTTATTCGCACACCCACCTCACACATCACACACCTTCAATACCCTCGTATAGGTGTATATAAGGCGTATAAGGGGGCAAACATTGGGTGTCTGAATCTATCAGTGCCCATGATCGAACTCCTATACGAGACATATAGACATATACGCGTCGTATAGGTCCTATACACGGCTTGATACGTGATCAATCATTGGGTGTCAGTGCCAATGATTGGACTCCTATACAAGGCGTATAGACTCACACGCGGGGCTATACGCCGCGTATAGACCTGTACGGGGCGTATATGGTCGCGTGTGAGTCTATACGCCTTGTATGGTGAGGTGTTAAAATAAAAAGATTGGGTTTGTTAATAACTAGTCACTTCAAAATCATAAATTCAATATTTATTTGTTGACTTAATTAGTATATAATAACAAATATGCTCATAAAAATCTCACATAAAGAGTAGGATTCACTACAATAAAATAAAATAAGCCTGATACAATTTTAATCTAACCTTTTCTGTCATAAAAAGATTTTATTAATTAGCTGAAATCGCATCAAACCTAATGCAAATCAAAAATGAGACCCTTTAAGATGCAATTCTTGAGAAAAAAATGAGATTGCAATTAACCTATATTTTTGTAGTGAAATGTGAATAGCAAGACACGAACAAAACATTATTGCAATCTCATATAGATAAAGAATCTAGTTTATGTCTTATAAAACCTTTCTTTTATTTTTTATTTTTTTTTTCCTTTTCTACAATGCTATACACATATGATATAACTATATAAGTTTGTTGGAATATTTTAGAATATCTTGTTGGGGGGGACAGAAACAAGTGCTACAACTGTGGTGTGGGCGATGACTTTGCTGATGAAGAACCCTCAATCTTTAAATAAAGTTCAACAAGAAGTACGAAGCGAAATCGGCAACAAAGGAAGGGTACACGAAGATGATCTATATAAGCTCAAGTATCTAAAATCAGTTATCAAAGAGACATACAGACTGCACCCAGTTGTGCCACTTTTAATCCCACACGAATCAAGAGACCGATGTGTTCTAGGATTCTATGAGATACCAAAGAAGACCATAGTACACGTAAATGCGTTGGCCATAGGTCGTGATCCCAAATGTTGGCAAAGACCTGAAGTGTTTGAGCCAGAGAGGTTCATGGGTTGTAGTATTGATTACAAAGGGAATGATTATGAGTTGATCCCATTTGGGTCTGGTCGGAGAGGGTGCCCTGGTATGTCTTTAGGGGCGACGACCGTGGAGTTGACTCTATCGAACCTTGTTTACTTGTTTGATTGGGAACTGCCTGAGGGGATGAGTGATATCGATACTTTGACCTCACCAGGAACTATTGCACGTAAGAAGAATGATCTTCGACTTGTGGCTAAAGTTTACGATCATGAATGCACGTTTACTAGCTCTTGATGCTTTGTTCATGTACTTGTCATGTGTTATCAAAGTTCAAAAAGTTTTTTTTAGAAGTACTGTTAGAAGCGATTAATGTCACATAATTTTCTCAAACATAATAAAAATACAAGTCCATCTATAATATATTTAATATTATCAAAATCATAATCATTTAGAATCAACTTATGTTTTTGTCGCTCTCATATAACCTAAGTCATGCCCCTTTGTTATTAAACTAGCCTTGTGAGGAATAATACAATATATTCATGTTTCATTTATATTTTTTTATGACAGTAGCATGTATGTCTACTCTAAATTAGTGCCAAACAAACACGGGTGGGTTTTGGGGAACAAACTCTAGTGATGTTGTAAAAGGTGGTTTGAAATTGGATTCCTGATCCTGGATGTGAAGTCCGAAAATGTGAGCAAGGCCAGCCCAATAACCTTCGACTCTAGGCTTTTGTCGAGGGCTTTAATTTTATAGGCCCTCATTTCAAAAATATATCTATATATCTGAGCTTGTTTTTAAATGTTAAAATTGAATGTGGACATGCTGTTAAATGCAATGTTTTAAAAACTGGTTCGAACCGGCCGGTTCAACCGGATGCCGTCAACTAATCCGGTACGAAACACTCCGGTATTATGCAGGTTCCTTCGATTGATTGTACCGGCGGTTTAATCTGGTTTAAAAAAAACACAAAATTTAGGATTTTAAGCGATTTTCGGCTTTTAAGCGATCGTGAACTTGATGCGTTTAACACGCCAATCTCATAATTCTATTATGCACTTTTATTTAAAAAAAATTATTAAAATTTGAGTACTTTTAGATTGTTTTAGATGAATTTGAATACGTTTTGAATTGTTTTTGGATAATTTTGTATACTTTTTGTAAACTTATTTAAGTTTAGGTTGTATTTCTATAGAATTATATGGTTAATTAGTGTGTCCGGTTGAACCATTTTTGGGCCAAATCCGATACACTTAAAAGGGATAACTCTACACAAATGTAACCAACTTTTCATACTGTCCTAATTAAGTCACTGGAACTTTTTTCTGTCCCAATTAGGTCATTCAACTTAGTATTGGTGTTCTAATCTTATATAAATAACCTGAATAGCAGGTTATCGCTAATTTTCTACATATTTAACTTATTTAATATGTTAAGTGATGATATAATCATTTTATAAAGTAAATAATAAATTGAAAATTATTTAAAATCATCCACATTTACGCAATATTTTTCGAAAAAAATAAGTTTTTCAAACAATATGTGTCAATATTTAACGTTTGAAACTTAACTTTTTTCAAATATCATGCGTAAATGTGGACAGTGGCGTACCTACACTATCATTCGGGGGGGCAGCCGCCCACCTTGAAAAAATTTTTTTTAGTAGTATATACATGTTAAAATCCTGATCGCCCCCCGTAAAATTTTACAATCGCCCCCATTAAACTTTTAAAATCTAAGTGTTAATTAAGAATACTAAGTTTAAAAATATCCAACTGATAATTTAAACCCAATGTAAAATCAAGTTTAGTATTAATTATAATAAAAAAAATCCACCTCTAAACTGGTTAAAAACCGATTAAACCGAATTCAATCAAACATACCAATTAAAAACCAAATAAACTGATATAAATAAACCTAGTTCAACCTTGTATATTATAAAGATAAAAAATTTAAATATGAATTCGCTTTAATCGGTTAACCAAACAAAACGAATTCCAAAAAATTTGGAACCGATAACCGAAATTCGTATACGGTTAAGAACCAACTTCGGAATTCGGATACAGTTAGGAACCAAACCTTAAACCAAATTCAGAATTCAGTTCGTTTTTTCGGTTATGAATACGGTTCATTTTTCTAGTATTAACAGTTTTCAGTTTTTTTGAATACCTCAACTTAATATTCAAATTCACCAAAGGGCCTTTTTTTCGACTCGTCCTGGACACCCCCAATTCTCAGGACCTTATACGTTGCTTTGGATATAAAAAAAAATCACGTAGCGAACAACTTTAGATGTATTGTATTTTCATTATGTTTTTATATATAAAATTTAGTTTGATTGTCTTTTTTTAACATGATCCGACCCGATCCGCCTCAACCCAACTTGAACACCAATAAACCTAAAAAAATTCCGCCCCCCATGAAAAAAATTTCTGGGTCCGCCACTGAATGTGGATGATTTTAAATAATTTTTAATTTATTATTTACTTTATCAAATGATTATATCATCACTTAACATATTAAATAAGTTAAATATGTAGAGAAAGCGACCAGGTGAGAAGGGAGCTGAGCGGTAGGAAACGTAACGTTATGCCTGATGCTTTGATTCTTCCTCTAGCCTGTAGGCTCTGTCTTCGATTCCTCATTAGTCAACTGTCAAAGTATTTGTGTCCTTCCACCCCTCGATTACTCGCTCACTTAGTCGTTTTCCTCATTCCTTTGCGATGACCAGTGAACCATGTTCATAGTCAGAGCCGCAACTGGTGCTACTGGACACTGAACCACCGGTTTCGTTACGTCGGAACAGGTTTCATTCTGTTTTGATTACTCAGTTACTTGGTGAGTCGATTCCTTTGTGCTTTTTATGGTTTCATTACTCGCTTCCTCTGAACAAGTTATATTCAATATTCTAATTTAGTAACTTGGTCCTTTTTTGAATATTAGTTTGATTAATTTGAACAGCTTTGGTTTTGTTATTAGTTTGATTAATTTGAACAGGTTTGGTTCTTTTATTAGTTTGATTAATTTGAGCAGGATGGATTTTGTTATTCGTGATTATAATTTGGTCGTTTTTAGTTATTAGTTTGATTAATTTGAACATGTTTTATTCTGTTATTAGTTTTGATTCAGAAAGATAGAAAAATAAATGTAATTTAAAAAATTTATGCATTTAAAAAATATATAATTGTATATATATACAAAAGCAAAGGTCGGTGGCCAAATCCAGTTTCGACATAGATGTATATTTGTTTTCGGATTATGCTAATGATTGAGGCTTGGTAGAACAGTAGAAGGCGTCTACTTCGTTAGATTTGTCGCGTGTTCAAATCCCGCATCTTCCAAATTTTGTTTTCACTTGCTGAGGCGCAATAATATTGAAGAGCTGCCATTCATTTTGATTATATATACACTTTGTTTTCTGCTCATAAACAACCTGGTCCTTTGGTTCAGCGGTAAGTGTGATGTACTTTGCTTATTAGGTCGCGGGTTCGAATCCTGTGGCCTCTCTTTTTTTCCACTTGAACATAGTTATGTTTATATTTTCGGTGTTATTCAGAAAAAATAAACTTCTATTTAAAAATATAATCTTTCAAATGCTAAACAGTCAGTTAAATTAGAAGACTTGGTTAGCTCTTTGGTACATCAAACAAATCAAGCGCATGTTTGAGCGTACTTCTAAAACATTTTTTTTTTCCTTTTTACTTGGCTCAACTAAAAGCCAAAACCATGTCACCGTTCTGTATGCACCACCGCTACCGATCTCCGCCAGCCACCATCACATCTCTCAACAATCACCACCACCGCCAATCTCCGTCAGCAACGACAATACCACCCCATGCCTACTCAACAAATCAAAACCATATTTTAAAACCCATAGGATCTAAGTAGGTACATCACCACTGCCGGTCTCTACGATTCTACCCGTCTCTAAAATATAGTTTATGTACTAGGGGCACCTATAATCTAATAAGCATATACTCGACGGGTATGTTTAATTATGGTGACGTGATGTTAGTTAAAATAAGACTTTCCCTTCATATTCAGGCGGGTACTTTTTTGTTTTCCTTAGTGATTCACTCTGATGTTAGGTTAGTGATTAACACTGATATCATATTGAAGTTAATAGATTTTTGGTGCCTTAACCAGTTCATGTCATTGTACATGGCTCCATACTAGATCCAGTGGGACGTTTCAGTCTCCACACATCTTCATAGTTGATTCGTCTTGACTTCAATTCATATGTTTTTTTAGGTGCATGACACACAAGTTTTAATCGTACTAGCCCGCCGCAACGCGGCGGCTCACTTTCCTAGTTAAAAAAATCAAACTTTATCGTCGGTAGACTCTGAGTTTATTTTTGTCAGTCCCCAATTTAAATTAAGGAGGGTTTTATTAACTATTAGGTATGAGAACAGAGCACCGAATTTAAATACCTCTATAAACCTGAAAACACTTGAGACGACCCTGAATGTGAGTGAGTGTATATATTTTTAATAATAAATTAGAGAGAGTAGTTGTAGGTGCATGGATTCAATGCCCCATCTCTTCTGAGTTAATGTAAGTTCAAATGATGTGATAAGCTAAATGATGGATATCCAGCAAAGTTAGTCTAGTGGTTGAGGCTTGGTCATTTCTTCCTAGAGAACCGGGAGGCGAGGGTTTACCTATTTCACATGGTTCTCATGTGTCAGGGATACGGTCTCACGGTCGGCGATCGAGTAATCGATCTTACCTACCAACCGTCAGGATAACTGAAAATAGCACGACGGGACCCTTTGTCGTTCAGAAAAATAGCTAAATGATGGATTAGGCTAGAAGAATACACATCTCCTACCCTAAGCATTAATTAACCCGAAACTAGGAAACAATAATGACAGATAGTTAAGTAACTTAAGCTTCTTTAAAATTTATTTGAAATCAATTAAAAATTTAAGAAGTTAATAAAATACAATATTGGTTGTTCATATTGTAAATGGAAGAAAGCAGTGGCGAAGCTTGACCAAAACCTTAGGAAACAAAATAATTTTTTTTTCAGGGGGGCGAAATAATGGTTTTTAAAAAATTTTACACTACGTATCGGAAAATATACAATACTACACGAAAAAACAGGGGGGACGGTCGCCCCCTAGTCTTAACTATGCTACGCCTCTGGAAGAAAGAGAAATAAATAATGAAAAAAAATAGAAATAAAAATAAAGATAAAGGTTATAATAGAAAATTTTAAGAACTAATTATTTTTTATATATAGATTAAAAAGCAGTGACGGTGGCTACACACATACGCACTCTTCATTTTTTTTAGTACACAATTTGCAGCTACATATACAAGTCGCCTAAACTATGCAATTGAGGAATGTATCTCAGTATCTTGGATTTCAACAAAAGCCGCCACTCATATATCCAAATATAATAGGGAAAATTGCCATAATGATCATTGTTGACCACATGTTTACCAAAATGATCACACTGATTCCGGCGTCTAAGACGTCCATTTAGACGCTCCTTTAGACGCCCATTTTGTGTACTTTTTTACAACATACGGGCCCACATGTCGGCGGCTTTGTCGGGGTGTCTAAGACTCCTTTTCTACCGGCGTCTTAGACGCCAACTTAGCTGCCTTTAGACGCCCTTTTTTTGTAATAATTACAGAAAAAGGGCGTCTAAAGGCGTCTAATTCGGCGTCTAAGTTGGCGTCTAAGACGCCGGTAGAAAAGGAGTCTTAGACACCCCGACAAAGCCGCCGACATGTGGGCCCGTATGTTGTAAAAAAGTACACAAAATGGGCGTCTAAATGGGAGTCTTAAACGCCGGAATCTGTGTGATCATTTTGGTAATTTTTTGGTCAACATTGATCAAATTGGTAATTTTCCCAATATAATATGTAACAGCTGCAAAAAATAATGGATTTTTTTGGAACGGCTGCAAAAAACTTTGTAGCTTTACAAATTTGTTTTCTTCAATATTAACTTAATTTTCAATTTTCAATTTGAACTCTTTTTTTTTTTAAATCTTCATCTAATTTTACTCAAATATTTTTATTGTTCACATGCTTTTAACACGTTTTTACGTTATCGAATAATAGTCATGATTATGTTAATTTGATCACAATTACTTTACGAACGTTTATACAAATTTTGAACCCAAACATTTACAAATATTTTCTATGATATTCACAAATCTATATGCATTTATGTTGGATTCGTATTTTTTTTTGTTTTGATATCCGTGATGTTGTTACCACTGTCGTGATCTAATATTCATATCGGCATAGCGGACACGTTTATAACATAAACACATATATGCATTTTGATATACGGAATCGTGACGAAATACCGCCGCAACGCGCGGGTAACATTTACTAGTTTTAGTTAAATTATAATATAAGAATAAAGAACCTATTATGAATGTTATTAACGTGTTAAATATGGGTATAATAACTATGTTATTAGTTGATAACCAAATTAAGAAAAATACAATGAGTCGGAAGAGTATAAACTTAAATACTTAATAAAGTATGCATACTATTTTTATTTTTATTTTTGAAGGTTTAGATTATTGGCATACTAGTGTATTAATAAACTATTTTTTTTTATTTTTTATATTATAAAATATTTAAAAAATATGTATAAGTAAAATTAATATGTGTATGATGTGATATATTTAAGTTGTGTATAATGTATAGATTATAAAATGATGTATGAAAATGAATATTAACTAGTAATGTTATCTACTTATCTCTGTGATGCGACGGAGCGGTACGGTTAAAACCCAGGCGTTACAAATTGATGGGATAAGGGAGGTGTTCCCACTACACCCCGCCGAGGGGATGGAAGAACCAATGAGATGGAAGGAAAACCAACGGGGAGGGGGGGCGTGGAGCTCACCTGGTCAGGCACCGTGGGGCATGGGGGCGGTGTTCCCGCTACACCCCGCCGAGGGGATGGAGGCCGCTGGCCCAGTGGTGCAACGGCTGTGCACAGCCTTAGTAGAGGCATTGTCTTTTAAAAAGAAGGTCTTATGTTCAAATTCAAGCAAGGAAGAAATATTTGATATACTTTAGGAGGAGATAGTATGGCTGTTAATATATATATATAGGATCAAATGTTAACCCTCCCTTATAGCGTTAACCAGTTAACTTTGGCAAAAAATGGCCGAATCTTTGAATTTTTTTTCATGGCATTTATTATACATAAATAGGGGGGTTTCTTTTTTGTGTTTTTGCTAATTCATCACCGTTTAGATTTTAAAACAATTGTAACTTTGAGTTACACTATATGATGTAAGCAGTGTAACGCAAACTTACACTTGTTTTAAATTCTAAACGGTGATGAATTAGCAAAAACACAAAAAAGAAACCCCCCTATTTATGTATAATAAATGCCATGAAAAAAAATTCAAAAATTCGGCCATTTTTTGCCAAAGTTAACTGGTTAACGCTATAAGGGAAGGTTAACAATGGAACCATCCCATATATATATATAGGGTATGAATAATTTGAAAACTACTTTTTATTGTGAAAACTTAGGAAACCTCATGTAAAACATACATAACAAAACGTAAAAAAAAACTTGTAAAACATACGTAAAAACGTAAAAAATTCCATCAGATCTGACGCAGTGTTACGTATGTTTTACAACGTAAAAAAATTTTATAAAACTATTTTTTAAAATATTTCTTCGGCGCTTTTTTGATTTTTTTTTTAATAAAAATATGCCCAATAATGTTACAAACCTGTAAAAAAAAATTAAAAAAAATACGTTTGTTTTACATGAGTTTTCAAGGTTTTCACACTAAAATAAGGTTTTCATTTTATTAATCCCCTATATATATATATATATATATATATATATATATATATATAGTGCTAGGATTAGATACAAATTGATAGTTTTGTAAAAAGTGTAAAAAACAAAGGTAGCGTTTGCTATGCTTGAATAAATGGTGGAATGTAAGGAGTCATTACGTTGTAATGAAATAAACGTGTTTGGTTACCACATAGGAATGGAATGCACCATTCCACAAGGAATGTGATTCCTTCACTTTTGATGATTCTCATTCCCTGGAGTAATGGTGTGTTTTTTATCATTCCTTCTCTTGAAGGGATGATCTGACCAATCATCCGACCCATGTCCAAAACCACTACCCGACCCATGACCTGAACCATGACTCGAATCATGATCTGAATCATGAGCTGATCCATGACTCAAACACTTACCCGACCCTTGACTCAAACAATGGCTCAACCCATGAACCAAACCATGACCCGTCACATGACCCGACCCGACCCATGACCCAAACCAAGACCCGATCCACAAACCAAACTATGACCCAATCCATGAAATGCCTCATGATCGAACCATGAGCTAAACAATAACCGACCGATGATCCAAACCACGACTCGACCCACGACACGATCCATAATTCGAACAATGAGTAAAACCATGGCTCGACTCATAATTTGTTTTTCATTATTTTATCTTCTCATATCCACCAAGTAATAAGAAGTAATAAATTGTTTCATTACCATATGTAACCAAACATGACAATGGAACGATAATGATCCATTACACTTTTTATAAAATTATCACTTTGTACATTAACATTACCCTATATATAGGGTTAGGCTAAAAAGGAGAAAAAATATAAAAAGTGTAAGAAGAAATTTGAGCCATTGATTTTTAAGATGAATGATTGTAAGTGTGTCACGTCATTGGAGAGAATTAAGGGAGAATTTAAGTGATTAGAGAGGTATAATGGGTATTCTAGCCATTGTTGACTTTTTAACAACTTCCCCCTATTTTTTTAAACGTTTATAACTTTTTATACGTTATTTTAAAAAAAAATTACACCATAAAATTCAACATTTTTTAATCTTTTCAACGAGTATAATATTGTAATTTAAAAAAACGGACCTGAATTGGTGTATATGAATTTTGTGTTTTATGGTGTTTTCTAATATGTTCATAAACATCATAAAATGTCCATCTTTGATCTCATGAATATCCGAACAAAATAAACAACACAAAATGTTAACACCATAAACATAATAAGTCATCTCGAAAAAACACCATAAAACGTAAACACTATAAAGGTAAGCTAAAAAACACCATATACAAACTTTAAGTGTTTATGGTAGTGTTCAAAAACAACATAAAATGTCCTATTTATTTTCATTAACACCGGGATATCATAAACACCATAAAATAAAAAAATAACATAAAAATATTTTATGTTAACACCATGAAATAATTCAAAAAACACCATAAATGTATAAATGCGTTACAAAAAAACACCATAAAAGTGTTTATGGTGTTTTTTTGTGTTCAAAAACACCATAAAATGCTTTGTTTTACTTCTTAACATCAAAAACACCATAAATGTTACAATCATAAATAACTTGAAAGACACTATAAAACATGAACACCATAAACGTAGAGATGTGTCACAAAAAACACCATAAAACGAATAGTTCGTAAAACTCAGTTTAAGTCATTATTTTTATTTTAAAAAAATATTAATATTATACTCTTTAGAAAGATAAAAAAAAGCTTCATTTTATGAGCGTTTAAAAAAATGAGAGAAATTTGCATGTGACTTGCATGCGTAAGATAATTTTTTTGTTTTGACATGTTTACATTTAGGCTTCTAATGCATATGTCATTCTTTTGTGGCTTCTTATGTTTTTTAAGGTTTCAAGCCTTTTCAATCTGCAAATTATTTATACATGATGGTGCATGGTATGGCATGTGTCGCCGGCTACGTGACAGTTTAAACTTTTTTTTGAACGGCAAACAAACTCTTATATTATAACAAAACTAAGAAAGCGTTAGTCCAACACCAATACTACAAGGATACAATACATCACATTACAAAACCATACTATAGAAACATCAAAAAACACACCATTATTCTCAAGACAAAGATTCGAGTTTCGCTCTACTCTTTACTCACAAGAAGCTTAATTAGAGTTCGAATCTCCTCCAAGAATTTATCAATCGATAGGGACTTAGACTCAAACAATATCTTATTACGGGTCCTCCAGATATGTGACACCCCAGTCACTTACATGTCCCCTCCGGACAATTTACAACATTATTTAATAAATTACGTTAGGTCCCAGTCAAAACAAAAACGACTTTTGTGTTTTACAAATTTTTAAACATACTATTACCAACACCTGTTAAAAACATGTTTAAGTTTAAGTATGTTTACAAACTCCACCAAACATTTATTACACAAAAGCTTCATGCATGTTCGATTATTTACATATTAAACCACCACACAAGCCTCCACGTTCGATTCCCGATCACCATCACCGCTCACCCTACTCCCGTGTACCTGTAAGCACCACATTTAAATTCACCATTAGTTCGTTAGAACTAAGTAAGATTACCTCGTCACTCACCGCGTATACTCCATAACACCATATGGATACACTAATGAGGTTTCAAATAAAATGTTGATGACAACATTTAACCACATACAAAACGATTTACTAACGGTTCGTTTCAACCAAAAACCTCAATACATCCCCCATTCATGCACAATTATTATAATTTAATATAACACATATATTAACACCCAACACACCAATTGTGCATCATGTTTCACAAAGATCGTAATTCACAAATTTGACACTTGTATTTCAAATGTCTACACCAAACATACACCTTACCAATCCAACATCTACAAATTCGTAGATAACGGCATGTTCACACACCTTGTGAATCATGCAGCAACAATAACCACAATCATGATACCGGCATGTTCACACACCTTGTGAGTCATGCAGCAACAATAACCACAATCATGATCCCGGCATGTTCACACACCTTGTGAGTCATGCAGCAACAATAACTACAATCGTGATAACGGCATGTTCACACACCTTGTGAATCATACAGCAACAATAACTACAATCGTGATAACGGCATGTTCACACACCTTGTGAATCATGCAGCAACAATAACTACAATCATGATAACGGCATGTTCACACACCTTGTGAATCATACAGCAACAATAACTACAATCATGATAACGGCATGTTCACACACCTTGTGAATCATACAGCAACAATAACTACAATCGCGTATAACACAATCACTTGTAGTATGGACTCACCCAGTCCTTAACTACAAGTTCAATCAAATAGGTAACTTACCTTAATTTGAAGAGTTGTCAACAATCTCCAACTCTTTTCCAGGCCTTCTAGAACTAGATTCACCTCCACTTCCTATTATATATTCACATATAACAGAATTTAACAACATGAACACAACACGTGTGTTATTTATGCAATCTAATTCATCCGACCTGTTTCATTCTTTATTTTCAGTTAAACCCTCATTGAGGCTTTTTCCAACAACCCATGTGTAGAAATTAATCTACACATGTTCTTTATCATATTTAAATTATCACAACATCGTTTTATGCTAAAATCATTAACTTTCAACTTTACACGTTAATTGATCATTCTAAAGAATGATCCAAGACCATCACAACCATTCTTTAATCACCCCACTAATAATCATACTCAATAATATGATTTCATGACAAACGAGCATTATAACGGATGAAAATCAAGATTTCTATGTTAAAACACCTAGTCCTTCGTTTCTAATCATCCCAGATCATTATATAATACTCAAAACTATATTTAATCCGTATATTATCAATATAAATGAGATAAAATGAATCGTTACCCTTCAAACGGATTCCTGATTGAAAAACAACGATCTGGACGCGTAGAAACGATCCACGGCTCAATCCAAACGTCTGGATAGCTTCAAAATCGATGTTGGATGTTCAAAATTCGTATATGTGTGTGTTTATGGTGAAAATGATCGAGAAAGAGAGATAGATGTATGTTTGAGTGAATTTCCTTAGAAGATCAGCTTTCTGCAGCCGCCACACTCGTCGCGTACCGCGAAGAAATCCGGAGTTCTCAGATATTTTTGGTCTTTCGCGTACCGCGAAGGAACCTCATAATCATCTTCGCGTACCGCGAAGAGTCCCAAACCACATTATCTTTGAAATTTTCTTTGTTTCGCGATTCCGGACAATCCGTAACTCCGTTTCGCGAATGGTTTTCTCCCACGTTCATAGTTTCTTACTTACTTTCAATTTTTAATAATTACAATCGTTCTATTGACGATTATTTCAAACGTGTTCATATTATTAAAAACGGGTCGTTACAAATCTCCCCTCCTTACAAAGGTTTCGTCCTCGAAACCGGTTATACATTAAAAAGAAAAGGATAAAATTTCCTCATTTCATCTTCTGACTCCCACGTTGCATCAGATCCTCTTCTATTTCTCCATTGGACCTTCACCTGGTTCAAGGACTTGTTTCTGAGTTGTTTGACTTTTCGGTCTAATATCGCTACCGGCTTTTCCACATAGTTTAACTTGTCATCAATTTCCAAGTCTTCTAGTGGCACATAGGTCGATTCATCAGCTAGACATTTTCTCAGATATGATACATGAAAAGTATCATGTATACCACTCAGTTCCTCTGGTAGCTCAAGGCGATAAGCAACATTACCTATCCGAGCTATAATCCTGAATGGTCCGATAAAACGCGGACTTAATTTTCCTCGTTTACGAAAACGAATCACACCCTTCCAAGGGGAAACCTTTAGCAACACAAAGTCTCCCACTTGGAATTCAATCGGTCGTCTTCGTTTATCTGCATACGACTTTTGACGGTCTTGTGCCGCCTTCAAGTGAGCTCGAATTTGATCAATTCGCTGATTTGTAACTTTCAGTATTTCTTTATCTTCAAGCTCTCGCGGTCCAACTTCTCCCCAGCAAACGGGAGTACGACATCGTCTTCCATATAACATTTCATATGGAGGCATCCCCAATCCAGAATGATAACTGTTGTTATACGAAAATTCCGCCAGAGGTAGATAGTCATCCCAACTACCTCCGAAATCAATTATACACGCTCGTAACATATCCTCTAGTGTTTGAATGGTCCGTTCACTCTGACCATCAGTCTGAGGATGATATGCCGTGCTCAACAACAGTTTAGTACCCAATTCCTCTTGAAAATTCTTCCAAAGGCTGTAATTTGCCATAAGGCTTTTGATGCTCAGCCTTTACTTGCAAACAAGTTAAACATTTTTCAACATATTTAACAATATCTCGTTTCATACCTGGCCACCAGTAATTTACCCGACGATCTCGATACATTTTAGTGGCTCCCGGATGAATTGAGTATTTTGATTTATGAGCTTCCTCCATCAGATCAGTTTTCAAAGAACAAGTGGGAGGTATCCACACCCTACCCCATCTTGTCTTTAACCCACGACTATCTTCATCCAGATTATGAGCTTGCCCCTTTATTCGGTCTCGTTTCCAGTTTTCTTCTTTTAAAGCTTCAATTTGAGCTTCTTTAATTTGATCCACCAAATCAGAAGAAATCACAATCTTCATTGCTGTAACCCGAATGGGTTCATGTTCTTCTTTCCTACTCAAGACATCCGCCACCACATTGGCTTTTCCCGGATGATAAAGGATTTCACAATCATAATCCTTGAGTAGTTCTAGCCAACGTCTTTGCCTCATATTTAATTCCTTCTGTGTGAAGAAATATTTCAGGCTCTTATGATCAGTGTAAATTGTACATTTCACACCATACAAATAATGCCTCCAGATTTTTAAAGGCAAATACTACCGCTGCCAATTCTAAATCATGAGTAGGATAGTTTACTTCATGAACTTTCAGTTGCCTCGACGCATAGGCAATCACCTTACCTCTTTGCATAAGGACACAACCAAGCCCAAGATAAGATGCATCAGAGTACACCACAAAATCATCAGATCCATCCGGTAGAGTTAATACCGGTGCCTGAGTTAACTTGAACTTGAGTTCATTAAAAGCTTTTTCTTGATCATCACCCCATACAAATTTCACATCTTTTCTTGTTAGTTTAGTCAAAGGAGATGCAATTCTTGCAAAATCCTGTATAAACCGCCGATAGTAACCGGCTAGACCAAGAAAACTTCTAATTTCAGTTGGAGTTTTAGGAGGACTCCATTTCATCACCGCTTGAACTTTCGAAGGATCAACAAGTATGCCATCAGCACCCACCACATGTCCCAAAAACTGGACTTCACGCAACCAAAATGCACATTTAGAAAATTTGGCATATAGTTTCTCCTTCCGTAAAGTTTCAAGGACTTCACGCAAATGACAGGCGTGATCACCCTTGTTTTTAGAATAAATAAGAATGTCATCGATAAAAACAATGACAGATCGATCCAACATTGGACGACACACCCGGTTCATCAAATCCATGAACGCAGCCGGTGCATTTGTCAACCCAAACGACATCACAAGAAATTCATAATGACCGTAACGAGTACGGAAAGCGGTCTTGGGAATGTCTTCCTCTTTAACCTTGAGTTGATGATAACCCGAGCGAAGATCGATTTTAGAAAACCACGACGCTCCTTGCAACTGATCAAAAAGATCATCAATCCGAGGTAGAGGATATCGGTTTTTCACAGTCACTTTATTCAACTCTCTATAATCAATACACATTCTAAGGCTTCCGTCTTTCTTTTTAACAAAAAGAATTGGTGCACCCCACGGGGAGATACTCGGACGGATAAAGCCTTTATCTAAAAGATCTTGTAGCTGTGTCATTAATTCTTTCAATTCAGATGGTGCCAACCGATATGGAGCTTTAGCTATGGGTTTAGCCCCAGGAATGAGATCAATTTTAAACTCAATATCTCTATCACACGGAAGTCCCGGTAAATCATCCGGAAATACATCAGGAAAATCCCTGACTACTGAAACCTCATTAAGTTCCTTTACCTCATTCCTTACATCAATAACATAAGCTAAGAATGATTGACCCCCATGGTTCATGTAATTCATAGCTTTAGCTAAGGAACACAATATGGTTCCACCTCGTTTCTCTCCCTGAATACATACTTCATAACCACCCGGAGATATTAATTGAATAACCTTTCGGTTACATACAATATTAGCTCCATATTTAGACAACCAATCCATCCCAATCACAACATCAAATTCTCCCAAGATCATTGGAATCAAATCCACCTCATAATCCTCACCATCAATGGTGAGCTTACATCTATGATAGATGTCATACACTAAGAAACTCTTAGAATCAGCTATTTCTACCTTTAATGGACAAGGTAGCTTAGCTAGCACAAACGAATCATGATTCACAAATTTAACAGATATAAAAGAGCGACTAGCTCCAGAATCAAATAATATATAAGCAGGCAAGGAATTTATATGAAAAGTACCTGTCACCACGTCTGAAGTGACTTTAGCCTCTTCCGCCGTGATTTTGAAGGCTCTACCCTTTGTTGGGGGTATTTCAACCTTCTTGCCACTACCCTGAGCCTTAAAAGACCCACCACTTGTACCTCCTTGACCTGCCCCTTTCAACTCTGGGCATTCACTTCGTCGATGCCCCGGTTTGTAACAGTTGTAGCACAGATTGAGTGCACTCGCACATTGAGAGGCAAGATGCCCCGGCTTGCCACATTTATAACATACAACTGATTTAAAGTAACATTCCCCAAAATTCTCACACCCCCAAATTCCCACTCGTGGTGTCAGTCCACGTGGGTGTGACGTGTCCAGAATCACAGCTCAAGGTCATATAGAACAACTCTATATGCGTTTACAAATCCAAGTTTGACACATACACTTGATAAAATAGTTTGCAGCGGAAATAAAGTTATCATAACATGCAGCGGAAAGATAGTTGTTTACACAGCGGAAATTAAATTGACAACACAACATTGTTTAAACATAACCCAAAAGTAATTGTTTTTCAAAAGACTGTTAACATGAATGCGGGATCCTATGCCCATAATCCCTAATGTGCATTCCTGCTCCATAGTCAGCTAGTTACCTGAGAATACAAGTTAGAAAAAGTGTCAACACAATGGTTGGTGAGTTCACAGGTTTTGATATACATATAGTAATGAAAGTGTGTCATGTTGTTTATCAAATGTTAGTACCGAGCCCTAGGCCCAAAGTGTCAGTGCGTCACTACCGAACTAGACTTGTTTGCTCTTGCCTCCGCTATGCCTCGTATACATAGCAAGTTAGGTCAGAATTTGCACGGGTTATGACACTCAGTCAACATGGTGCCCCGTGGGGTTAGTCATTCCCTAATGGATCCATCCAAATCTACCACGTTGTTCGTACATTAACGGTAAGACTTTGTGAGGGCTTGTAACGAGTTCAACACTTAATGTTTGTCCAATAAACCAGCATACACAATAGTGTTTGTACAGTAATAATGTTTGACTCGATGCAACTAGTATTCTCCCCCTATTTAAAAGCATTTGAAAAAGAGTAAAGAGGGGCCGTAAACTCACCTTAGTGAATAAAGCGATAAGTAAGCGTAAGCTCCTGCGTCGAAATGCGTGTCGGTCACCGGCAACCTATATCGTATACCGTACGTGAGTTGGTGTAAGTGACTAGTGTTTGTGTTAGTGCTCGTGTTTGTGTCCGACAACCCTTGGTTGTTCATGTTTGTCCGTGTCGGTCCACATTGACCGTGTTTGCTCGTGTTGGTCCATATTGACCGTGTTTGACTGTGTTGGTCCACATTGACCGTGTTTGACTGTGTTGGTCCACATTGACCGTGTTTGACTAACGTTGACCGTGTCAAATCAACGACCCGTTGGTGAACCGTGTGATGGTTGTGAATCGTGTAGCGATCGTGTGAGTGTTTGTCGTGTGCAAAACGCGCAAGTCGCGTCTATGGACAACTTACTATTTATAGTAAGTTTCCCTTTATGGAAAGTTCACAAAGCATGACGGTTTTATATTTCTAGCATGTTCAGTAGTCCTACGGGATCATGTTAACATATAGCACATTATCATACAAGGTCATATAAGTCGTTTATATCATGTTAGCACACAAAAGTTTCCTAAAATGGAAAGTTTCCATTTTTAGCATACGTGACATCGGAAACCATCTAACTTAGCATCTAAACATCATATTAAAACATAATAAGTCATTTAGCATGCTCAAATCATACAACATGTTGACAAATCGGTTTTTCGAAAAATAAAGTTACTATAAATAGTAACTTTGTGGTTTTTGCATAAAAATGACCATTTAACATTTCTAAACCATTTTCACATTAACAATCCTCATGTTAACCAATATAGCATCATTTTAATCATACAAATATGGTGAAAGAGTCTCCTATCATTATTTTGACCCGAAAAGTTACTAAATATAGTAACTTTGTCAAAAATGACCATAAACATTATCGAGATCACATTTTTAAACATTCTAATCATCATATTAACATTCTAAGAGCAATTCCAAGTACATGCATGTTCATCAAGTACACCATTTCACCAACTTGTAACTAAAAAGTTTCTAAATATAGAAAGATTCATAAAAATCATTGTTTTAACCATTTTAACATCATCTAAACATGTAATCATCATCCAATATCATCAAGAATTATGCCCAAGTACTGAAAATCACTCTAACTATCATAGATCGTACATGCATGTGGGTAAATCACCCATTTGTGACCAAATCATGAAATACATATAAACACATCATCATGGATCGTCATGAAACACCATTTAAACATCATAGATCATCATCAATCACCTTAGAATCAACAAACCCAGATCATAATCTCGTGCATGTGTATTCAAAGTGCTTGCATGTGGGATTTAGCACTTGCATGTGTGTGTAATGGATGTGAAAGTGGGTTTTAAGCATAGAACTACCTTCTAGATATCCTTGAACACCAAGATAATGGATGAGCAGCCCCTGAACCTTCTGAGATGGCTGGATTCGACAGAAAGAAGAGGGTGATGGTAGTTTCAAGCTTCCAACTTAGGTCTTCAAGCTTCCAATCTTCACTCTAAGCTTCCACAAGCTTGATGATGGCTTCAACAGAGTAACAATGGAGCTTTCTGGTGGGGAAGACGACTTTGAGTGGTCTAGAGCTCGAGAAGATAAAATAGGGTGGCTTGAAATGATTTTTCTTGGTTTTATAAAGATTTTAGCGTGTTAGGCTGTCAGGCGTAACGCCTGACGTGGGTGTGCACTATGTGTCGTTACGCGCGGGTTAAGACGGATGAGGCGCTCAATTTTCCATCCGCGCGCATCGCCTGACGTGGGCGTCTCGGGTCAGGCGTACCGCCTGGCTTGAATTTCAAGCCCAATAGGCTTGTTTTGTTGTTCTGGCCCATCCTTGCCCGTTTCTCGACTGTAAAACATCATTCGAGCGTCGTTTGGACTCTATTGGCCAATTATTAGCCATAATTGACTTGTGACAGTGTTTCGTGAAGTTTCGAGTGTTGTGCTACACAATGTGTTAGACGTTCACCAACGTTCGTGTGTTTTGACACGTGTGTGCTGTTTGTCGATAATTCCACGAATTATCTTGTCGTATACCAGTGTTCGTACTGTCGTGCCACGTGTCACACTAAATTAATCTAATTCTAGTGCCACGTGTACATAATGCATTTAAATAAACATTTAAATAAATAAGACGCTGACCTGGAAATTACGGGGTGTCACAAAAATGTTTCCTTCCACATTTTAAACAATGTTTAGCTTCTCCCAAAGAACTAAACTTTTTCGGTGGACTAACAAATTTCCCCTTTTTAGAGGATCCCACTTCCTTCTCCATTTTTCGTTTCTCCCCACGATCTTCTTGTCTTTTTAACTCCAATTCACGCTCACGAGCGCAATCAATCAATTCAGACAAAGTTTCAAACTTTGATGGTATGAGAAACTCCCGGTACTTAGCATTCAACATACTATGGTACCTGTTAATCCACATTCGCTCAGTCCTAAGAAGATCAGGACAAAATTTAGCTTTATTATAGAACACTGCAGTAATAGTGTGCCTCATATGTAAAAATTCCTCAGTAATTCTATCGATAGCAGCCTGAGGACAGAATCGTTTAAGGAACAACTCCTTAAATGCACCCCACGTTAAATCTTTTATACCATCCCGACCCTTCTCCTTTCGGAGAAGTTCCCACCAATCTTTTGCTCGTTCTTTCAATTGGTTTCCAGCAAACATTACCTCGTCAGAAGGATCACAATGACACGTTTCAAACGTGCTTTCCATATCAGTTATCCACCTTTGGCTCAGCAGTGGATCCACTTCGCCATTAAATTCCGTTGGCTTACAAGCCACAAACTCCTTATAAGTAACCTTTTTAGAAAGTTTTTCACCACCCATTTCATCTTTAAGAGTTGCAAACTCTTCATGTATAAAATCTTTCAACGAAGCTTGTAATCCATCTAAACGAGTTGGTAAGGTAGCTTCAAATGCTTTTGCTACCTCCTCCCTCACCATCATTTGCAATTTGGTGAGTTGTTCTTCCTCATACTCTAACCCCTTGGGGTTATGTTCATCAGCCATTTTATGACTGAAATAATACAAACATATTATTAGTTCACATATCTATACTCAACATATATGCAAACCACATACTTCAAACCACATACTCGTCCTTAACGGACTTATATACTGCACATATCTGTGATTCTAACCAATCACATCCACCCAGTCTCAACACCCTACCAATACCTCCCTATACTAATGTGAAATAATGTTCCTAAGGATACGTTCATATCATGTATATGTTACTAAGCTGGCCAGGCATAGCAAGATATGCACCATATACTTGTGTCCTTACGTTCATTGTTTCACACAAGTTAGGAATATTGGTTTATAACAAACAATTTTCATATCACATAACAATTTACAGATACATCATACCTGGTGAGTTCGGCTTTGTGATCGGATTTTGAATCGAACGGCTCTTCCCATCTATCAAGAGCTCAATGGTTTGAGTTTAAGTGTTCATGACGCACTCAAATCCCTCAAACCGTTGGCTCTGATACCAACTTGTGACACCCCAATCACTTACATGTCCCCTCCGGACAATTTACAACATTATTTAATAAATTACGTTAGGTCCCAGTCAAAACAAAAACGACTTTTGTGTTTTACAAATTTTTAAACATACTATTACCAACACCTGTTAAAAACAAGTTTAAGTTTAAGTATGTTTACAAACTCCACCAAACATTTATTACACAAAAGCTTCATGCATGTTCGATTATTTACATATTAAACCACCACACAAGCCTCCACGTTCGATTCCCGATCACCATCACCGCTCACCCTACTCCCGTGTACCTGTAAGCACCACATTTAAATTCACCATTAGTTCGTTAGAACTAAGTAAGATTACCTCGTCACTCACCGTGTATACTCCATAACACCATATGGATACACTAATGAGGTTTCAAATAAAATGTTGATGACAACATTTAACCACATACAAAACGATTTACTAACGGTTCGTTTCAACCAAAAACCTCAATACATCCCCCATTCATGCACAATTATTATAATTTAATATAACACATATATTAACACCCAACACACCAATTGTGCATCATGTTTCACAAAGATCGTAATTCACAAATTTGACACTTGTATTTCAAATGTCTACACCAAACATACACCTTACCAATCCAACATCTACAAATTCGTAGATAACGGCATGTTCACACACCTTGTGAATCATGCAGCAACAATAACCACAATCATGATACCGGCATGTTCACACACCTTGTGAGTCATGCAGCAACAATAACCACAATCATGATACCGGCATGTTCACACACCTTGTGAGTCATGCAGCAACAATAACTACAATCGTGATAACGGCATGTTCACACACCTTGTGAATCATACAACAACAATAACTACAATCGTGATAACGGCATGTTCACACACCTTGTGAATCATGCAGCAACAATAACTACAATCATGATAACGGCATGTTCACACACCTTGTGAATCATACAGCAACAATAACTACAATCATGATAACGGCATGTTCACACACCATGTGAATCATACAGCAACAATAACTACAATCGCGTATAACACAATCACTTGTAGTATGGACTCACCCAGTCCTTAACTACAAGTTCAATCAAATAGGTAACTTACCTTAATTTGAAGAGTTGTCAACAATCTCCAACTCTTTTCCAGGCCTTCTAGAACTAGATTCACCTCCACTTCCTATTATATATTCACATATAACAGAATTTAACAACATGGACACAACACGTGTGTTATTTATGCAATCTAATTCATCCGACCTGTTTCATTCTTTATTTTCAGTTAAACCCTCATTGAGGCTTTTTCCAACAACCCATGTGTAGAAATTAATCTACACATGTTCTTTATCATATTTAAATTATCACAACATCGTTTTATGCTAAAATCATTAACTTTCAACTTTACACGTTAATTGATCATTCTAAAGAATGATCCAAGACCATCACAACCATTCTTTAATCACCCCATTAATAATCATACTCAATAATATGATTTCATGACAAACGGGCATTATAACGGATGAAAATCAAGATTTCACCGTTAAAACACCTAGTCCTTCGTTTCTAATCATCCCAGATCATTATATAATACTCAAAACTATATTTAATCCGTATATTATCAAAATAAATGAGATAAAATGAATCGTTACCCTTCAAACGGATTCCTGATTGAAAAACAACGATCTGGACGCGTAGAAACGATCCACGGCTCAATCCAAACGTCTGGATAGCTTCAAAATCGATGTTGGATGTTCAAATTCGTATATGTGTGTGTTTATGGTGAAAATGATCGAGAAAGAGAGATAGATGTATGTTTGAGTGAATTTCCTTAGAAGATAAGCTTTCTACAGCCGCCACACTCGTCGCGTACCGCGAAGAGGGCTCAAGAGCTCTTCGCGTACCGCGAAGAAATCCGGAGTTCTCAGATATTTTTGGTCTTTCGCGTACCGCGAAGGAACCTCATAATCATCTTCGCGTACCGCGAAGAGTCCCAAACCACATTATCTTTGAAATTTTCTTTGTTTCGCGATTCCGGACAATCCGTAACTCCGTTTCGCGAATGGTTTTCTCCCACGTTCATAGTTTCTTACTTACTTTCAATTTTTAATAATTACAATCGTTCTATTGACGATTATTTCAAACGTGTTCATATTATTAAAAACGGGTCGTTACAAGATAGGCCATACCGATGTTACAAGCGCCACATAGATCATCTTCTTCTATTTATTAGAACCTACACCTAGTTTGGATAAATCCACCAAATTATTATGTAAACGAAAAATAATCATGAGTATGCAATTTTATTGACATGATTGTTTTCATAATATAATAAATTGCAGAAAACATTCTATGCTTTATTTATGACTCCATGTTTAAAAAAATCCTCATCATAATTTTAAATGACAATATTAATTTTGTTTTTAAAAGACTAAACCTAAACCTGAAACTTCTATTATTTATTTTTTTTCCTTTTAAATTATTTTGTTTCATTTACATTTATTTTCTTTTTTTTCCTCTTTTATTTTTCATCATTTATGTTTAACAAACTATTATGAAATTAGTTAATCAATTTTTTTTTTAAAATGTAAGCTTTAATAAAGAATTTTATTTTATTACATTTTTAAATTGTCATTTGTTTAGATTAGTTACTTTCTTTGCTTATTTTTATATTTACAAATTTAAGAATTTTATTTTATAACATTTTCTAATTTTCGTTTGTTTGATTTAGTAATTTTTTTTAATATTTCTTATATTTAAAACAAAGAAAATACTTATTTTACGAGTGTAACAGAATGACTCGAGCTTTAACTCGCCTCAGTTTGATTTTGTGTTATTAATATTTTATAATACTATATATATATATAGGGGTACACTAGTTAAAAATTTCTTTTAACATAATATATATATGGTACACTAGTTAAAACTTTCTTTTAACATAATATTTTTACACATAATAATCTTTGATACATTTTGACCAATTTGGTAAAGTTTCAGACAACTTAATTTATTTTAACTTTATAATTTATATTTTATATTTTATTTTAGAGGTTTAAACTGCAAGTTTGTTTTAAAACGCAAGTTTCAGAAAACAACTCTCGCAATTCATGGATTTAAATAAGTCACCAAATAGAAACAACGAATATTTTCCTGAGACCTTTTAATTAGAAGCGATTTGATGCCAGTAATAATATTAGTGGTGGTTTGTGTGACCACAATCACATTTTTCTCTACGCCCATGGTCACACAAGGAGGGTGGTGTTGAAATGTTAAATTCATATGATGTCATCGTTATCACCTCACCCAGTCATGCCCATAATCTAGATTGAATTGATAACAAAACAAAACTCCAGTAAATTGCTCGTACTTGGATTAATCAGAAAATAATCTCAACTGATTACAATTGAAAACTCGAGTTAGACCCATGACTCGGTGGGATATATACACACACACATAGCTTGAATACCAAGCAACTCTTGTTTATCCCTAAGTTTTCTCCAAACTTGAAACAGACTTATCTAAATAGACTTTACATTAAAACAAAGATAATAAGCATAACTCGTCTTTATCTTCTTAAACTTTAACTCCCAACTTGCAGCCAGTATTCGGAATTGAATCAACATTCACCCCTTATTCCGAATTGGAATTAAGGTCTTTGACTCCAAGTAGTTCACGCATTTCTTTAAATCTATTCCTTGCAAGTGGCTTTATTAATACATCTGCCTTCTGGCTCGTTCCTGGTACATACTCTACTTCAATTTTTCCATTTTCAAAACACTCCATGATGAAATGAAATCGAGTGTGTGTATGTATTTGCTTCGACCATGGAACACCGGGTTCTTCACTAGCGCCAAAGCCGATTGATTGTCAATTTTTATCATAATCTTTGGTACCTCTTTGCCTGTGATCTTAGTCACTAGTTCTCGTAACCAAATTGCTTGGCATGTTGTTGCAAATGCTGCCATGTACTCGGCTTCACATGATGATAACGCCACTGTCTGATGTTTTTGTGAGCACCAAGTGATTGGCGACGTCCCAAAGAAGAACACATGGCTCGTTATCCTTTTTCTGTCATCCCAATCCACATTGTGGCTGCTATCGCTATATCCAGTGATCCTCAAATCTCCCTCTCAAGGATACTTGACCCCATATCTAGTCGTACCCTTTAGATATCTTAATATATGCTTCATTGCAGCTTCATGTGACCGTTTTGGAGTCTGCATGTATCGGCTAACAACCCCAACCGCATAGGCTATGTCCGGTCGTGTTTGTAGCATATCGTAAACAACCCACCACCTTTCTGTAGTTTGTTGCGTTTACCTCCGGTTGGTCATCATCTTTTGACAGCTTGCAGTTCGATTCCATTGGACAGTGGGTAGGGTTACAGTTTTCCATTCCACAATCTTTCAAGATTCTCTCGGCATAGCTTTTTTGTCCTATGGTGATTCCATCATTCCCCTGTGTGACCTCAAGACCCAGGTAGTATGTCAGCATACCTACGTCGGACATTTCAAATTTCCTTGCCATTTTGTTTTTAAAGGTTGTGATTATGGTTTTGTTTGAGCCGGTTACAATCAGATCATCTACATAGACACCAACTATCATTTGATTTGAACCTTCACCCTTTCTGTATATAGCTTGTTCATGCATGCACCGATGGAATTTCAGGTCCTTTAGAATTTTGTCTAGCTTGTTGTTCCACGCTCGGGGTGCTTGCCTCAGCCCATAGAGTGCTTTGATCAACCTGTAGACTTTGTGTTCCTCGTCCCTTTGTACAAATCCTTCCAGTTGAGAGACATAGACTACTTCGGTTAACTCCTCATGCAAAAATGTTGATTTTACGTCCAAGTGGTGTACTTCCCAGCTTTGGCTTGCTGCGAAGGGTATCAGAAATCTGATTGATTCCAACCTTGCTACGGGCGCGGACACTTCATCAAAATCCACACCGTGTTGTTGGATATACACTTTGGCTACCAACCTTGCCTTGTGTTTGTTTATCGTGCCACCTGCATTCCTCTTCGTTTTGAAGACCTATTTTAACCCGATGGTCTTGGCTCCTTGTGGTAATTCTGTTAAAATCCATGTATTATTCTTTCTTATGGAATCTATTTCATCCCGCATTGCCTTCATCCATTCAGGTTTTTCTTTTGCCTCTTCAAAACTCTTCGGTTCTTCTTTAATGAGCATCAGGAGTTCCACATCTTCAATGCTTGTACTGGAACATAGTCATTCAATTTTACCGGTTTCCCAGTTACTCGATTGGATCGTCGTGGAGCAGGAGAAACTGCCTCCTCAGTTGTTTCTTCTTCCTCATCTTTGTTTAGCTGATTATTTGTTTCTTGTGAACTACCTTCATCAGGTTCATTGCTGCTGCCTTTTGATCCAGTCGAGTTTGTTTAAAGATACGAAGTTGACACATCATTCGAATCCTCTTCTGAGTTGGAAGACCTCGTGTTGACTGACCTTGCCCCCGTATCAACTAGCCCATTTAGATCAACCAAGAACATTCCAAGAGGTCGTGATTCTTCATTCCCTGATGATGCCCAGTTCCATCCTTTTGATTAATCAAAGATCACGTCTCTATTTACCACGATTTTCTTTGCATTCGGATCGTACATTCTATGGGCTTTTGACCCAGGTTCAACGCCAAGATAAACCAGTGGTCTCTACCGATCATCCAACTTTTTTAGCAAGTGAGCGTCTATCTCCTCATATCCAATGCAACCGAACACTCGAATATGTGATAGGTTTTCTGTCTTTTAGAGCTTCATATGGAGTCTTGTCTTTAGTGCTCGTGTGGGGATACAATTTAACACATAGGACACATGTATCACCGCCTCCCCCCACATGTAGTTAGGGACTTCTTTTGCTTTCATGATGTTTCGGGTCATTTCCAGCAAGGTGCGGTTTCTTCGTTCAACCACACCATTTCGTTGTGGTGTGTATGGAGCCGTGAGTTTCCTTTGGATTCCTTCTTTCTCGAAGAATCGATTGAACTCGAGTGATGTGAACTCTCCCCCTATCGATTCGGAGAGTTTGAATTTCATGGCCAATGTCCTTCTCAATCATCACCATGAAGTCTTTAAACTTTTCAAATGCTTCTGCCTTGATCCTCAATAAATAACACCACATAACCCGTGAGTAGTCATCAATTAAAACAAAAATATATTTGTTACCATCTATGGTTGAGGGTGTTATGGGTCCACACAGGTCTCCATGTATCAGCTTCAAGGGTCTTGTGGCTCGAAATGTGGCTGCGCTTGGGAATGCCAGACGGGTTTGTTTTCCAACCAGGCATACTTCGCATAAGCGTGGTTGTTTGTTGAGTTTTGGCAGCTCCGTGAATAAATTTCTCTTTGCCATAAGTTTCATTGTTTCAAAACTTAAGTTTCCGAGTCTTGCATGCTTGTTTTTAAACAAACTGGTTCCGCGTTTGCAGCTGCACTTTGTATAATCTGTTCTTAGTTCTTGACACATTTATTATCAAGTTTCCCTTTCTGTCATGCATTTGTAGATAGTTGTTCTTCATTCTCACATCACATTCGCATTCGGTGGCTTGACCAACACTGATAATATTAATTTTCAGTTTTGGAAGGTAACATATGTCCGTCTTTAGTCTGTGATTACCCGAAGGGTCTTCAAATAGTATTGAGCCTTTTCCTTTGATCTCAAGGTGTAAGCCATCATCAAAATTCACTGTCCCTGAAATTTGTTCGTTTAGATCTGAAAAGTGAGATCGAATTCCGATCATATGGTTGCTAGCTCCGTTGTCCAAGTACCATAAGTCGGTTTCGACCTTCCCCATCTCATACTGTTTTGGTGTTATCTTATCCTCTGTCGTCATTATTGTTTCTCTATGCACTCTAGCATATATAGGGAGGGATCTACCTGATGGGTTGTTAAACACATCCAGTTTTTTTGTAAATTTGAGTTGTTTTAAGTATGTAAATATGTCGTTTACGGTTATTTTTAGTTTAGTTTTACATTTTATGGTTTTTACAAGTTTGTCGAGTGAAATGAGCGGAAATCGAGGCTAAAACACGATAAAATCAAGCCCCGAATGAATATAGAAGAAAAGGACAAGGATTTCGGAGGAGCCCCGCTTGTTTTGTCCTTAGCGGTACGTCGAGAAAGCTATTTTGATACTCAGCGGTACGTGACAGGTTTTAAATTTTGAAAATAAAAGCCAAACCTAATTCGAGAATTAAAAGGGGAAGCTTTCCAGCCACAATGAGAGGCATACTCGGCCATTTTTCGATCCCAGGAGCATCTTTGGAGCTTTTGGAAGCATTTTGGGAGCTTTGGCGGACTAGGAATTGCTAGGAGGCTAGGTTTCATGTGAAGACACTTTGGTTACTTCTTGTTTCTTTTTTTTTCTTCATTTCCAGTAGTTTAATACATTTCATTTCATTGTTTTTGATTGTTCTTGACTGAGAATGATGTTAGTTGGCTAGATATTTGATTCTAATTAGGTTATGATGCTTGTTTGATTGATTATTGGTTATTATTGACTATTGTTTTATCATTGATGGAAGACACTTTTGTAACAGATCTTATGATTTCATTTTGATGAGTTTTGCATGTTTAATCTTGATTATATCAGTTCATATCATGTTCCATACGTGTTTATTGAATGTCTTTCGGTGTTAGACGCGTATTAGGTCATTGACTTGGTATTATGACTAGTTTGTGGCTTGTTTGATATCACTAGCCATAGGAAAAAATTTGATTGATGTTCTTAGGGCTTTGTGTGTGTCCAAGTCGAAAAATCCGGAAGGTGATAGACTTGTCGGGTGATCTTTAGCATTAGGGTTTTCTTAGTAATTACCCGGAAGGGATGTTTCTTTGAAAGTCTTTGTGTTATTGTCATTTCGTGTCAAAGTAGACATTTTAAGATTACTTCTTGCATCTTTGGTGTATTGGGACAAGAAAATCAGGAATATGACTTGTTCATTTGAGTACAAACGTGTTGTTGAAAAATCCGGGAGGTGATCCGACTAACTAGTGTGTGTATTGCAAGATTAAGTTTTCTTAGTTGGTTACATCTGCTAATTGATCCAGAATCCATTAGGTTACCTATGTTTTGCTGTTTAAGATCATATTTCCATCGTGTCAACCAAAGTCAATAGTTCCAATAATCGCAAACAGTAAACCAACTAAGTAGAGTTTTTCTCATTTGTTTAAGTTTTTCTAAAGAGTTGTGTGACTTTTCTTTCAATCAAATTTGTTAATTAATCGATGTGTCGTAGGTCAATCAAAAACAATGTAAAATTAAGGACTTAGCTACCTATGACTATAGCACGGGTAAGTAAGGTCGTCTCCTTAGGGAATCATTGGAAAGTGCTAAGCTTTAATTGAAAACTTGGTTAAACGAAGAAAATGTAAACTTAAAATTGATTTGAATTGAGAAAAGGTTCAAGCAATGATTATGAGTAATGATTTTAAACAATTATAAGAAAAAGGTAATCACTTCCGGGTTTAGGTTAGTAGATTCACAATGATTTTAGGTTAAACCTAGTTGGAAATTACATAGACATGATTTTGTTAATTGGTTTGATCAAAGTGACAACAGTGGAACAAACGTTTAAGAGTTGATTATTCACACAATTGTCAATTTAGATATGTAAAGCAACACACAAATACCAATGAGTAAACGATGCAAGGAAACCGAATCAGTGATGGCAAAACGCAAATACTTAAACACAAATAAATCGTTTACATCAATCAAACCACAATTGAATTCGAGTTATCAAAACGAAAACAATCCAAAAACCTAAGTTTAAACATTCAATCAAAGTTCATCCACTAACCTAATTGCCCGGAAGCAATTACAAAGAAAAACTAGCCACGCATCTTCATTAGCACACGTTGATTCTTGATTCGGGTGATGATTCCACGATTACTGATGGATTTGGAAGAGTTTTATGCCCAAAATCGTCACTTTTTCGCCCTAATTTCGTCCAGAAAGAAGCCTCCTTCGAAACCCTAAGATAAGGGCTTAAATATGGGAAATATTTGCCAAATTTTCATGTTTTCCGGCCTCCGGCGTACCATACGCCAGGCCCGGGCGTATGGTACGCCCAACAGCTCATCCTACGCCCAACAGTTTCTGCCAACGCTTAAAACTGGGCGTATGGTACGCTTGCGGTATGGTACGCCGGACTGGGCGTATCACACGCCCAAATTGATCTCACCAGCAGCTTCGTCTCGTCGAGAAACTCGGTTTTCATATATTATGGGCCCCGTAACTCATCTCCTAGCTCCAGTTATGCGTCCGCGAAGTTTTAGCCTTCTGAAAATCATGCTTTTGCACTTTTTATCACTCGACGCCTCTTCTAAACAACCAATAAGCTCCCAAACACGTCTTTAACCTCTTGACACCTGAAATTCATAAACATACTCAAAGTAAACATGTTTCGGGTCAAAAGTCACTAATATCAAGTATTTACACATTAATTAACACAACTATTTACAACGTGATCACATCCCCACACTTATTCTTTGCTTGCCCTCAAGCAAAGCTCATCAAGACTATCCAATCATCATAATCAAATACATTTCCCAATTTCCCCACCAATTCTCGAATCAGGTTCCAAGCCATAACCAATTCACAAGACTTACAACAATAAATAGTTTTACATCATGACAAGTAAAAATGATTTTTCAAATAAAACAGAGAACAATTTCTTATTAGAGCTAACATGCTTCAAGTATTTCACATGAATGCCATGCACCACTCACAAGGTTCTCTCCACTCGGTTTGTTTCTGTACTAGTCATGATGCACTAGTGTATATATGTAACTCTCAAACCGAAAGTGACTCACCATCATCATATGCTTGTTTTGCGATCAAATTTCCTTCAGCTTGCTGAAAACCATACATATATCAAGAGGGCTTGACGGGTTGTAATGACAGGAAAGGGTTACGGGAAGGTAAAGGGAATTTGATAGTGACGAAAGGATAATGGAAATCCAAGCTTATTGAACCAAACTTCAAACAAAATATAACATTATACTACAAGGACTCTTTTTCTTGCTTCATACTAAGGTCATTTTGACATAATATTCAACATTTTTTTTCTTTTTTTTCTTTTTGCTTAAACAATTCAGTCAACACACTCAACTTGGATTCCCTATATGGTTCAACCTAAAATGGCTCGTAAGACACATTTTTGGTTAATGTGATGGGTTTAACAAACGAATGGGCAATTGGCTTGTGACAATCTGACTTTTCAAATTAACCTTGTTAACCTTCGTAGGCCCAACAAGGCCAATGAAGGCCCAGTAAAGCCAAAGAAGACCCAGTGAGGTTAAGGAAGACCCAGCAAGACCAATCAGGTCCACTGAAGTCTATGAAGGCCCAACAGAACTAAGGTAGGCCCAATAAGCCAAGGGAGGCTCAGTAAGGCCCAATAGGGGCAAGTGAGGTCCAATATAAACAAAGTAGGCTCAGGGAAGGCCAAGGTAGGCCCAGGAAGGCCCAATGAGGCCCAGTTGTATTTGAGAAGCCCAATTGGGATAATTTAGCCCAACAATATTCTAAGTAATTAAATTAGTAACAATCAGGGAGTTTCGGATTAATTTTGATAAGCGAGATGTTAAGTTATTGAGCTAGAATAAATTTTAAGGGTTTGAATTAATTGAGATAAGCCTAAAACACTTAGATTATAGAGTTTTAACTTGTATATGATTTGAATGATCAAATTTTGACTTTCTTAAAGTCAAATTTCGGAATAAAAGTAGTGAATATTGCAATTAAATCCGGAATTCACATCAAAACTCAATTGTAACCGAAATTGATTAACCTTAATCATGCTATTGATGATTAGTATCAGTTTCCATACGTTACAAGGTCATTAAGTTGTTGAATTTAATCATAGGCAAGCTTAGGGGTCGAAACCGTCACCATCACCTATCAAAAACACAAAATTCGATCAAATTTCAAGAAATTGATCATACAGAACTCTTAGTCGGTACTCTTAGGAGATTTAACATCAACCAATTTGATCTAAGAAGCTACGAAGAGACGGATTCAATCCTGAAGTGGCCGAAATTAGGGTTCTAAGTGAACTACATCGAATCAGCATCAAACGAGGTAAGAATCTACTCTTATACAACCTAAACATACCGATTTAGAGAAACCTTATGTCAATTTCGATCCTTAACATCGAATTATGCGAATTCGACAACTAGGGTTCTTGTTAGAAACGGTTTTGGGGGTTTTTAACAAAATCAGTTCAAAAATCAAATCAATCCATACTATCAGTTTCGTGATAATGCATTCTATGAAAACCATATCATAAATTCGAATGGGAAGGTCTAATTGCATAAGATCGAGTTCTAGGGTTTATCTCAAGACATGAATTGGGGGTTTCGGCTCAATTGAGTTTGAGAATGAAATCAAATGGTGCAGAGAGGGTCGAAACACTCTTATTATAGAAATCCCTAAGTCAATTTCATGATGTAATAACGAATTGAATGGGAACGAATTCTAGGGGATCTTGAATGTAAACGTTTTGAGGATTTCACTCTAAATCGATTTTATTTTCAAATTAATAGGTGTAGGAAGCTTCGAAACTTATTGTTTAATGAAAACCCCATGGTTTCGGGGACTCACATTAGCAAATTGAACGATCTTAAGTTGAAATTTAAGAACTTGGGTTCGAAACTAGTAAAGTTCGATTAATATGGTTATAGGGGCTTACTTGTCGAATTAAAATCATCAGCAGTATCGTTTATATCCATGGGACAAAAGCCCCATGGTTAGAAGAGTAATGGGATTCGAACTAGAGCCAATTGGATGTTAAAGGTTCGGTTTGAGAAAACAAGGGGATCCGATCCATTGTAAGTTAAAACAAATTAAAGTGGATGCTGTTAACAAAAATGGGAGTAGATCAGGTGGTTTAGGCGTGTGGGTGTGATCCGGGCGGTCATGGGTTCGAACCTGACCCAACCGGGTTTTTGTAATTAAAAACAAATTTTGAGTTTTAACTCTTAATTCATTCGTTCTAACTCCGTTTCGATCCGTTCAAGTTGCGTTGGAACCGTAACAGGAATACGGACACGTTGAAATGTTACAATTCATATTTTTGTCCGAAAACGAAATCGCGTATAATTACGATTATTTAAATAAAATCAAATATGATTTTATTTAAACGATTTCAAAGGCACGCGTACTTTTGTATGCACATTCTTAACACTCTAACATACGTGTGTTGACACGTATGTGATTTCAAGCACAAAACGACATTTCGAATAACACTAGGTTATTGTTTAAACACAGATTCTTCGTAGGAGGATTTCTTACACGAGCTTTTAGTGTGTGATCATTCTGCTATTATCAAAGGTGCGTACACGGCCCCTTTCTTATTTTAAACTGTTTTGGGGAAGAAAACATGTGCAACAAACTGTTTTTAGATACATATCACTTGCATGAGTTAACTGTTTACATTATGTGAAAACATATCAACTTGAAAGTCCTTACACACCTCGAACCGTTTAGTTTGCTGTAATGCAAAGCGTGGTAGTTAGAAATAGATCTATTAGGTTTGACAAACCTCACCTGGTAGATGGGATCTACGCAGGTGTTTGACTGACCAAACACAATTTTTACTATTGTTGTGATAGACAATAGTGGCAAGGCGAAAACATGCTATAGCATGGCAATCCGTCAGCTTCGGTGTCGAACACGTATGTAAATAGTTTATATGACTAGCTATCATGACTGTGCATGTGTGATTATGTTATCTACAATCTTGTTATTCAAACTGTTGTTTTGAACATTGTGAAAACCTGTGTTATGCACCAACCTTTGTGTTGACTTGATTTACGTGTTTTCTCAGGACGCTAAGGCGCGCGTTACAGCTGGCATGGACTAGGAAGATAGAGTCTCATGCATTTTAAACACTTTGAATTTGAATTTGAACATTTGAGTATTTAAGTACTTTGGTTTGTAATGTTTACTTACAACTGTTTATGGTTTTCAAACGCTTCCGCAACTTTTTGTAAACTCTGAATGTTATGTTTTAAAGACCAACGTATGTTTTGAAATTCATATAGAGGTCTTCGCTATGTCTAATGATCTGAGATCCTGGTTTGTCACGTTCCCAAACGGTATGATTCCGTTAGTTGAAATTGGGGGTGTGACATGGCTCAACAGGGCGACTAGGGGGTTTTCAAGGTTTGGTGACACAAGCAAACAAGGAAACAAGACTAAAACAATGGCTTATCCTATGGCCTCTCTCATTTTGTGCAAGTATTCGCATACGATCTCAACATGCATTGTAACACAAGTTCTAACTTGGCAAACACTTTGGCATCACTCAGAAACAACCAACTATATGAAAATATTACAATTAAGGCTCAACTTTCACAAAACCGGTGGATAAAAGGTTAACGACACAAAACATTCATGTTACTTACAATCTAGCATGTCACCCATAATTAGTCATTGTTCCCTTGATGATTTCTAAGAAACTTGTCACAACCACTATCATGCAACTTAAAGAACAAGTTATGAAAAAAAACCTAACCCAATGTGTTAACAGGTCAAAAGTTGATGATTTACATTGAAAATTCTGATTTTCAAGCCATTTGAGCCTGCTTGGAGGTTTCACAAAATTTTTCAAAGTTTCCATTTTCTAAATTTCCATCCCCCTTCATCCCCACACTTAAACCTTACATTGCCCTCAATGTAAATTTTCTACTAAGTACAAGTGTCGAAAGAGGGCAATGGGATGATCCACCCGAATCCATATTACAAACCAACATTAACTCATCATCAAATCATAATAAAATCTAGGAAGGAAAAACACATGTACCTGATAAGTTATGCAAACATGGTTGACAACCCTTTAATTTTAGTGCTTCGCCCCGAACGACATGATGAATATGTCAACCTGAAAGCCCATTGCTCTTCCCCACACTTGGGTGTTTGAACAGGGTAATTAAACTTTCGTAGGAATCACGGTTGCATTTAGCAAATGCAACAAGCCTTTTAAACCTCTCGGTAGCCCGAGTGGACGAGTGAAGTCTCGTGAGGGTTTCTAGTGAACACACCCACAAAGTTCATCGGGTTGCCTCCCAGATAGCGCTAAGTTTTAGGTCTTCAGCCAAACCGTACCTCATGTATTACTTATGGTGGTCGAATTGAACACTTTCCTCCAGAGTTACCAACATAAGCTCGATGATCAATACCTCGTTTCCATATTTCTGCTCTAATGGTTAATGTGTATGTTAAATAACCACAAGATGGTATAAATGCACATTTTCCTTTTGAGTTTCCATTGAATGATCGGTAATTGACATGCCATGTCCATATTTCTTTACTCATAATCAACATGGTTGTTGTATCAATACGAGTGTGCTTCTGAATATCGTGACCCATGTCCTCCCTTCTTACCTTTTTCTTCTTTTGGACCTAAGCCATCCTCCCTAACTATGTTGATTGAAATGGTAACTATAGGAGAGTGGTTTGAACAAACTGAACGTGTCTAATTTATTAGTTTCTCACGAGGTGTTATGTTGTCTATTTGATGTACGCATCCCGTATCCTGCTCCGAAAGGTCAGTTATACTTTCTACTTCATCATCAACAGTGAGCAATGTCAGTGGCACTTTTTCAAAAACTGGGGGAATATTGGTGTTATTATTATTTTCAACAATCACTTCTAATGCTTTAATTCGTGCCAATTCCTCCATTAGATGACCAACCTTTGTAAACAACGCACCTATGGTTTTGTTTCTGACCTAATTCTCCCTTTTCATGTCTTTTAATGCATCCATGATAGAATTGCATTGGAGATTTTCCAATTTACCACCCGATGACCTAATTTCTTGGTTACTAGGATGTTGATTTTGACTTTGTTGCTGGTAACTTATTGAACACCTTTGTTGATATGTTTGTTGGTAGCCATATTGATTGTAAGAACCTCTTTGATAATTACCATGATTATACTCTTTAGGTTCCTTGTATCCCGACTGAGGGTAGTGGTAATCATATTCCCCTTGATAACTTAAGCTCGGCTCCATCTCCATTTCATAATTGTTGTACTCCCAATCTTGCCTGAAGTTGCAAACCCTAGTTTCCTCCTCAGATTGATACTTATGTTGATAAGAGTATCCTTGGTAACTATCATTTGACCGATAGTATTCTTGAGGGCAAGGAGAATGTGATTCATAGTTTATATAAGATGAGAATGAATCAACATCATCCTCATAATTTTCAATCATGTATCCTTGCCTCCTAAAGTTATCACTTTCACAATCCTGATATGCTTTATATCTTCTTAAGAACATAGGACAATCTTCTATCCAATGGAATTTACTCCCATAACACATGCATGGGTCATCATCATCATCCCAATTCATGATGATATTAAAATTCTGGAGATTCTACAATGTTTGCAAAAATTACCTGCATACCACAAACAAAGAATACCTCGTGCAATTCTGATCAATAAACAAAAAAAAAGTAAAAATGAAAGAAAAATCAAATCTTTTTGTATTTTTATGTTTTTGAAGAACAAATGCAAACTAAAATTATACTTAAACTAAAGCTAAACTAAAACTAGCACTTTGCGCGTTGATTCCCCGGCAACGGCGCCATTTTGATCGATGTGTCGTAGGTCAATCAAAAACAATGTAAAATCAAGGACTTAGCTACCTATGACAATAGCACGGGTAAGTAAGGTCGTCTCCTTAGGGAATCATTGGAAATTGCTAAGCTTTAATTGAAAACTTGGTTAAACGGAGAAAATGTAAACTTAAAATTGATTTGAATTGAGAAAAGGTTCAAGCAATGATTATGAGTAATGATTTTAAACAATTATAAGAAAAAGGTAATCACTTCCGGGTTTAGGTTAGTAGATTCACAATGATTTTAGGTTAAACTTAGTTGGAAATCACATAGACATGATTTTGTTAATTGGTTTGATCAAAGTGACAACAGTGGAACAAACGTTTAAGAGTTGATTATTCACACAATTGTCAATTTAGATATGTAAAGCAACACACAAATACCAATGAGTAAACGATGCAAGGAAACCGAATCACTTATGGCAAAACGTAAATGCTTAAACACAAATAAATCGTTTACATCAATCAAACCACAATTGAATTCGAGTTATCAAAACGAAAACAATCCAAAAACCTAAGTTTAAACATTCAATCAAAGTTCATCCACTAACCTAATTGCCCGGAAGCAATTACAAAGAAAAACTAGCCACGCATCTTCATTAGCACGCGTTGATTCTTGATTCGAGTGATGATTCCACGATTACGGATGGATTTGGAAGAGTTTTTATGCCCAAAATCGTCACTTTTTCGCCCTAATTTCGTCCAGAAAGAAGCCTCCTTTGAAACCCTAAGATAAGGGCATAAATATGGGAAAGATTTGCCAAATTTTCATGTTTTCATGCCTCCGGTGTACCGGGCGTAAGGTACGCCCATCAGCTCATCCTACGCCCAATAGTTCCTGTCAACGCTCAAAACTGGGCATATGGTAAGCTTCGTCTCGTCGAGAAACTCAGTTTTCATATATTATGGGCCCCGTAACTCATCTCCTAGCTCCAGTTATGCGTCCGCGAAGCTTTAGACTTCCGAAAATTATGTTTTTGCACTTTTTATCACTTGACGCCTCTTCTAACCATCCAATAAGCTCCCAAACACGTCTTTAACCTCTTGACACCTGAAATTCATAAACATAATCAAAGTAAACATGTTTTGGGTCAAAAGTCACTAATATCACGTATTTACACATTAATTAACACAACTATTTTCAACGTGATCATTAATCTGTTTTTAGGGTTTAATATTAGTTAAACTTTCTTTTCCAATTTAATTATAATAATTAGTTTAATTAATTCTTATTTTTATTCAAAACCCCCTTCTTTGTTTTAAATTATTTTCTAGTCTTGTTTCGTTAGGTCAGTGTCTCTTGAGTTCAATATCCGGACTTCCATTAACTATTCTGCAATTGATAGGTACACTTGTCTGTCGTAGTGGTTTAGTTCAGGAATTTCGATTATAACTCTTTGTTTTTAAGTTAAGTCTAGGTTAGTGTTTAGCACTGTTGCAAAAGTCGGTCTCCAAGGCCGAGTACTCGCTCCAAGGAATGGTTCCGAGGCCGAGTAGTTCCTAAGTATTACCCAAGTTGTGACATCCAGTACTTGATCGTCCGACAAGTCCGTACGGTATGTGTACTTTCACTATTTACTGTGTGTAAATACAATGCATGAACAGTGTTTGTAACAACAAAACTCAGAAAACAAGAAACAGTTGTACGTGTTTAAGTGAAAACATAAATACTGTAAGTACAACAACTCTCGATAAACAACAGTTGTTAGTATTTAGGTGAAAAACCTAAATACAGTTAATACAACGAATCCAAAGAAACATCAGTGTACAAACAAATGACAAGAACATATCGGTTGCAATCTGATATCCATAGATGACAGGAATGAGATGGCCGATAACTCAGTATGAAAACAATGCAAATTCAAGGTTATCAATGTGAAAACAGGAAGTATAGTTGAGTCCGTCAGTGAGGAAACACAATTCAGAACATAAATGTAGTGTTATTTCAGAATAACGAACTGACAGTGTGTTTGCATGGGTGACGATTCACACAAACATATATGTGAGTTTAATGTTCTGAAATGATGACTGGAAAGTAGAAAACAAAAGTCAGAAAGCAAAACCATCGTCGTGTTCGTTAGGGTGACGATTCGAACGAATACGCGCGAAGGTGGCGCGATCTGACGAAACGAAATCGAATAAACAATTCGAACGATAATAAAATAAGAAAAATAATTACAAAATATTTATTAGGAATCACAAACTTGAGTAAATTACAAACTTGACTAAATTACAAACTTGAGTAGGGTTGGGAAACTAACTCTAATCATGTTATAAGATAGTCTCATGATCAAAAGTTTTGATTATTTGAGTTTAAATCTTATTGAAAGCAAGTTTGGTTTAGAAAAAAATTAAGTAATCATATCATAAATACTAAACTCTTGGAAAAAATAGATAAAACTAGCCTACGAGCCAACGCGTAACGCAAACAAAACATATGTAAAGCCTAAACGGCTAAACCAAGTAATAATTTGCATGCTCATCCAAATATTATTAAAACCATATTATTATATTAATGATTATCGTTTGTCAGAGTATGTTTTTTTTGACCTTTGGGAACATGAAATCATATACAACAAAAAACAAAAATAATAAAAAAAAAAATCACAAACAAAAAAACAAAAATCCTTTTTCTCGAAATGTACGTGCAGTACGTATATAGAAGCTTCAAATTATTAGGCCTAAAATTCAACACGTTGTAATCTGCATGTGTACTCATACGTGGCATGCATGCAAGTGTAGCAGCAATCCCCAAGTGACAGTTTAAATCATTGTTTCGCTCATTCATGACGTACGTTGCAGTTTTTTGGACAAGACAGATGGACCAAAGATCCTAGCTCAAGTGGTTGAGGTACTTTGTGGTTTTAATATTACGAAGGTGACGGATTCAAGTCATTATATGGATAAAATAGGGGTTTTATGCTAGGGTAGCTAGAGGGTTTTGGCTCACCTATGGTGTGTTTCTTTCTATAAGGTGTGGATCTAATCGGGTGGATCTCTGGCACGTCAGTTATCCAAATTGCCGTTCAAAAATAAAGCTAGACACATGGCTTTTAAATTGTGCATAGGTCTTCGGTTTAAGTCTCTACACATACGAGCAATTGCTCCTGGATAAATATAGGTTTTCATGATGTGTGATTTTATCCTGAATTAACGTGATATAGATGGTATGACTAGTATACAGTCTTTTCTTAGGTAACGTGCCAGCCGATTGACTGGTTTCGGTTTCGTTTAAAAAACAGTATACCAATATATTCCAATTAATTTATTGGAAAGTTTTGCCAATGATTGTTTTGTGTTTATAAAAGGATGGCATATGTCTTTCATTCGTCTACAGTATGCTACAGCCAGACTGATTAACAATGATTTCTTATCTTATCATCGCCCTCTCAGCTATCTCTGTGTTCTTTCTACTTAACAAATTCAGATGCTTTAACGTGAAAGCCCACCACCATCTACCGCCGGGACCTCCTGGACTTCCGGTGATCGGAAATCTACATCAGCTTGACATGACCTCTAATCTTTCAGACCATCTATGGCGTCTTTCAATACATTATGGGCCTTTAATGTCGTTACGACTTGGTCATGTTCAATCTGTCGTTGTTTCTTCTGCTGAAATGGCCAAACAAGTATTGAAAACCAATGATTTGGTTTTCTGTAGCCGGCCTTTGTTAACAGGCCAACAGAAGTTATCGTATGGTAACAAAGACATAGCTTTCTCACCGTACGATGACTACTGGAGAGAGACGAGAAAGACTTGCACCCTTCACTTGTTTTCAATGAAACAAGTGAACGCGTTTCGTCCTGTTCGCGAAGAAGAAGTGTTTGACATGATCGATTCGATCAAGACTCGATTCGCAAACAAAAATGCGGTGAATTTGAGTGAATTGTTGATGATTCTCACGAGTAATATCATTTGTAGAGTGGCTTTTGGGAAGAGATCATCGTCTGATTACAATGATGAAAAGCAACGAATCAAAAGGCTTTTGTTACAGTGTCAAGCAATGTTTGCTTGCTTCTTTTATAGGGATCATTTCCCTTTCATGGGGTGGCTTGATATACTTAATGGAAGCATGGGTAGACTTGAAAAGAACTTCAAAGATTTGGATGAGTTCTATCAGGAACTCATTGATGAACATTTGCATTCAAACAAACCAAACAATATGCAAGAAGATATGGTTGATATATTGCTTAAACTCAAGGAGTCAGATTCTACAGTTGAACTCACTTATGATCACATTAAAGCTGTACTTATGGTGAGCCATTCACTTTGACTTCAAAATTACAAATTAGATGTTTATATGTTGACTAGCATGTACAAAAAACACACTCATTAAAAATTTCACTCATATATTATAACTCATAGCAATGGGCTTCTAGCAAAGTGGTACTAATAACGAGGGTTCTGAGTTTGAGTATTTCTAGGAGTTATTCTTCTAAATAAGTACGAGGTTTTATTATTGTGAATTTTCATCATGATAGTAGAGTCAAGTTGTCCTTTTGTATGGTGTTCTATTTAAAGGTTAAAAAACAGGGTAGAATTCGTTACGACAAAATAATCCTAATGCAATTTTCTATCTTTTTGTCTTTTTATCATTAAAAAAAAGTTGCATTAATTAACGCGATGAAAATTAGACAACTATTTTGTTATATAATATATCTTTTTTTATTCTAAATCCAACCTTTATAGATGCAATTTTTGTAAAAAAAACAAAATTTGCATTAAACACATATTTTGCAGCGATATGTGAATAGTGTCTCATGGGGTAAAGAACCTCGTTCCTTTCTTAAAAAGTTCCTTTTCTTTTTTTTTTCTTTCTCTACTATGTTGAATATAAAAGTGTTACAGACCAAACAAATGAACTAAACCCAAAAGACTAGTCTGATGGATGAGAGAGCTCATTTAGCATATAAACTCCACATCAATTGCCCATATGTACAACCGATCTGGGAGAAGTCTCATACCTTGCTATGGTTTCGATCCATAACAATTGACCTTCCTTAAGGGCCAATGTCCTCGTTGGTCACGGCTGACTCCTTCCAGGCCACCACTCCATGGGCCACAACTCCGATTTGACTCTGATACCACTGATAGATAAAGATCGATCTTGATTCGATAGACAAGAAAAGAGAAAGAAGCAGGAGAAAAATAGAGATGATAGTTTGAGCAAATTTTTTGATGAACTTAAAAAACCCAATGTTTTCCCTTTAAGGAAAACTTACAAGACAATTAAAAGAGAATTCCTAAAGAATTTGAAAATAAACGTTACTAGAGAAAACGTGGGCATTCCCACATAATCATCCTTTATTTCAGCAACAAACAAACAACTAGAATTATTCAATTTAAAAGAGACGCTGTGGTTCTTGGCCTTCCATCTGATTATTAGCTGCCTGAACTTATTTAGCTTCTTTAGCATGGGTCGGTACATAACAATAAGTTTGTTTAAATATTGTAGAATATCTTGTTGGGAGGAACAGAAACAAGTGCTACAACAGTGGTGTGGGTGATGACTTTGCTGATGAAGAACCCTGAATCTTTAAAGAAAGTTCAACATGAAGTACGAAGCGAAATCGGCAACAAAGGAAGGGTACACGAAGATGATCTATATAAGCTCAAGTATCTTAAAGCAGTTATCAAAGAAACATATAGATTGCACCCAATTGCACCCCTTTTAGTCCCACGTGAATCACGAGAACGATGTGTTCTAGGAGGCTATGAGATGCCAAAGAAGACCATAGTACACGTAAACGCATGGGCCATAGGTCGTGATCCCGAATGTTGGGAAAGACCTGAAGTGTTTGAGCCAGAGAGGTTCATGGGTAGTAGTATTGATTACAAAGGGAACGATTATGAGTTGATCCCATTTGGGTCTGGTCGGAGAGGGTGCCCTGGTATGTCTTTAGGGGCAACGACCGTGGAGTTGGCTCTATCAAACCTTGTTTACTCGTTTGATTGGGAGCTGCTTGAAGGGATGAGTGATATCGATAGTTTGACCACACCAGGAACTATTGCACGTAAGAAGAATGATCTTCGACTTGTGGCTAAAGTTTACAATCATGGTTGTAGGATGAGTAGCTCTTGATGTTTTGTTCATGTACTTGTTATGTGTTGTCAAAAGTTAAAATGTCTTTTTAGTTGTTTTGTAATTAGAGGCAATTAGTCGCGTAAATTTCTCAAACATAATAAAAATTTTAGCTCATTTATAATACAGTAAATTACGGTTTTGGCCCCTGTGGTTTAAGTGTTTTAACTATTTTGGCTCAAAATAGAATCTTCTATCAATTCAGCCCCTGTGGTTTAGATAACTATCAGTTTTGGCCACTCAAACTTAACTATTACAACGGTTTTGGCCCAAAATCTAGCTATGGTTGGGGGCCAAAAACGTTAGTCATCTAAACCACAGTGGCTGAATTGATAGAAGATTCTATTTTGGGCCGAAATAGTTAAAACACCTAAACCACATGGGCCAAAACCGTAATTTACTCTATATAATATATTTAATATTATCAATATCTTAAATCATTTTGAGTAGTTTTGTTCGAATACTAGCTTAATACACATATCATTTCTTACTTAAACCATGTATAATGATTAGTGATAGTTTGCAAAACAATGCCGATACATACAAGGACAGAGCTTAAGAGGGGTCCGGGGGTGACAGGTCTCCCCTGTTTTTTGGCCTAAAGGGTCAATTTAGTAGTGCTTCGTCAGAAAATTATTCACCCTTTCGGTTTTTTACTAAAAATACTTCGGTCTCCTTCGTTTTCTTTCTAAAAATCATTCGGCTCACTCCGTTTTCCTACTAATTTGAATTTTTCGGCCCCCTCTGTTTTTCCGGTCATGCTCCGTCAATGGATACACGAGCATCAGATAGATTAGTGAGAACGAGTAAAAAAATATATAGATTTAATACCTAGTGAGATGAGTGAGAAAATAATAATTTTTTTATATACGTATAAATTGTTTATGAAGCTTCACTTAAGATGACCATGTAGATAAATATATACAGGTATGAAATTTATCTAATAGAAATACTTTTGAATTATCTTCTTTAATTCAGATTGTTTTTTAAATATTTTATCTCATTTAGGATAAGTGTTCAGAGTTGGTATTAAAAAAAAAATTGGTAGCTACTTTTCCTACTATTCAAAGTTTGCGGTTTCCAAGCATACTTCACGAGTTACAGGATATATTATAAAAATTATGAACTGGAATGTTTTCATTGATATTGAAATTGAATACTTATACAACAATTGTTAACAATAGATCCTATAATTAAGGTAAAACAATTATATCTATTTTACTAAGCTAACAATATAACATAAAATACAAACAAAAGAGGGGGATGGGGCTGAGGTGAAGTAGAAGAAGAGTTGGGAAGATGAATGTCACATATGTTAAAGGAGACCAATCATCAGGAGATGGTGAGGAGAGGGGCTGTCTGAGTGAGAGAAGCATAAGGAAAAGTTTGTTCAACACAATGCACATGACGAGATGTATAAATGCGGTTGGTTAAAGAGTTTAAAAGGTGGTAGGCACTTTGAGAGGAGGAGTAACCAACAAAGATACATGGAATTGAACGGGATTGTAATTTGTGGTCAGAATATGGGCGTAGCCAGGAGTAAGCGAGGCATCCAAAGCTTCAGAGTTTGTGATAATTGGGAAGTTTTTTGTAACGACCCATTTTGGGAAAATATTAAAATATAATATATTTGGCGGAAAATTATTTATATTTTATTTCGGTGAGTGTTTTAATAACAATTGGGGTTTGATAACGGGAGAAAGTGTACACACTACAATTATCAATTGTATGATGTGTCATAACTTCTTCAACGAGTGTATTATAGGTGTGTGTACACTTGGTGAAATTTAGTCCTAATTGAATGAATACATTCTTTATTTGTTATGGTTGGGGGAAATGAATCTTTTAGTTTATAACCTAGATTCAAACATAAAAATGGTTATTGTTTGGTTGAATTTGATGAAGATGATTCACATGCAGTGTGAACATCTATAAAAAAAATATGTGTGCTATTAGATAATGTACAACAGTGTGTAATATCTAATTAGTGGGAGTGTTGTTGGTAACTATAAGTAAGAGAAGTTTGGGTACAAATGAACCAATAACTATACTTAGACTTGATTGTTAAGATATTAACTTATGGTGGAGATGGGTGCTTTTATGATTGAAATGCAAGTGGTTGTGTTTCAATTTCGAAGTAAATCAACAAGAAAAGACATTTTAGGTATTGATTTATTAGCTTGACCTGATGAACCCATGATCTAATCTGACACATCGTATGTGTTGGTTGGGTGTGCTTTGATGCAAGGACGAGGGAGAGTTTACATTCATGCTTCAAATTAGTTGAAGCTTCATTAGGTTATCTATTTTGTATATGAGATGGAGATGGTGGGGGTGGATGGAAATACTCAAGGATCACGGTTGTGAAATCCTCTTTCAATTAGGAAAGCGAACATAATGGTGGATGCTTTGGGTAGAAAGCAAGAACATTCAACCATTAGGGTGAAGTCGGTGAAATTTGTGGTAACGTTGGATTTGATGAACCAAATTAAAGTGGTTCAAACCGAGTCGTTAAACGAGGAAGTTAACAAAGAGTGACCATTTCATGCCGATCAAGGAGACGTATTCTATAGAGAAGATGACCGAGGTTTACGTGAATGAGGTGATATCTCAACACGGGGTGCTGGAGACAATTGTGTCCTACCGCGACACTCGGTTCATTTCTTGTTTCTGGAAGAACGTGTTGAACTCCCAGGTGTCCGAACTCATTAAAAGGAGGCGTAAGAACGCCATAAACCTTACGCAGATAAATGGAAGAAACCGGTTGAAAGGGTGTGATTCGTTTCCAAAAGTGGTGGAAGCTAAGTTCACAATTTATTAGGCCGTTCAAAATTATAGCTCGGATTGGTAATGTTGCTTATCACTAAGAGTTACCAGAGGAATTGAGTGGAATTCACAATACATTTCACGTGTCTTATTTGCAAAAATGCTTGGCAGAGGAATCGGCGTACATGCCATTGAAGAAATTGGTGATCAATGAAAAATTGAACTGGGAAGAAACTAGTGACTCTCTTAGATAGAAAAGTCAAGCAAATTTGAAATAAGACACTTAATCAGGTGATGGAGCAGTGGAAGAACCAGTGGGGTTCTGATGTAACGTGGGAGTTCGAGGATGAAATGCGGAAAATTTTTATCCTTTTTCTTTTTGTGGTGTAACGAGGATTCGGGGACGAAACCTTTATAAGGTGGGGAGAATTTGTAACGACCCATTTTGGGAAAATATTAAAATATAATATAATGGACGGAAAATTATTTATATTTTATTTCGGTGAGTGTTTTAATAACAATTGGGTATTAGAATTAACTAGTAACTAGCTTGATTAGGTTAGTTATAGTAGTTAAATGTTTTTATTCATAGTGATAATCATCTAAGAACAACTTTTTGATTGTTTTCTTTCATGTTGTTGTAAGATGATAGATGGGGTTTTGTAGGGTTCATGAGGTATATGAACCAGGTGGTTAAATTTGGTGTTAAATTGTTGGGTATGATGATTTCATTGGGTTTTTGTAGTTTATTTGTGAAAATGATGAATTTGTTCATTTTGAAACGAAAACGGAGTTTGATAGAGGTGTTATTGGTCAATGATTATAAGCAAATAATATATGCATATGAGGTGTTTGATGAAATGCCAATTAAGGTGTTTAACTTAAAAATGAGTTTTTAAGTTGTGGTGGTATGAAATAAGCATATATATATATTCATAAATGGTGAATTGGGTGATAATGGATCATTTGGGTGTTAATTAGATAAAATGGTGATAACGGGTCAAGTAGGTTGAAAGAATGTAAATATGAGTTACATGTATTGAATATAGTTGTATTGTGTAATACAACTAGGTAGTGGTGGTGAAAGTCAAGGAACAAGTCAAATGCTTAGGAAAGAACAATATGATTTTAATGGTGTTCCTATGGGCTAAGGTGAGTAACCTACTCACTAAATATGCAACAATAAGTCATATTTCTGTTGGTGTTGAATGTTGACTACTTGAATTATGTCTTGTAGTATTTGGTGAATGTTATGTGTTAAATCTATAAAAGTCAATGTAGGTGGAAACTACATTGCTTTGATAGATTATGAAGTTTTGGTGTTGGTGTTTGTAACATCTGTGCCGGAATCGTTACCGGAACAGTAAAACTGTACAGTAACGTGTACAGTAACTCAGATACATCTTACGAGAAACTATGTTTAGACTATTGATGCATTTGGTTAACATGAAAACTGTTATACGATTGTCTGAATCTGACTTAAACCTTAGGGTTTAACAGTCTGAAACATGTCAGACAACACAGCGTTGAAACATAAATACTTGATGTGATACTACTTTGTGTAAACGTATGTGAGGTTAAACAAAACGAAACTATAACGGTTATTGTTACGAAATGCTAAACCGACGAGTTATTCGTATAGGTGACGATCTGTACGAATCATTCTGATAGTTTAACGTTCTGAAATAATGACTTAAAAATAGAAAACAAGAATCAGAAAGCCAAACCATCGACGTGTTCGTTCGAATGACGATCCGGACGAATACGCGCGATGGCGACGTGATCTGACGAAACGAAAACGAACAACGATACGAACGATCATAAATTTAAAGAAATAAAATATTTCTTATTTTACAATTTTGAAACTCATCAAAAGATAATTTAAATCTAACTATTTTATTAAATCGCGAAGAAAACTTACGAAACGCGAATAAATTATCGAAACGCGTAAAAATAATTAAATTCGATAAATAACTCACTTAAATGAAATTTAATATAATTATTAAAACTTTAATAACATTCAAACTACTAAAAATAATTCCTTTTATTAAATTACGAAATATGCGCGTAAAGTGCCGGATACGCGACGAAACTACGAACCGAGCAACCGAAACGAACCCGGACATCACTTGGAGTATAAATACTCTAAATGACCCCATTAAATCATTTTTTCTCATCTTCAACCCCTCTCCTCTCTCTATTTCCGGCTACAACCAAAACCACCATTTTTACACCTTCAAAGCTTCATATCTCCTTCATTTCTCAACGGTTTTGAGTGATTCTTTCGCCCACGCGTAGCCCTTGACGAGCTCTACAAGGAAGTACAACAGATCGGAGAAGTTACTCAGCCAAATTCAAGGTAGTAACGAAAGAAAACTCGGAAAAAGAGGGTTTCATACCTTTTTGTCGAACCAGGGTTTTCGGCCAACTGTAGCCACTCAACCTAGTATCTCTCGACCACTAGTCACATCCACGGGGTCAAGGGGACAGCTTAGTAGTTCGATGGTTGGATGGGGAGCTGAGTTCGTGAAGGTCTTGTCGGGTACTCACAGCACCAAGACCGAACCTTCATCACTCTCACATCTTAGTGCCGAACCCTAGTATGCAGGCCTAACCCCACCGAACTTTCTGCTGGATTCACCCCCGAACCCTCTGATGCCAGCATCAACACCGAACCTTCGTGAGCCTTCACGAACCTCCTTGAGAACCACGAACCTTTCACGAGCCTTAGGGTTCGCTGGTCACCATTCCAGTCATGTGGAACGAACCCTTCATGTCAGACATTAGCCGAACCATGCTCACCTGAACGAACCTTGTCCGGACCAGTTGATGGTTCGCTGCCATGGGGAAACAAACTAGCCGAAATCCTACTACCAACCCACCCCCCCCTCATGCGCTCAAGAGTGTTGACAGCCCACAGTCCTTATGCGTCCCATGATACTTTCAGCTGGCCCAGATTTCGATTACTTCTGGCCCAAGACCAATTTCTTTTGGCCCACGAATTATCAATTTGGCCAACAGTAATCATCTTTAGCCATTTGATTTCCCAGACCCTTTGGAATCTCGGTCGAACCTTAGGCCCAATATGGTGCAGGTGGCCCAACTCCACTTATTCGGATTATGCCATCAGCTCATGCTAACTCCATTAGGCCCAATCCTCATATTAACAACCCACTCTAGTTTCAGATTAAAGGAATGGCCCAGTAACCTTTTCTTTCGGCCCAACAGTAAGTAGTTGGCCCAATTGACTGGCCTAATATCAACGAATAGGCCCAACAGCCCATAGGTTGGGTCCACCATTTATGGCAGCCCATGAACATTATTTGGTCCAATCAGCCCAATACCAAGAGTAACCGGCCCGGTTATTTCAATCAGGCCCAAAGCAACCACCCTTTCTAGCCGACACCATGGCCCAACCGGCTTAAGATTGAATTGACCCATGTTGGCCTAATTGGCCCATGTGTTGACCCACGCATACTTCCACGGTCCATCATGAAGGCCCATCAAGCCCACACATCATTCGGCCCACGATGAATTCCACATTCGGTCACACGATTAATGAGAAAGTTAACACATTAAATTAAATTAAATTATGAGGCATATTAATAAATCGTTACAAGGATGAACAGATTTTGGAATTGAATTCATACATCCCAAAACATTTTAGTTTGAGTACACTTACAATTGATTTCAAGTGTTAAGTCAAGTAAACAAAGGAACAAGTAAAACCGCAACAAATACATAGGGCCGAATGAAGACAACCGAGACTCACGAGTGTTAACCCATTTTAGGGTTAACACATGCACATGCGCAAATTCGTATAACCTAAACTCATAGGTTACATCCACCGTGAAATCAATACAGGAACGTGAAAACTACTACAAGAACAACAAAGAGCGAGCGTATTCTTATTCTATTTAGTCAATCACTTTGGACCTAAGGTGAGTTCATTTGTCCCTTTTCAAATTTATTTGTTTTACTTCGGGACTGAGAAGCATGTTAAACATTTTCATAAAACTATTGAAATGATGTTGAATGCTTTAAACATAAACATGATACTTATGTTGAAACTTATGCTTGAAACTTAGTATACTTGAAAAGCAATAAATTTGAAAATTATACTTTAAACTTGAGGTTTGAAAACAGATGTTGGATGCTTATGAGACTTGATGCTTATGCTACAACAATATGCTTAAACTGGGTGATTGATGCTTATGTTATAAACTATATTCTTAAACTATGATGCTTATGCTATAAACTAAATTCTTAAGCTATACTCTTTATACTTATGTTCTAAGCTATATCCTTAGACTATACACTCGATGCTTATGATATAAACTATATTCTTAAACTATGATGCTTATGCTATAAACTATGTTCTTGACTATACTCGTGATGCTTAAGCTATAAACTATATTCATAAACTAGTTGCTTAATGCTATATACTAATGCCAAGTGCTAATGCTATAATGCAAATACCATATGCTTATCATGCTTAAATGCTCGAAATGCTTGAAGTGCTCATAATGCTATAAACTTTGAATGCTATAAACTTGTTATGCAAAAGCAACGGTTTGGCCTCTCAGTGCTTGCCTCACCGGTTGTTAAACTTATTATACTAAACAACGGTTTGGCCTCTCAGTGCTTGCCTCACCGGTTGTTAAACTTATTATACTAAACAACGGTTTGGCCTCTCAGTGCTTGCCTCACCGGTTGTTAAACTTATTATACTAAACAACGGTTTGGTCTCTCAGTGCTTGCCTTACCGGTTGTGAAACTATTTGGATGCTAAAACTATTGGCTATGGAAGAACAATAGTTGGTCTCTCAGTGCTTGCCTTCATGTGTTCTTCCTAGTCGGGACTTGAAGAACAATAGTTGGTCTCTCAGTGCTTGCCTTCATGTGTTCTTCACAGTCAGGACTAGAAGGCACCTATTATGGTCTCTCAGTGCTTGCCATAGGGTGACCTTTATAGTCGGGACTTGAGGGGTAGACTTATGGCCTCTCAGTGCTTGCCATACAGTGATTCCTCAATGTTCACTCATGCTATAAACTTAAATATAATGCTAAAGCTATAAACGATATGGAGGGTAGGTAAGACGCTTAATTATCATTAACAGCAATGTCCTATGCGACTTAGTATGTGGTGGGACGGCGTCTGGGCGGGTCGTAGGCTCGACTCAGGGGTATGCCCTATATATAAGCATACCGAGTTGGATGATACAGGTGGTGTTAATGAGATTAAGGTTGTTACCTAGGGATTTCATGAATGCTTTTGGGTCAACATCATAAACTTTTAAAAACGATGCTTGTTAAACTTACTGAAGCTATTACATACGAATGCTATAGACTTGTAAACTTTGAAAACAGTAAACTAAAGCTATGATGAAGGATGAATCGAACGGTAGGTAAAATGCTTAATTATCATTAATAACAATGTCCTATGCGACTTAGTATGTGGTGGGACGGCGTCTGGGCGGGTCGTAGGCTCGACTCAGGGGTATGCCCTATATATAAGCATACCGAGTTGGATGATACATGTGCTATTAATGAGGTTAATGTTTTACCTAAAAAGGGTTGCAAAAGCTATTTTACAAATACTAAAACTACATGAACTCACCAACCATTGTGTTGACTTTGTTTTCTAACATGTTTTCTCAGGTGACGCACATGGATAGACTTAAGACTTTTGGATTTGCATACTAGGCTGCCCAGATAGAGGACCTAGTAGACTTTTGGGAAGCACATCTGTTATTGATGATAAACATTACTTTTGATATCTTGTACATATACAAGATATAAACATGTTATTCTTTTGATAGGTTTACTTAGTTAAATTGCAGAATATTGACAATGTAATTTAACTTCGTAATCCTAAGTTATCATTTGATTGTGCTTTAGTTATTCTTAACGTTGATGCTATGTAAACAATCTGATCATCACGATTATCACTCGCGATATCGCGCCCCGGGAACCTTCCGCCCGACAGGGACTCCGATCCAACCCCGCCGGCTCGGGGTGTGACAGATTGGTATCAGAGCTCAAGGTTATAGAGAATAATAGGTCATTACATAAATGGTTTGGCCTAGACTATAACTTAGGGACCCACATGTAGAGAATTTAAGACTTAAGTTTGCATTATGTTTTCTGCATTCGATCACTGCACTAACCAAATCCTTTTGGTTATGATCAGAATGCTGCCTAGAAAACAACCGACTCCGGTGCCTACTACACAGACTTCTGCACCACACTCTTCGACACCTTCACCTGCAGATTCACCACCACCACCTCCTCCTCCTCCGCCTCCTCCACACTCTCCACCACCAGGCTCAAGCAATGTTCAGCTAATTGATCCTGCTACTATCGCCTTGGCGACATTACTGAGCACTCAACTGACTAGTCAATTGAAGGATGTCATCCCAGAGATGATTAATAGGATTCAAAGTCATGGCAACAGCTCGGGCCATACCACAGGGGAAGCTAGTGGAAACACTAGCCACACCTCAGACTGCTCCTACAAGTCCTTTGTAGGATGTAAACCACCTAGTTTTACTGGAGTCGAGGGAGCTGTCGGACTAATCCAATGGCTCGAGAAAATGGAGAACACTTTGGACATAAGTAGTTGTCCGGAGCATCACAAAGTGCGCTATGCAGCTGGATCTTTCAGCAAGCGAGCTTTGACATGGTGGAACGCACAAATCAGAGCCCGAGGAAGGGATGAGGCAATGACAATGCCCTGGACGGAGTTCAAACTTCTTCTGAGGAACGAATTCTGTCCGAAACATGAACTACAGCAGTTAGAGATTGAGCTCTCGAACCACGTGATGAAGGGAGCCAACCATATGACTTTCACCACACGCTACCATGAGTTAGTAGCCTTGGTGCCAGAGATGGTGCCAACTTTGGAAAAGCTGATTGACAGATATGTTGCTGGTTTACCCTCCTGCATACAGAGTATTGTGCTGGCTGCAAATCCTGCTACTTTGGAGTCAGCCATTGCTCTTTCAGCTAAACTTACTGGAGTAATGGTGAAGTCTGGAGTTCTGAAAGATGACACAGAGAAATCCAAGGAAACAGCAACAAAGAAGCCCGAACAACACCAAACAAAGAAGCAAAAGGTCATTGGAAACTATGCGATGGCCACACCTTTGAGACAAGCCCCTGCTGTACCTGCCAACACTGCACCCAAAAACTATGTGGGAATGCATCCTCAGTGCACACACTGCAAATTTCATCATCCTGCTACGGTGCAATGCAGGCAATGCAACAACTGTGGCCGACTAGGCCACCGAACTCAACAATGCCGTGCCCCAGTCACACAAGCTACAAACAATGCCGCAGTAGCAATCCATCCACCACAAAACACTGGCAATCATAACAATAACCATCGGGGATGCTATAACTGTGGAGAACCAGGTCATTTCTCTCGGGACTGCCCGAAAAGAGTACAGCAAGGAGCACCGGCACCTCGTGGGAGGGCATTCATGATTGGAGCAGCTGCAGCACGCCAAGACCCGGAGACGGGTACTGGTATGTAGTATCTCCTCGCTCATAAGACTTCATTTTATTTTGATAATAGTGGGAATAAGAAATTTACCTTATTCCTATTAGTACAATCACATGAGTATTCCATGAAACTTAGGAATACTTTAAACTTGATAGAAGCAATGAAAGAATCCATAGTTAGTACACATAACATGCGTAGGAAGCCATAGCTAACACTAAAGTTGTGTAACAGCTGATGCTCATAGCATCGGTTAGTTTGAACAATGAGGTGTTAGAGCCACACAAGGATTAAGCAAGCAATAACCATAAGACAACTATGAGCAATAAGACTAGCAAAACTTTGAGGCTATATGTAGGGAATTCCAAACGCAACCTAGAGTTTAATTTGGGAGCGTAAGGAGATCACATTGACCAAAGTTTTCCCACGGTTATAGAAAAAGTAGTATCCGATAATAACTTTTAAATTTCGGGACGAAATTTCTTTAACAAAGGGAGACTGTAACATCTGTGCCGGAATCGTTACCGGAACAGTAAAACTGTACAGTAACGTGTACAGTAACTCAGATACATCTTACGAGAAACTATGTTTAGACTATTGATGCATTTGGTTAACATGAAAACTGTTATACGATTGTCTGAATCTGACTTAAACCTTAGGGTTTAACAGTCTGAAACATGTCAGACAACACAGCGTTGAAACATAAATACTTGATGTGATACTACTTTGTGTAAACGTATGTGAGGTTAAACAAAACGAAACTATAACGGTTATTGTTACGAAATGCTAAACCGACGAGTTATTCGTATAGGTGACGATCTGTACGAATCATTCTGATAGTTTAACGTTCTGAAATAATGACTTAAAAATAGAAAACAAGAATCAGAAAGCCAAACCATCGACGTGTTCGTTCGAATGACGATCCGGACGAATACGCGCGATGGCGACGTGATCTGACGAAACGAAAACGAACAACGATACGAACGATCATAAATTTAAAGAAATAAAATATTTCTTATTTTACAATTTTGAAACTCATCAAAAGATAATTTAAATCTAACTATTTTATTAAATCGCGAAGAAAACTTACGAAACGCGAATAAATTATCGAAACGCGTAAAAATAATTAAATTCGATAAATAACTCACTTAAATGAAATTTAATATAATTATTAAAACTTTAATAACATTCAAACTACTAAAAATAATTCCTTTTATTAAATTACGAAATATGCGCGTAAAGTGCCGGATACGCGACGAAACTACGAACCGAGCAACCGAAACGAACCCGGACATCACTTGGAGTATAAATACTCTAAATGACCCCATTAAATCATTTTTTCTCATCTTCAACCCCTCTCCTCTCTCTATTTCCGGCTACAACCAAAACCACCATTTTTACACCTTCAAAGCTTCATATCTCCTTCATTTCTCAACGGTTTTGAGTGATTCTTTCGCCCACGCGTAGCCCTTGACGAGCTCTACAAGGAAGTACAACAGATCGGAGAAGTTACTCAGCCAAATTCAAGGTAGTAACGAAAGAAAACTCGGAAAAAGAGGGTTTCATACCCTTTTTGTCGAACCAGGGTTTTCGGCCAACTGTAGCCACTCAACCTAGTATCTCTCGACCACTAGTCACATCCACGGGGTCAAGGGGACAGCTTAGTAGTTCGATGGTTGGATGGGGAGCTGAGTTCGTGAAGGTCTTGTCGGGTACTCACAGCACCAAGACCGAACCTTCATCACTCTCACATCTTAGTGCCGAACCCTAGTATGCAGGCCTAACCCCACCGAACTTTCTGCTGGATTCACCCCCGAACCCTCTGATGCCAGCATCAACACCGAACCTTCGTGAGCCTTCACGAACCTCCTTGAGAACCACGAACCTTTCACGAGCCTTAGGGTTCGCTGGTCACCATTCCAGTCATGTGGAACGAACCCTTCATGTCAGACATTAGCCGAACCATGCTCACCTGAACGAACCTTGTCCGGACCAGTTGATGGTTCGCTGCCATGGGGAAACAAACTAGCCGAAATCCTACTACCAACCCACCCCCCCCCCCCCTCATGCGCTCAAGAGTGTTGACAGCCCACAGTCCTTATGCGTCCCATGATACTTTCAGCTGGCCCAGATTTCGATTACTTCTGGCCCAAGACCAATTTCTTTTGGCCCACGAATTATCAATTTGGCCAACAGTAATCATCTTTAGCCATTTGATTTCCCAGACCCTTTGGAATCTCGGTCGAACCTTAGGCCCAATATGGTGCAGGTGGCCCAACTCCACTTATTCGGATTATGCCATCAGCTCATGCTAACTCCATTAGGCCCAATCCTCATATTAACAACCCACTCTAGTTTCAGATTAAAGGAATGGCCCAGTAACCTTTTCTTTCGGCCCAACAGTAAGTAGTTGGCCCAATTGACTGGCCTAATATCAACGAATAGGCCCAACAGCCCATAGGTTGGGTCCACCATTTATGGCAGCCCATGAACATTATTTGGTCCAATCAGCCCAATACCAAGAGTAACCGGCCCGGTTATTTCAATCAGGCCCAAAGCAACCACCCTTTCTAGCCGACACCATGGCCCAACCGGCTTAAGATTGAATTGACCCATGTTGGCCTAATTGGCCCATATGTTGACCCACGCATACTTCCACGGTCCATCATGAAGGCCCATCAAGCCCACACATCATTCGGCCCACGATGAATTCCACATTCGGTCACACGATTAATGAGAAAGTTAACACATTAAATTAAATTAAATTATGAGACATATTAATAAATCGTTACAAGGATGAACAGATTTTGGAATTGAATTCATACATCCCAAAACATTTTAGTTTGAGTACACTTACAATTGATTTCAAGTGTTAAGTCAAGTAAACAAAGGAACAAGTAAAACCGCAACAAATACATAGGGCCGAATGAAGACAACCGAGACTCACGAGTGTTAACCCATTTTAGGGTTAACACATGCACATGCGCAAATTCGTATAACCTAAACTCATAGGTTACATCCACCGTGAAATCAATACAGGAACGTGAAAACTACTACAAGAACAACAAAGAGCGAGCGTATTCTTATTCTATTTAGTCAATCACTTTGGACCTAAGGTGAGTTCATTTGTCCCTTTTCAAATTTATTTGTTTTACTTCGGGACTGAGAAGCATGTTAAACATTTTCATAAAACTATTGAAATGATGTTGAATGCTTTAAACATAAACATGATACTTATGTTGAAACTTATGCTTGAAACTTAGTATACTTGAAAAGCAATAAATTTGAAAATTATACTTTAAACTTGAGGTTTGAAAACAGATGTTGGATGCTTATGAGACTTGATGCTTATGCTACAACAATATGCTTAAACTGGGTGATTGATGCTTATGTTATAAACTATATTCTTAAACTATGATGCTTATGCTATAAACTAAATTCTTAAGCTATACTCTTTATACTTATGTTCTAAGCTATATCCTTAGACTATACACTCGATGCTTATGATATAAACTATATTCTTAAACTATGATGCTTATGCTATAAACTATGTTCTTGACTATACTCGTGATGCTTAAGCTATAAACTATATTCATAAACTAGTTGCTTAATGCTATATACTAATGCCAAGTGCTAATGCTATAATGCAAATACCATATGCTTATCATGCTTAAATGCTCGAAATGCTTGAAGTGCTCATAATGCTATAAACTTTGAATGCTATAAACTTGTTATGCAAAAGCAACGGTTTGGCCTCTCAGTGCTTGCCTCACCGGTTGTTAAACTTATTATACTAAACAACGGTTTGGCCTCTCAGTGCTTGCCTCACCGGTTGTTAAACTTATTATACTAAACAACGGTTTGGCCTCTCAGTGCTTGCCTCACCGGTTGTTAAACTTATTATACTAAACAACGGTTTGGTCTCTCAGTGCTTGCCTTACCGGTTGTGAAACTATTTGGATGCTAAAACTATTGGCTATGGAAGAACAATAGTTGGTCTCTCAGTGCTTGCCTTCATGTGTTCTTCCTAGTCGGGACTTGAAGAACAATAGTTGGTCTCTCAGTGCTTGCCTTCATGTGTTCTTCACAGTCAGGACTAGAAGGCACCTATTATGGTCTCTCAGTGCTTGCCATAGGGTGACCTTTATAGTCGGGACTTGAGGGGTAGACTTATGGCCTCTCAGTGCTTGCCATACAGTGATTCCTCAATGTTCACTCATGCTATAAACTTAAACATAATGCTAAAGCTATAAACGATATGGAGGGTAGGTAAGACGCTTAATTATCATTAACAGCAATGTCCTATGCGACTTAGTATGTGGTGGGACGGCGTCTGGGCGGGTCGTAGGCTCGACTCAGGGGTATGCCCTATATATAAGCATACCGAGTTGGATGATACAGGTGGTGTTAATGAGATTAAGGTTGTTACCTAGGGATTTCATGAATGCTTTTGGGTCAACATCATAAACTTTTAAAAACGATGCTTGTTAAACTTACTGAAGCTATTACATACGAATGCTATAGACTTGTAAACTTTGAAAACAGTAAACTAAAGCTATGATGAAGGATGAATCGAACGGTAGGTAAAATGCTTAATTATCATTAATAACAATGTCCTATGCGACTTAGTATGTGGTGGGACGGCGTCTGGGCGGGTCGTAGGCTCGACTCAGGGGTATGCCCTATATATAAGCATACCGAGTTGGATGATACATGTGCTATTAATGAGGTTAATGTTTTACCTAAAAAGGGTTGCAAAAGCTATTTTACAAATACTAAAACTACATGAACTCACCAACCATTGTGTTGACTTTGTTTTCTAACATGTTTTCTCAGGTGACGCACATGGATAGACTTAAGACTTTTGGATTTGCATACTAGGCTGCCCAGATAGAGGACCTAGTAGACTTTTGGGAAGCACATCTGTTATTGATGATAAACATTACTTTTGATATCTTGTACATATACAAGATATAAACATGTTATTCTTTTGATAGGTTTACTTAGTTAAATTGCAGAATATTGACAATGTAATTTAACTTCGTAATCCTAAGTTATCATTTGATTGTGCTTTAGTTATTCTTAACGTTGATGCTATGTAAACAATCTGATCATCACGATTATCACTCGCGATATCGCGCCCCGGGAACCTTCCGCCCGACGGGGACTCCGATCCAACCCCGCCGGCTCGGGGTGTGACAATGTTAAAACATGGTAGGTTGTTATTGTGTATGTGGAATATACAATGGTAGGATGAATTGGTGTTTAACTTGACAATGTAGGTGGAATATGCATTGTTGGGATAAATTGGTGTTTAACTTGACAATGTATGTGGAATATGCATTGTTGGGATGAATTGGTGTTTAACTTGACAATGTATGTGGAATATGCATTGTTGGGATGAATTGGTGTTTAAATTTACAATGTATGTATGAGAATTAATATTGATAAGGTAGAGATATACCTAAGACCACATATAGTGGCAATAGGAGTGTTTGACTTAATTGTTGACTATTTGTGGCGAGTCTTATTGTGAATGTTATGTTATAATTACATAACATAATATGGTTTCATTAAGTGTTTGATAATAATTGTAAAAAGTAGTAAAAACGGGTGATTGACTATTAGTGAAATTAGTCAAAATGTGTAGTTGACCCGTTAGTCAAATCAACTAGTGTGGGTGTTTGGCGTTTAAATTGTTGTATAAAGGGTGTTTGATTGTTTTGGTGTTGACAATAACATGTACAGGTGTTTAATTGCTTAGTTTTTGTGATTTCGTATGTTTACATGTGGTGTGTAAGAATAGGAATCATTCACAAGAGGTGTGAACTTCTTATTATAAGGTTGACTAAAAATGGCCAAACAATTCAAATTGGTGTTTGTATATTTTTGCTTGACAATAACATGCAATAGGTGTTATATTTGCTTAGTTATTGTAATGTAGTATGTTTACAATTGGTGTGGATATATAAGAATGATTCGCAAGTGGTGTGAACTTCTTATTTGTAGTTCGACTGTAAATGGTCAAACAATTCACAAAAGGTGTGAATGTGAAATGGGTCGAATTACAAGTGGTGTGATCTTCCTATGATGAATTTATGTAGTTTAGGTAAATCACAAGTGGTGTGATTACCTATCTTAGGAATCCTTGGTGAAAAAGGTCTCAAAGGAATTGGGTAGAAATTGACCAAAATTGATCAAACAATTCACAAGAGGTGTGAATGGGGAATAGGTTGAATCATAAGTGGTGTGATCTTCCTATGATGAATTTATGGAGTATAGGTAAATCACAAGTGGTATGATTACCTATCTTGGGAATCGTTGGTGAAGAAGGAAGTCTCAAAAGAATTGGGTAGAAATTGACCAAAATTGGTCAAACAATTCACAAGAGGTGTGAATGGGGAATGGGTTGAATCACAAGTGGTGTGATACTCTTATGATGAATTTATGGATTATATGTAAATCACAAGTGGTGTGACTATCTACCTTGGGAATCCTTGGTGAAAAAGGAAGCCTCAAGGGATTCGGGTGAAATGACCCATTAACATGTTTGTGTTGAATTCTTACAATTTAATTGAGTTAAGAATTGATAAGGCACTTGTATTACATGTGTTTGGATGGTTTAAATTTGTTGTAAAATAGGAGCCCTTGGTGAAAAGGAATAAGGAGGGAGAACAAAGAGGGTGTATGTATTTGGAAAGAGTTTTGACATGGCCATGTTCCCTAGAACACGCCCATGTCATATCTGCACATCAGATTCTGAAAACCTTCTGACATGGCCACGTTCCTTCGGAACACGCCCATGTTGCATCTGTATGTCTAAAAATGTCATAAATTGAATTATTTCAACTTTGATGCGGATTCCATGGGCAAATCTAGTTGGTTTTGGCATGGAAGGGAGATTTAAGGGACATTATTATTGTATCCATATGTTACCAAAGTATATTTGGGACATTATTATTGTATCCATATGGTGTTATGGAATACAATATCTTACTTAGTTCTAACGAACTAATGGTGATTTAAATGTGGTGTTTTTTCAGGTGAACGTAAAGGGTGACGGCGCACGTGATCGGATATCTTGCGAAGGCTCGGATTGAATACATTTTTGGTTAAAAACCCAACTTTCTATGAACGATTCTAAATAACGAAGGGTGTGATTACAATTAACACGTTTGTAAATAGTTTTGGTGATAGGTTGGGTTATGTTGGTTGTTAAAGTTGATGTTTTAGAAAAAAATCTGGGACCTAACTTTGAGGGTGTTTTAAAACACGTGTCACACGTGAGAGAATTTTGGGGCTTACATTTTTGAAAAAGTTTGAAGAAAGGTGATTGATGTTGTAAGGAGGAAGTAAGGAGACGATTAATGAGATAGGTTGTAGTGGTAAAGGCTAGTGGCCAAAACTTTGGAGGCATTTTGGCATGGGACAGCAAGGTGAGACCGGTTTCTACTATATGGCGGTGTCTACGTTTAGCATAACCATTATGTTCGTGGGTGTGGGGAGGAGAGGTGAGATGAGAGAATGTATTTGGTGTATTTGGTGTAATGATATACAAAAATTATGTAGTATTTAAAACCATCGTATGAAGGGATGGGAGAACACCAAACATCTGAAAACAATAATTGCAAAGCTTAGTAGAAACAATAGACAAATCAAAAAATGGAAGTTTGTGACTTTTATTGATGCAACAAGCATTACGTGAATCTTGTTTAAAAGAAATGAAAGGAACAATAGTAGCTAATCTACGAAACACTTGTAAATGAGGATGGCCAAGGCGATGATGCCAAGAGCAATCTTTATTCAGCTGCAAGTGAAAGGCTTGAGGAGAGAAGCGAGAGCGAAGTTCATAAAGACCACGATTAGCTTGAGCTTGAACGAGGAGGCAATTTGTTCGTAGATCCTTGATAAGAAAATGAGAAGAGTAAAAAAGCAATTAGTATGGGATTATCAATGCAAAGTCGAGAAAAAGATATAATATTACGAGAAATAGATGGTACACAAAGAACATTAGTGAGTAAAATAGAAGTAGAAGAAAAATGTAAATGTGTACGTCTAACATGAGTTATAGTAAGTGACGAACCATCACCGATGATTAAATCATTAGTACAATCATAGGGAGCATGTTGGGAGAGGTTATTGAGCTCATTGGTAACATGGTGGGAAGCACCACCGTCATAAAGCCAAGGAAGATCAGATTCTGAAGTTGATTGAGTGGCGAGGTGGACCTGCTTAGAAGAAGAAGGTTGTTTGGGGTAAGTGGGTCAGGTAATGTTGGGATGGGCCTTTTTAAAGTTGTAGCAGAAGGTTAAAGAGTGACCTTTCTGAAAGCACCACTGACATTTGCCAAAAAAAAGGTTTGGAATTGTTGGTGTGGTTGAAGGATGGAGTGGGTAATAGGCCTGCAGAGGATTTGTTGAGCCATGGTTTTGAGGGTTGATAAGGATAGGCAATGAAAGCAATGGAAGGTTGATGAATTGAAGGAATATCAGAGTGGGTTTTGGCAATTGAGAGTTCATGATTAATTAATTTTTCATGAAGTTCATGGAATTGGATAGGGGAGTCACAAGCATGAATGGCATCAATGATTGGCTTATATTCCTTTTGATCAAGACCATTGAGGATAATGTTAGAGACTTCCTTGTTGTCCATGGATTTGCCTAGAATTGCAAGCTGGTCAACAAGCTCTTTGATTGCATGCATGTATTCAGTGATGGATTGGGTGGAGGTTTTGGAGATTTGTTTTAGGTGGTGTTGAAGTTGCTTGATATGTTCATGGTGGGAGAAGCATATATGTTAGCTATTATATTCCAGGCATCAGACGATGATGGGCCATTACTGATGAAAGAGACAATGGGTGGTGATAGGCTGCCTACCAAAGCGCCAAAGAGGAGATGGTCTTGGTGGTACCGGGTGTGAAATGAAGGGTGAGGAGAAGAGGTGCCATCAGGTTTGATATTTGGTGGAGGGGAGGGATGAGAGCCATTGATGAACTTGTAGAGGTCCAAGTCTTGTAAGATAGCCTCGATTTGGGTCTTCCAACTGAGATAGTTGGTGGAAGTGAGCTTTAGGATTGCTGGAAAGTTGAACATGGTGATGGAGGAAGGGGTGGATGGGCTAGTAATGATGGTGATGGGAGATTGTTCCGCCATAGAAATGATCGGAGAAATGAAGGGGAAGGTGCGGCAGCTTTAGGATGGTAGAAGACGACAGCTTTACGGTTGATGGTGATCGGCGCAGGCTGATACCATATAGAAATTATGAAACTGGAATGTTTTCATTGATATTGAAATTGAATACTTATACAACAATTATTAACAATAGATCCTATAATTATGGTAAAACAGTTCTATCTATTTGACTAAGTTAACAATATAAAATAAAATACAAAATGCACAATTAATGAATTATTTTGAATAATCCGTTTGTGAGCTAATAAATATTACCGGTATCTTCTTATATAGCTAAATCGTAAAAGACATATGTATGAGAGAGATGTTGGGATTTTAAGTAACTTTTACGAGTTTTAAATCAAAGTCAATTAATCAAATTAGTTAATCAATCAGATCAAATCCAGCATATGTGGAAGCATTAGGTTGTAAAAACTTTTGATTCATAATCAATTCCCAAACAGGATCCATATACAAACGATTAATAACAAAAACAATAACACAACCATAGGGTGTTTAGAAATCAATCTTCACAAAGACAATCCAAACACACATCATGGATGTGACTCACAATCTCGTCCTACGAATTGCGAACAAACCCAAAAAACGGCTCAAATCAGCCCGTGTCTCGACCTTGGTTCAGCGTGCTTGGTGCTCAGATCGGCAGGCCCGACTTAGCCCTGCACTCGGTTGGCGCAGCGCCTCGACTGGTCACACGCTCAGCTAGCTCGACGGCTCAGTTGGGTCTTGCGCTTTGTTGGCTTGCCTGGGCAGTGGACAATAGGTGTTGGCCGAATGGTGGTGGGGGAGGGGACGACTTAGGTTTTTTTCTAGATCTTTCTTATGTTTTAAATGAGGTGTATATAGTTTATTTATAATAAACATATTTACACTCTTAACACAACAATATTTACAGTAAAAAAACCCTTTATTAATTAACTTATTTAATTACTTAATTCCCTATAACCAATTAAACATTAATTCGACAAACCTCGATTTATTAATTAAGTTTTAGTTAATAAACCTCATTAAATAACTAAAGTTTATCATATTAAACTTCATTTATTTATTTGATTAATTATCTAAATAAATAATTTCCACCGTCATATTATTTCACAAATAATAACATTCCGACCTTTAAAACCAAGAGTTCACGATAATATAAATGTTTAACAATTAAGGATTAAGTTCAACTAAATAGTTTCGTTATCTTAAGAAGCTAAGAATGATTATTGACCATTAGGTCATGAGAACAAAATTAAGATAGAAAATTTAAAATTTTAGAAGGAAAAGTTGTTAGAGGGTAATTTAGTCATAACCACTTCCTTCTCTTATTTTTTAAACGTTCATAACTTTTACATACGGTATTTTTTTTAAATATATCATAAAACAAGCATTTTTTATCTTTAGAATAAGTATAATTTTTCTATAAAACTGAAGTTTTTTCAGCTCATTGTGTCTTTCTTAAACGTTTGTGTATAATTATCTTTTTGTGTTTTTCTTACATGTAATTGTGTCTTTTTTATAGGTAATTGTGTCTTTTTTAAAGATAATTGTGTTATTCATACTCGTTATTGTGTTATCATTGCTTAACATTATATATTTTACAACATTATTGTGTCTAAAATTGTTTAGGAAAACATAACATTGAGCAAAAACAAAAGACACAATGACCTGTATAAAAGACACAATGACCAATGACATGTACAAAACACACAATAACATGTACAAAAGACACAATGACCTGTACAAAATTGTTCATACTTGTTATTGTATCTTTTTACACTTAATTGTGTCTTTTTTAAAGATCATTGTGTTATTTATACTCGTCATTGTGTAATCCTTGTTTGACATTATGCATTTTATAACATCATTTTGTCTTAAATTGTTTACGAAAACACAACATTGAGCAGAAACACAAAAGACGCAATGACTTGTACAAAAGACACAATATGATATACAAAAGACAATCCATGTACAAAAGATACAATGATCTGAATAAAAGACACATTGAACTAAAAAAAATTAAAAAAAAATCCTGTAGCAATATTATGCTAATTTGAAAGATAAAAAAATGCTCGTTTTTATGGTATATTTTTTTTTTCAAAAAATAATTTCGTATGTAAAAGTTACGAATGTTTAAACAAGAAAGAGGAACTTGATAAAAAGTCAACAAAAGTAATTATTGCTATTATACCCTCCAACAACTTGATTTAATCATAGTCATTGATTAAAAATATAGTGGCTCAATATCCTTATTAGCTTTTTAGGTTATGATTTTTATTTAGTTTAACTTAACCCTAACAATTAAACATGCAATTTGTTGCCTTCTAAAGTTATGATTTTTATTTAGTTTAACTTAACCCTAACCATACTCAAAAATTAAGTTAGGTTTTACCATATTCAAGCACCCATTTACATCATATAAATATACATGCAATCTAATTTTTAATAAAAGATTAGTTTTGATAATTGATAAGAATCAGATTACATTGGAAATCAAAATTGTAATGCTTTCAAAAATGGTTTTCTCAACTTTATTGAGATTGCCAAGAACCATGTAGATTATCAACATAAAACTTTTTGCCCTTGTAGACTCTCATTAATTTCATATTTGCATGATTTGAATACGATGTTATGGTAGAAGATAGTAAAAATAAAGAAAATATAAATGAAGGTGAAACTAGTTTAAACCTAGAGGTTTTAAAAGATGCATTACCAAAAGCAAATCAAAAATAAATTCCTACCTCACACTTTCGAGCTAAGAAGATGCTAAGAAAGATTGGGTTATGATATTAATCTATTCTTACATGCATTAATAGCCGTGTTTTGTTTTGGAAAGAGAATGATGACATGAAAAGTTGTCTCGTTTGTAACAAAGCAAATGGATTGGGTTATGATATCAAAAATAAATTCCTACCTCACACTTTCGAGCTAAGAAGATGCTAAGAAAGATTGGGTTATGATATCAATCTATTCATGCATGCATTAATAGCCGTGTTTTGTTTTGGAAAGAGAATGATGACATGAAAAGTTGTCTCGTTTGTAACGAAGCAAATGGATTAACAAACACACAAAGGAAAAAAAACTATCTCAAAAAGTTTACGCTACTTCTTTTTAAATTTTCCAATTATAACAGTGGTATAGTTCCATATTCACGACAAAACATATGATATGACATAATATCGGATGTTACACATATGGTAGAATGGGTCATGTGGTTGATGGGAAAGGAATAGAAATAATTTGATAGGAGATATCCTGACTTTGCCAATTAATCCAGAAACGTCCAATAGGGTTTGGTTTTCAATGGCTTGATCCGTTTGATAACATGAATTGCCTTACAATATGTGGGATGTAGTTATAATAATGTATAATACACCATCATGGTTATGTATGAAAGAGTATTCTTTCACGTTGACTTTGTTGATTTAGAACAATTAAAATCACATTGAAAAGAAATTGATATTTTTCTAAGGCCAGACAGATGAGTTAAAAATGATGAGTGAAGGAGTCCATATGAGAGGTGCATAAAGCAAGACTGTATTTGGTATGTATGGTAATACTTGGTATTTTGGTATGCATGTATGATAAACTTATATTTGGTATGCATGTTATATGTATTTTGGTTTGATATGCACGTATGAGTATTTTTAATTTGGGTATGAATGACAATCGAAAACTTTTATTATTACAAAAATTTAATAATTAAAAAAATAAACAAAATCTTAAAATCTTATGAATGTCTGTAGTAATGTTATGTCATTACTATATATCACCTAGATAAATCTAACTCGCAACCCTACAATAACGATATATCGTTGCTAAATAGCGCTCAACCTCATACCACGGTAGCCATGAAATATTGTCATTGTGATAATAATAAAATATTAATTAAAATATTAAATTTTATTAATTAGTAATTGCGACGACAAATTGGTGCACTATATAAATATAATTATTATTGTTTATTTTACTATAGAATCAGTGACGGACCCAGAAAATTTTTTCATGGGGGGCGGAATTTTTTTAGGTTTATTGGTGTTCAAGTTGGGTTGAGGCGGATCGGGTCGGGTCATGTTAAAAAAAGAGAATCAAACTAAATTTTATATATAAAGACATAATGAAAATACAATACATTTAAAGTTGTTCGCTACATGATTTTTTTTTATATCCAAAGCAGCATATAAGGTCCTGAGAATTGGGGGTGCCCAGGACGAGTCGAAAAAGAGCCCTCTTAGTGAATTTGAATATTAAGTTGAGGGTATTTAAAAAAACTGAAAACTGTTAATACTAGAAAAATGAACCGTATTCATAACCGAAAAAACGAACTGAATTCTAAATTTGGTTTAAGGTTTGGTTCCTAACTGTATCCGAATTCCGAAGTTGGTTTTTAGCCGTATACGAATTTCGGTTATTGGTTCCAAATTTTTTGAAATTCGTTTTGTTTAGTTAACCGATTAAAGCGAATTTATATTTAAATTTTTTATCTTTATAATATACAAGGTTGAACTAGGTTTATTTATATCAGTTTATTTGGTTTTTAATTGGTATATTTGATTGAATTCGGTTTAATCGGTTTTTAACCGGTTTAGAGGTGGATTTTTTTATTATAATTAATACTGAACTTGATTTTACATTGGGTTTAAATTATCAGTTGGATATTTTTAAACTTAGTATTCTTAATTAACACTTAGATTTTAAAAGTTTAATGGGGGCGATTGTAAAATTTTACGGAGGGCGATCAGGATTTTAACATGTATATACTACTAAAAAATTTTTTTTCAAGGTGGGCCTATGCCCCCCTCGGGGCATAGTGTAGGTACGCCACTGTATAGAATAGAATGTTGTCGCTATATATAATATTTAATTTATAAATATTTTCTTTTATTTGTTAAAAGAATTATATTTTATTCAATGATTTCTTACAAATCTTCTTAGTGTTGGTATGTGGTCAATACATGCTAGGATATATTAGGGTGTAAATGAATCAAACCGTCTCATGAAATACTCAAGATCAGATTGGTAAGAAGCTTGAACAAGCCGAGCCTAAACAAGCCTGAACCCCAGTTTGAGCTTAGAAAATGGTGTACTCGTTATAAGCCTCCACAAAATGGTCGCAACTCGCAACAGACCATTACTATTGTAGTGACTACATAATCAATGAAAGTGAGAGAAAAATGTAGTTACAGTGAACTTGAGAAAAAAAAAATGTAATTACCATGATAACAATTACATTTTTCTCCTCATGCTCATGGTCACACAAGAAGCAATACTAAGTTTACATAGTCACCACTAACAAATCACCTGGTTACATCATTAATGGGGTACTCTATGACAGTGGTGTAGCATGAGCGTATTGAGGGGGCGGAAATTTACGAAACCTAAAATACATGTTAATTTTTTGAAACGAATGAGACAACCATTATTTTGAACTAAAAATAACATTTCGGGCAAAAAAATTAAATTACGGACGGAAAAAGAGGGGACCCCCGGCCCTTAAAGAGCTCTGCACTTGCTATATGCGGTCTTATGAGGACTAATACCGCATATTTGCGTGCTGTTTATAAATTTGTATGAATATATAGATGTATGCCTGCCATATATGAGTGACTAAACAAACTCTGGCTGGATATACACTCTAGTGGAGCGATAAGAGTAGATTATTATGATCAAGAGTCTTTTAGTGTAATACATAACTTATGATAGCCATCACATCAAAATTAAAACTGGCTCAAAATACTAAAAACTAATCGTATCTTTGAATCCTATCTAACCTTGTGCCCGAATGACAATTAGCATGAGAGAGTGTTTTTAAACGTATTTGATAGTCTTTGTTTCGTAAACCGAGATGTCACGGATTTAAACTCAGCCACTCAAGTAGAGGTGGGCAAAAAACCCCGAACCAGAACCAGAACTGGTCCTACCCGAACCGACAGGTTCAGATGGTTTCGGTTTCTTAAAGAAATTGATGCCGGAACTGGAGCCAAAATTACAATAACATGTTTCACCTTTACCCGGTCAAAACCGGAAACGAGACCAGCCAACCCAACAAACCCTGGTCAGAACAGTAAAAAACCCGACTCTAACACTGGTTCTTGACTATTTTGACCAAATCTGAAACCAGTTTGACCCGGATGCGGTTATAAAGAAACCAGGTTGGTGCACCTCTACTCTCAGGTAGTCAGGTGTTGAGTCTTTTAGTACAGGATTTGGCCCATAAATATTTGGTAGATAACAATGGACAACCTATAAATTTTGGCCACAAACAACCCAACGATACTTTTATCTTTGGTCCAGTATATGTACCCACGCATTGCGAACTTATCTAAGCATCATTAGAATATTAGATCTTAGAAGCAACTACTACAGATCCCATCTACAGTAGTTTACATTTGCTAATTACACAAGTGAAGGTTGGGTCCAAATAATAAAGTAATTGAAGTTAAGGTGTTAATTCTCTTGAGGTTAGCGGTTCACGCTAGCGAAAGCCTGATTGGTGTAAAACCATATTGCTGTTCAAAAAGTAATTAATAACCCATGTTTCCATTAAAAAATACAAAAAAAAAAGAAGAAGGGTTATAGTAGAATAAAAAAATGACGTCGTACCAAGAGCTCCTTCATTCCTATATAAAATGGTGGGTTTAAGAATAAGAATAAAAACTGAATCGTGTCCTTCAAGTCGCACATTGCTTTCTACCACATCGTTTTATACAAAGTTTTACCATAGCATTCCTCTAATTTGGAACAAGTATTGAATTGATTCAATTATGGAATCATTAATAGTAATTGGTTCAGTCGGTATAGAGGAGACATAGTTATTTAGATTCTTTTTTCTTATCTACATAAATAAGAATTTTTTTTTTCATGTTGAATTGATTCAATTATGGAAGCATTATATCTTGTAAAAGAGTAATACTTGAAGACGAGCAATACGCACAATTGTCTAAGCTAACATACATACATGTGAGCTACATATTTTAATTATAGATAACATTCTCAAAACCATAATATTTTTTTTATTATTTTTTTTGCTGCAATTCTTTACGACAGTTTGTTATTGACGGGACTCGAACCTTTGAATCAACACATAACTTTATTGGCTTTGTCATTTAGACCGAATCCTATGCCCCTAAGAACATATTTGTTAGCTCAAATGGTATGACCTATAATTGAAATTAGAGCAAAAAAATTAGTTTAAAGTATTAACATACCAACCGATTAACATTGTTGCAACAATTATTTTATCAAATTGTTTATGTTTATCTTGTATTTTGAATTGTATTTTGATAACTTTAAATATTGTTACAGATCCTACATTCAAGGATCTTCCCATGTATATTTATTTTCATCAGATTAATAGAATACCAAGTTTTGGTTGTATATCTTATATGGTATCAGCCAGGTCCCCTCCCCCTTTGCCGCCGCCCTGCAATCCTAATACTTCCGTCCATAGCCTTCCCCTCCACCATCCCCATGGCCACCGAAAGCTCTTCTGAGTCCCCTATCATTACCACCATTCCCATTGTCACCCCCTCCCTCACCATTGTTCACTTTCCATCCTCTCTCAAACTCCTTTCCACCAACTATCTAGGTTGGAAAACTCAAGTCGAAGCCAACCTCCATGGACTCAACCTCTTCAAATATATTGATGGTACTCATCCTCCTCCCCCACCCACCATCGACCCTGTTGGCCGCTCCATTCCCAACCTCGACTTTCCTGCTTGGTTTCGCCAGGACCGCCTCCTTTTTGGCGCCTTGGTTGGAACCCTTCCCCCCCCCCCAATCATTCCCCTCATCACCAATGCATCTTCTTCCCTAGATGCTTGGAAAATCCTTTCTAATACCTATGCCTCTCGCTCTCGTGGCCACATAAAACAAATCCAACACCGCCTAAAACAATCCACCAAAACCCCCCACTCAATCAATTACAGATTACATGCAATCTGTAAAAACCCTAGTCGATGAGCTATCCCTCCTTGGCAAACAAATGGATGCTGAGGATATCACTGACATTGTCCTCCATGGTCTCGACCAATCCTCATACAAACCCGTCATCATAGCCATTCATGCTCGCGATACTCCCATCTCTTTTCATGAACTTCATGAAAAGTTAATCAACCATGAACTTTCCCTTGCCTAGTTACCTTCCCCAACTCCTACCCTCCATCAACCCACCACAGCCTTCCTCACACACTCACAACACCCACCCAAACCTTGGCAGCAATGTCCACATCCACTATCTCCTGCTCGCCAAACCGGCATGTTACCCACCCCTACCACATCCTCCACCTCACCTCGTCTCTTCCTTTGCAAATGCCAATTTTGCTTCAAACTAGGTCATTCTTTGACCTCCTATTATTCCTTCAAAAAGCAATTCCCTCAAGTCTCTTACCTTCATTCCCTCATCCCACTTCCACACCACAGGCAAACATCATGACCTTGAACACCCACCCTCTTCCTCCTCCCCTTGGATCTTTGATAGCGGTGCTTCTCACCACATCACCAATGACCTTGCAGCACTATCACTTCATGCACCTTACGATGTCACTGAAGAGCTCATAATTGGAGATGGTCCGTCCCTCCCCATTACTCACATTGGTTCTTTGCTTATTCCTTTAAATAACCAATCAATTACTTTAAATAATGTTTTATGTGTTCCCTTTGTTTCTAAAAACATTATTTCAATTTCTCAACTTTGTCATGACAACTCCATACTAATCCAGTTTTCTTCTTCCAATTTTTTTTATCAAGGACTCCCACACTGTCATCAGTGTCGGAATCGTAACCGGAAAAGTAACTTGCACAGTAACTCAGGTATAAACTATGTGTATTACATGTATACTATTATCATTTGATGTTTGACACACAACTATTACACATTTATTTATTTCAGAAACATGTATCAAATCCATGGTTTGACAGTCAAAAACCTATCTGACAACAGAGAACTATTACGTGAATGTTAGTTAGGACCTTATTAAGCATAGACGTATGTGAGGTTGTATAGAACAAAACCATAACGGATGTCGTACGTCAATGCTAAATTGACGGGTTATTCGTATAGGTGACGATCTTTACGAATATACCTGAAAGTCTAATGTTCTGAATGATGTCCAATAATTAGAAAATCACATTGAAAAGTGTAGTTATTGTCGTGCTCATACGGGTGATGATCCGAACGAATATGCGCGACAACTGTACGGTTCGATTAAACAGTTAAATTTAACTTTTTCAGAAATTTAAAATAAACAAAAGATAATTAGTTAATTTACTAGGAATTACCACCAAAATTAAATTAATAAACTCTATTTTTAGAATCGTAACGTTTCGTTACGATAACGATCGAAAACCGACACTTCTATGCGAAACCGAGAGAAACCGAACGTGTCAGAACGTTAAAATGCTTGAAATGGCATTAAATGCCATTAACCTCCCCCACCTATCCATTCTCTCTCTTCCAAACCATCACACTCTCTCTCTCTCTACACACTCTCTTTAAGTTTCCAAACCCTAAAACCCTCAATACTCCACCAAATTTGATGATTTTGGTGTCAAAACAACCACAACAACTTGTAGATCGTGAAAGTACACGGATTTAGCGCTTGGAACCACTGAAAACGAGGTAAAATTGACCTCCAACTCGCGATTTTAGGGTTTTCTTTCATGTTCGAACCACTCACTGTTTTAGTCGGTTCCCGACCTTCAAAACCCTTAGGAGCTACACAACATAGTTCTAGAATGGTGTAGGAACTTGTGGGATATCATGATTTGGTCATAAAATCGAAGATGGGTCAAGAACATGCGCATTGGCAGTATGGGCGAATGAGCCTAAGCTGATACATCTCAGGCGAATGACGCTACCCGAATAGGTTCCATGGCCGAATGAGCACCTTATTCGGATGGACCTGGACGACCGAATGAACTATCAACCAAATCGCATGACCTTCTCAATCGGATCCCATGCCCATTCGCATGGCATCCACATTCGTGAGTCTCCATTCGTAGGACCTTTCATTCGCAGAAACTTCAAGACCGAATGGAATTACATTCGCATGGCAGCCTTTGTCGTGTCCTAGGTGCTTTCACATGACTATTTTGAACGAATGGGAAGTCATTTAGGGATTCAAGAGTGTTAACCGGTTTTGGTAACCATCTATGCTAAGGTTTTCCAACACCAAAGCTTTTCCAAACTACTTTAACATATAAACATGGGTTTTAACAATCAATTGAGTTTAAACCATTTGTGTTTTGTCAACTAAAACCATGGGCTAAAAAGGGAAATATAGAAGCTAGACATGTTTAAACAAGTGTTAAGCGAATGAGTGATGTTCATAAGCACTAAAGTAGTAACCTTGGGAGTTATAAACGTAACTTATGATTACTAGGTTACGTACTTATGAGTTCAAAGAACTAAGGAAACAAGTTGGAATACATGGAAGAACGAGAAACAAACTAAGTGGAGATGTATTGAGTTTATGTGGCAACACTCTATACTTAGTGATTTTCATACAATGGTATAACTAACTTAGATTATTCAATCAAATGATCTAATCTAGATTATACTCGAGGACGAACAAAGAACTAATGAAGGACTTAGAGTTAATCAAGTGAGATTAACTTAAGTCCAATATGCTAACTTATAAATTTCTTGAAAAAAGTAACTTATGTTTTAACTATAGTAAATTGATTTATAAACCTCCTTAATTAAATGTTTTAAAATAACTTAAATGATTTGTTAACTTAATATTTTGCAACATAAGGATAATTTACAAATAAAATAATATGAACCTTATATAAGTAAGGTTTAGTTTTGACTATCTATAAGATAATGGTTCATAGAGGGTAATCAGTACATAATAGTTAGAGAAACTTAGAAAAACATGAGCAAGTATGTAGGACACTTAGTCGCACACCGAGACCAAAACCCTATATACGTTACCTTCCGATACTTATAGTATTCAAATTATAATAAATCAACACAGGAGCTGAAGATACTTAATCAACAAACAACGAGCGCCAATATCTTGTGTGAATCATTACATAACAACACATGTGAGTTCATTGCCCCTTTTCAAAACATTTTTGTTTTATAAATGCGGGGCTGAAGCATGCGTAAATTATTTTCTCTGGATTTTATTTACTAAAATGCTTTTACTTCGTATACGTTTACATGTAAAATTGTGATCCTAGACTTGATCTAGGTAAACTAAATTGCAGGTTTTCAAAATGGGTATCTATTCCTTGTGAGTAGGTAACTAATCTAAAACAAAGAACTATTTTCAAAGGTCTATTTTCAAAAAACTAACAGTCTAATCAAAGAACTATTTTCAGTGGTGTGTGTTCAAAGAACTAACGGTCTAATCAAAGAACTATTTTCAGTGGTGTGTGTTCAAAGAACTAACGGTCTAATCAAAGAACTAATTTCGGTGGTGTGTTTTCAAAGAACTAACGATCTATTCAAAGAACTATGTACAAAGAACTATTTTCAAAGGGTATGTCTGGGAAATATCAAAGATAGCGTGTGCCATTCCTATGTTTCAAAAGATGTCCTAGGTAGACTGATTGAATATGGGACGCATGTTTAATGATATTTACAGCATCCCCTAACCATTTTCAAGGAACATCTTGGAATACTCAAAGATAACATGTGCCAAAGAACTAAAGAACTATACGAACAAGGAAGAACTATGGACAATCTAGACGAACTATAAAATCCTATACATTAAAAGATATCCTAGCTAGACTGATTGATTATAGGTCGCATGTTTGATGATATTTACATATTTCCTTCACTACTAAGAACCTTGATTGCTAGACTTGTCTACTCGAGTATGAGCAAAGCCCAATCGTTAGGTCTTAGATTTTATTATATGTTTATATATTTATTTAAGCATTTAATGTAATAAGTCTACAAATGCTATGGTTGATCGTGATTGTGTGATGAACTTAAGGAATCAATAGAATTTCTATTTTTGTGGAACTACAAGAATCAAGAACTAAAGAACTATTGTGTTGATGATGTGGAATGAAAAGCTTAATTATCGTTAACAACAATATGTTATGCAATTCGGTATGTGGTGGGCTGGTGGCTTGGTTGGGCTGGCGGTAAGCTTGACCCTACATACGACTATACATAAGCGTACTTGATTGGATAGTATAGGTGATTGTTGATGAGGTTAAGGTTGTCATTGCGGGTGTTCAGTGTAAACAAACTTCAGGTTGTTCAAAGGTTGTGAATCGAATGCATGAGATGAAACGCTTAATTATCACCAAGAACAATATATTATGTAGTTTGGCATGTGGTGGGCTGGTGGCTGGGCAGGCAGTAAGTTCGACCCTACGTATGCCCTATATATAAGTATACTGAATTGGATAATATAGGTGGTTATTGGTGAGGTTAAGTTTGTCATCTGGTCAGGTTGGTACAAAATTTATTTTAACAAAACTATGTGAACTCACCAACCATGTGTTGACTTGATCTTTTTGCATGACTTTTCAGGTGACGAATATGTCTAACTAAGAAGTTTGTGCTTTTGACTAGGATGCCCACCTAGTATTTTGGACGTGCATATTGTTTTAACATCATTATACAGATTATTTTGCATATCTTGTGCAGATACAAGATAGAAGAATTATGCTGTTGATAGTAAATTTACATTGTTAAATTATGAACGAAACTTATGTAATTTAACTTTGTAATTCTATTTCATTTAGCATTTCTCATTTTATATCATGTGCAATGTAAACAATCTGATCATCACGATTATCATTCGATATCGCGCCCCGGAACCATTCCGCCAGACGCGACACTCGATCCGGCCCGCCGGCTCGGGATGTGACAGATTGGTATCAGAGCCATGGTTATAAAGAAACATAGGTCATTTTGTTTAACGGTTTGGCCTAGACTATAACCTAGGGACCCTTCATGTGGAGAACACAGGACTTAGGAACTTACTTGCATTGTGTCTTCTGCTGTCGATCATTGCACTAACTGATATTCTGCTGGTTGTGACCAGAATGCTGCCGAGAAGACCACCTCCTCTATTGCCTCCACCACCACCACCACCTCCTCCTCCACCTCCTCCACACACTCCACCTCCTGACCTGAACGTGAACCAGAATCTGGATCCTGCTACCGTTGCCCTGGCAACCCTACTGAACAGTCAGCTGACTAACCAGCTGAAAGAGGTGATACCAGATTTGATCAATCGCATCCAGAACAACGGCAAAAACTCTGGGCACTCATTAGGAGAGGCCAGTGGGAATATTGGCAATGCATCTAATTACTCCTACAAGTCATTTGTAGGATGTAAGCCGCCTAAGTTCAACGATAATGAGGGAGCCGTTGGTTAATCCAAGGGATTGAGAAGATCGAGACTACTCTGGACCTTTGCAGTTGTCCAGAGAATCATAAGGTTCGTTACTCTGTGGGATCATTCAGCAACGAGCCTTAACTTGATGGAACTCACAAATCCAAGCCAGAGGAAGAGAAGAGGCAATGGTGATGCCATGGGAAGATTTCAAGACTCTATTAAGGAATGAATTTTGTCGCAAGAACGAACTACAGAGGACGGAGACCGAGTTGTCAAACCATTTGATGAAAGGAGCATATCACTTGGGTTATACTACTCGTTATCACGAGTTGGTAGCATTGGTGCCAGACATGGTACCAACTCTGGAGAAAAGGATTGATAGATATGTAGGTGGATTACCCCCTTCATACAAAGTTTGGTCATTGCAGCAAACCCTGTCACTTTGGAGATCAGCCTGTCAGGGAAACTTACTGACATGATGGTAGCCTCTGGAACTCTAAAGAAGGAGGCTAACTCTGGCAAGAACAAGGAAGATTCATCAAAGAGACCCACTCATCACCCAAAGAAGAAACAGAAGGTCATCAAGAACTACACGATGGCCACTCCACTCAACCAAGTAGCTGTTGCACCACAAAACATTCACAAGAAACCTTACACCGGCACGTATCCTCTGTGTGCCAAGTGCCAGTATCATCATGCTACAAACACTCCCTGCAGACACTGCACAGGATGTGGAAGGAAGGGCCATTAGGTCCAACAATGCAGAATGACACCTAACCAAGCAGTCAAAAATGCTGCTTTCGCTCTCCCTCCACCCAACAATCCTAACCAAAACAATGGTGGATGCTATAACTGTGGTGAAATTGGTCATTTCTCAAAGAACTACCCAAAGAAAGTGCAACCGGCAGTCCAAGCACCGCGCGAAAGAGCTTTTGCTATAGGAACTCCAGCTGCTCGCCAAGACCCGAACGTGGTCACTGGTACATTTCTCTTACATGACTTTTATGCATCTATTCTGTTTGACACTGGTGCGGATCAGAGTTTTATCTCGACCGACTTTGCATGACAACTTCACGTTGAAGAACTTTTAAACTCCCCGTACATTATTGAAGTAGCAAATGCGAAACAAATCACAGTTAGTACAATATTTAGAAACTGCCCATTAACACTTAGTGGTCAAACATTCACCATCGACTTGATACCGATGGAGTTGGGTAGTTTCGACATCATTGTAGGGATGGATTGGCTATCTCTCAATAGGGTGGAAGTCATCTGTTCCGAAAAGTTGCTTCGAATTCCAATGACGAACGATCGAATGTTGGAAGTTGGAGGGGATTAAGCAAAACGAAGTGTCAAAATCATATCTTGCATAAAGGCACGTAAGTGTTTACAGAAGCAGTGTGTAGCCTTCCTGGCTCACGTGGTGGAAAGAGAGAAAGACATGATCAAGATACAAGACGTACCGGTAGTAAAAGAGTATCCGGAAGTGTTTCCTGACGATCTACCAGGTTTGCCACCAGCACGACCGGTAGAATTATGTATTGACTTAGTTCCTGGAGCAACTCCTGTTGCAAAATCTCCGTACATATTAGCACCTTCAAAGATGCAGGAATTGTCGAATCAGTTGCAGGAATTATTAGATAAGGGTTTCATCCGACCGAGCTACTCACCTTGGGGAGCTCCGGTTTTGTTCGTGAAAAAGAAAAGCAGATCCTTTCGGATTTGCATAGACTACAAAGAGCTGAACAAATTAACCATCAAGAATCGGTATCCATTACCGAGGATTGATGACTTGTTTGACCAATTACAAGGGGCACATTACTTTTCGAAGATTGATTTACGATCCGGATATCATCAACTCAGAGTTCAACCAAAGACGGCTTTTCGAACCTGTTATGGTCATTATGAGTTTATGGTAATGCCATTCGGATTGACAAATGCACCTGTGGTTTTCATGGATCTCATGAACCGAGTGTGCAATCCGTATCTGGATCAGTTTGTCATTATCTTCGTTGATGACATACTGATTTATTCCAAGAGCAAAGCCGAACATGAGCAACACCTCAGGAAGATTTTGGAGCTGTTGAAGAAAGAGCAACTCTATGCCAAATTCTCAAAGTGTGAATTTTGGCTCACAGAAGTTCATTTTTTGGGGCATGTAGTCAATAGTGAAGGAATACATGTAAACCCGGCCAAGATCGAAGCAATAAAGAACTAGGTTACTCCGAAGACACCAACAAAGATATGGTCTTTTCTGGGACTCACGGATTATTATAGAAGGTTTATCTCAAACTTTTCTAAGATAGCCTTGCCTCTCACTAATTTGACCCAAAAGAGTGAGCCGTTTATTTGGGAGCAGAAACAAGAAGATGCTTTCTAGACATTGAAGCAGAAGTTATGTGATGCTCCAATCTTATCTCTCCTAGAGGGTACTGACGACTTTGTAGTGTATTGTGATGCTTCCCATTAGGGACTCAGCTGCGTGTTAATGCAGCGAGACAAAGTTATTGCGTACGCATCAAGACAGTTGAAGATCCATGAGAAAACTACACAACTCATGATCTAGAACTGGGAGCAGTAGTCTTCGCACTGAATATTTGAAGGCATTACTTGTATGGCACCAAGTGTACCATCTTCACTGATCACAAAAGTCTACAACACATCTTTGATGAGAAGGAACTCAACATGAGACAGCGACGATGGGTTGAACTTCTGAATGATTACGACTGTGTGATTAAGTACCATCCGGGTAAGACAAATGTTGTAGCAGATGCTTTAAGTCGGAAGGAATGGGTCAAACCCCTACGCTTAAGAGCCATGGGAATGACTGTGCAAACGAGCTTACTCGACAAGATTATTCAGGCACAACAGGAATCAATAGAACAAGGGAATCTGAATAAAGAACTTGATTGAAGTTATCTACTACCAGGATAGCGTGTGGATTCCTGCGGTAGATGAACTGAGGAAACTTATTCTTGACGAATCGCACAAAACCAAGTACTCGGTGTCTCCAAGCGCCAATAAGATGTACCAAGAATCAAGAAAGATATAGCCGAGTATGTCAGTCGATGTCTAACATGTGTGAAGGTTAAGGCGGAACACCATAAACTGTCAGGTTTACTAGAACAACCTGAGATTCCGCTATGGAAGTGGGAACAGATAGCTATGGATTTCATTACCAAGCTACGCCACACTTTTAGTAGTCATGATACAATTTGGGTTATCATCAATCGGTTAACCAAATCTGCACACTTCTTGCCAATGCGTGAAACCTTCACGATGGATAAACTGGCGAGATTATACATCAATGAGATAGTGGTGCGTCACGGTGTACCAATGTCTATCATATCAGATCGAGACAGCAGATTCATATTGAGGTTCTGGCAGTCATTATAGAAATCTCTAAAGACACACTTAAATTTGAGTACCGCTTACTATCCACAAACGGACGGCCAAAGTGAACGTACTATACAAACCCTGGAGGACATGTTGCGAACATGTGTGTTGGATTTCGATGGGAATTGGGACACTCATTTGCCGCTGATCGAATTCTCCTATAACAACAGTTATCATAGTAGCATCGGATGCGCTCCATTCGAGGCACTTTATGGTAGAAAATGTCGGTCACCAATCTGTTAGACTGAGGTAGGAGATAACCGTATAACCGGGCCAGAGCTTATTCAGGAAACTACTGATAAGATCGCTTAGATAACAAAAGTTGCAAGCAACCCGAAGCAGAAAAAAGAGTTATGCCAACAAACGGCGCAAGCCGTTGGAATTTCAAGTGGGAGACCGTGTCATGTTGAAGGTATCCCCATGGAAGGGCATAGTTCGTTTCGGAAAGAAAGGCAAATTAGCACCGCGATACGTCAGACCATTCGAGATTGTTGAATGAATTGGTCCTGTTGCGTATAGACTGAGATTACCTGATGAACTCAGTGGTGTGCATGATGTGTTTCACGTCTCAAACCTAAATAAATGCCTTGAGGACGAATCACTTGTCATACCAGTTGAAGAAATTTAAGTGGATGAACAACTACATTTTATTGAGGAACCTTTGGAGATTATGGATCGCGAAGTTAAACAATTAAAGCGAAGCCGTATTCCGATTGTCAAGGTTCGATGAAATTCAAAGCGCGGGCCCGATTTTACTTGGGAATGCAAGGATCACATGAAGTCCAAGTATCCCCATCTGTTTGTAGAGGAAGTCGTACCCGATAACAATTCTTAAATTGGACGAAATTTCTCTAACAAGGGGAGATTATAACATCAATGCTAGAATCATAACCGGAACAGTAATTTTCATAGTAACCCAGGTATGAACTATGTGTATTACATGTATACTAATATCATTTGATGTTTGACACATAACTATTACACATTTATTTCAGAAACATGTTTCAAATCCATGGTTTAACAGTCAGAAACCTATCTGACAACACAAAATATTACGTGAATGTTAGTTAGGACCTTATTAAGTATAGACATATGTGAGGTTGTATAGAACAAAACCATAACGGATGTCGTACGTCAATGCTAAATTGACGGGTTATTCGTATAGGTGACGATCTTTACGAATATACCTGAAAGTCTAACGTTCTAAATGATATCCAATAATTAGAAAATCACATCGAAAAGTGTAGTTATTGTCGTGTTCGTACGGGTGACGATCCGAACGAATACGCGCGACAACTGTACGGTTCGATTAAACAGTTAAATTTAACGTTTTCAGAAATTTAAAATAAACAAAAGATAATTAGTTAATTTACTAGGAATTACCACCAAAATTAAATTAATAAACTCTATTTTTAGAATCGTAACGTTTCTTTACGATAACGATCGAAAACCGACACTTCTATGCGAAACCGAACGAAACCGAACGAGCCGAACGTGTCAGAACGTTAAAATGCTTGAAATGGCATTAAATGCCGTTAACCTCCCCCACCTACCAATTCTCTCTCTTCCAAACCGTCACTCTCTCTCTCTCTCTCTACACACTCTCTCTAAGTTTCCAAACCCTAAAACCCTCAATACTCCACCAAATTCGATGATTTTGGTGTCAAAACAACCACAACAACTTGTAGATCGTGAAAGTACAAGGATTTAGAGCTTGGAACCACTGAAAATGAGGTAAAATTGACCTCTAACTAGCAATTTTAGGGTTTTCTTTCTTGTTCGAACCACTCACTGTTTCAGTCGGTTCCCGACCATCAAAACCCTTTGGAACTGCACAACATAGTTCTAGAATGGTGTAGGAAATTGTGGGACATCATGATTTGGTCACAAACTCGAAGATGGGTCAAGAACATGCTCATTCGCAGTATGGGCGAATGAGCCTAAGCTGATACATCTCAGGCGAATGACGCAACCCGAGTAGGTTCCATGGCTGAATGAGCACCTTATTCGGATGCACCTGGATGACCGAATGAACTATCAACCGAATGGAGTCTCATATTCGCATGACCTTCTCACTCGGATATCATGCCATTCGCTTGTCAAGTAGTAAACGAATGAGGTCATTCGCATGGCATCCACATTCGTGAGTCTCCATTCGTAGGACCTTTCATTCGCAGAAACTTCAAGACCGAATGGAATTACATTCGCATGGCAGCCTTTGTCGTGTCCTAGGTGCTTTCACATGACTAGTTTGAACGAATGGGAAGTCATTTAGGGATTTAAGAGTGTTAACTGGTTTTGGTAACCATCTATGCTAAGGTTTTCCAACACCAAAGCTTTTCCAAACTACTTTAACATATAAAATGGGTTTTAACAATCAATTGAGTTTAAACCATTTGTGTTTTGTCAACTAAAACCATGGGCTAAAAAGGGAAATATAGAAGCTAGACATGTTTAAACAAGTGTTAAGCGAATGAGTGATGTTCATAAGCACTAAAGTAGTAACCTTGGGAGTTATAAACGTAACTTATGATTACTAGGTTACGTACTTATGAGTTCAAAGAACTAAGGAAACAAGTTGGAATACATGGAAGAACGAGAAAAGGGCAATATAGAAGCTATACTTGGAGGTTTAAACAAGTGTTAAGCGAATGAGTGATGTTCATAAGCACTAAACTACTAACCTTGGGAGTTAAAAACGTAACTTATGATTACTAGGTAACTACAAAGGGTAACATGATTGGTACTTATGAGTTCAAAGAACTAAGGAAACAAGTTGGAATCCATGGAAGAACGAGAAACAAACTAAGTGGAGATGTATTGAGTTTATGTGGCAACACTCTATACTTAGTGATTTTCATACAATGGTATAACTGACTTAGATTATTTAATCAAATGATCTAATCTAGATTATACTCAAGGACGAACAAAGAACTAATGAAGGACTTAGAGTTAATCAAGTGAGATTAACTTAAGTCAAATATGCTAACTTATAAATTTCTTGAAAAAAGTAACTTATGTTTTAACTATAGTAAATTGATTTATAAAACTTAAATGATTTCTTAACTTAATATTTTGCAACATAAGGATAAATTACAAATAAAATAATATGAACCTTATATAAGTAAGGTTTAGTTGTGACTATCTATGGGATAATGGTTCATAGAGGGTAATTAGTACATAATAGTTAGAGAAACTTAGAAAAACATTAGCAAGTATGTAGGACACTTAGTCGCACACCGAGACCAAAACTCTATATACGTTACCTTCCGATACTTATAGTATTCAAATTATAATAAATCAACATAGGAGCTGAAGATACTTAATCAACAAACAACGAGCGCGCATATCTTGTGTGAATCATTACATAGCAACACATGTGAGTTCATTGCCCCTTTTCTAAACATTTTTGTTTTATAAACGCGGGGCTGAGAAGCATGCGTAATTTATTTTCTCTGGATTATATTTACTAAAATGCTTTTACTTCGTATACGTTTACATGTAAAATTGGGATCCTAGACTTGATCTAGGTAAACTAAATTGCAGGTTTTCAAAATGGGTATCTATTCCTTGTTAGTAGGTAACTAATCTAAAACAAATAACTATTTTCAAAGGTCTATTTTCAAAGAACTAACGGTCTAATCAAAGAACTATTTTCAGTGGTGTGTGTTCAAAGAACTAACAGTCTAATCAAAGAACTAATTTCAGTGTTGTGTTTTCAAAGAGCTAACGGTCTAATCAAAGAACTATTTTCAGTGGTGTGTGTTCAAAGAACTAACGGTCTAATCAAAGAACTAATTTCGGTGGTGTGTTTTCAAAGAACTAACGATCTATTCAAAGAACTATGTACAAAGAACTATTTTCAAAGGGTATGTCTGGGAAATATCAAAGATAGCGTGTGCCATTCCTATGTTTCAAAAGATTTCCTAGGTAGACTGATTGAATATGGGACGCATGTTTGATGATATTTACAGCATCCCCTAACCATTTTCAAGGAGCATCTGGGAAATACTCAAAGATAACATGTGCCAAAGAACTAAAGAACTATACGAACAAGGAAGAACTATGGATGATCTAGACGAACTATAAAATCCTATACATTAAAAGATATCTTAGCTGGACTGATTGATTATAGGTCGCATGTTTGATGATATTTACATATTTCCTTCACTACTAAGAACCTTGATTGCTAGACTAGTCTACTCGAGTATGAGCAAAGCCCAATCGTTAGGTCTTAGATTTTATTATATGTTTATCTATTTATTTATTTAAGCATTTAATGTAATGTGCCTCCAAATGCTATGGTTGATCATGATTGTGTGATGAACTTAAGGAATCAATAGAATTTCTATTTTTGTGGAACTACAAGAATCAAGAACTAAAGAACTATTGTGTTGATGATGTGGAATGAAATGCTTAATTATCGTTAACAACAATATGTTATGCAGTTCGGTAGGTGGTGGGCTGGTGGCTTGGTTGGGCTGGCGGTAAGCTTGACCCTACATATGACTATACATAAGCGTACTTGATTGGATAGTATAGGTGGTTGTTGATGAGGTTAAGGTTTTCATTGCAGGTGTTCAGTGTAAACAAACTTCAGGTTGTTCAAAGGTTGTGAATCGAATGCATGAGATGAAACGCTTAATTATCACCAAGAACAATATATTATGTAGTTTGGTATGTGGTGGGCTGGTGGCTGGGCGGGCGGTAAGTTCGACCCTACGTATGCCCAATATATAAGCATACTGAATTGGATAATATAGGTGGTTATTGGTGAGGTTAAGGTTGTCATCTGATCAGGTTGGTACAAAATTTATTTTAACAAAACTAAATGAAACCCCATTCCACCCCCCACTGTTCCTAACTCAAACACCTCATCCTCTGATCCTACCCCTGATCCCCCTGCCCCAACTACTTCTTCCCCTCCACCACCTCCCATCATAATATACACCCGCCGCCCAAAACCCACGACTGCCTCTACCACCCCTAACCCTCTCCCTACACCCGCACCACTCGTCAACCCAACCCCAAATACCACAACAATGACTTCGTCCTATACCATTGTGAAACCCAACCCTTTCCCGAACCCACCACTGTCACTCAAGCTTTAAAACAACCACAATGGTGCACTGCCATGCAGGTTGAATTCGATGCATTAACTCACAAAAATACATGGTCCTTAGTTTCACCGGATACTGCCCTTAACATTGTAGGCTGCAAGTGGTTCTACTGAACCAAGTTTAACCCGGATGGCTGCATTGACCGCCTCAAGGCACGTCTAGTAGCCAAGGGCTTTCACCAACGCCCTGGCCTAGACTACATTGAAACCTTTAGTCCTGTGGTTAAACTTTCTTCCCTTCGACTCATTCTCTCCCATGCTACATCTCAAAATTGGTGTCTTCGCCAATTAGACATTAACAATGCCTTTCTACAAGGCTCCTTAACTGAATCTGTTTACATGTCCCAACCCCCCGGTTTTGTCGACCCATCTCTGCCCAACCATGTTTGTAAGCTCAACAAAGCCATCTGCGGTCTCCGCCAAGCTTCCCGCGCTTGGTATGACGAACTCAAATATTTCCTCCTTTCCAACCACTTCAAACCCACCATTTCTGACCCTTCTTTGTTCGCCAACCACACTAACTCTTCCCCAATCTTTGTCCTGGTCTACGTTGATGATATTATCATCACTGGACCCAACACCTCCCTTGTCGCTTCCTTCATTACATCCCTGTCCAACCGGTTCTCCTTAAAAGATCTCGGCAACCTGTCCTACTTCCTTGGTATTGAGGTCCTCCCTCACAAAGATGGTCTCTTTCTTTCACAAGCAAAATACATCCTTGATGTCCTAACCAAAGCTAATATGTCTGATTACAAACCAGCCATTACACCTATGCCAACCTCAATACCCTTCAACACCACCGATGGTACACCAATTCCTTCCCCTACATCCTTTCGTTCCCTCATTGGTGCACTACAATATCTATCTCTCACACGTCCAGATGTATCCTTTGCGGTCAATAAGCTCTCCCAATTCATGCAACATCCTACTGATATACGTTGGACTGCTCTAAAACGCTTGCTTCGATATCTACATGGAACTCTCCATCATGGCCTTCTACTTCGCAGAAACTCTCCTCTTCATCTTCATGCTTTCACGGATGTTGACTGGGCCAGAGACCTTCACACTTACCGAAGCACCACTGGTTACATAGTATACTTGGGCTCCAATCCAGTTTCTTGGTGTTCTAAACGTCAACCAACTCTTGCCAGCTCTTCTACATAGGCTGAATTTCGAGTTGTTGCTCACACTACAACTGAGGTTCAATGGATTATCTCACTGCTACATGAATTTAGTTTTCCTTCCAATACTACTCCAACAATCTATTGTGATAATCTCAGTGCTACGCATTATTCTGCTAACCCCGTCTTCCACTCTCGTATGAAGCATCTAGCTCTGACTCTCATTTTGTACAAGAAAAAGTAAATGATGGTTCCATTTGTGTTACCCACATTAAAGGAGCTGATCAACTTGCGGACGTACTTACCAAACCTCTTCAAAAGACCGATATCCCTCACTTCTTTCCAAGATTGGACTCTTACCAAGATCGTCCATCTTGCGGGGGCGTATTAACATACCAACCGATTAACATTGCTGCAACAATTATTTAATCAACTTGTTTATGTTTATCTTGTATTTTGAATTGTATTTAAATAACTATGAATATTGTTACAGATCCTACATTCAAGGATCTTCCCATGTATATTTATTTTCATCAGATTAATAGAATACCAAGTTTTAGTTGTATATCTTATACAAAGTACACATTAAATAACCAACCGAAATTGATTATCTAAATATGACTTTGTTCCAGAGCCGCACTTGACTACCCTACACCGAACCGGAACTGGTTCTACCCTAACCAACGGGTATGCGATTCTCATTTATCATAAAATCATAACTCGAACCAGATCGGTTCTAACTCTACCTAGCCAAAAATTAGAACTAAAGTATCGAAAAACAGGTAAAAACTCGGTCAAAAACTCTACCTGAAATCTATCATGTTTCTAATTTTGTTAAACGAAAAATAAACCTGGTTGGAACCACTTTTCGTTAAATTAACAAGTTTGTGCACCTACGGTCTACATGAGTTAAGAGAATTATATATTCTTGTTTAAAAAAGTTTCTTTCTTTTGGAAGACGATAAATGCCTTGTACAAAAGACACAATAAAATAAAATAAAAATTATAGCAACACTATACGAATTTTGAAGATAAAAAATGATCATTTTTATGGTATATTTTTTTTCAAAAAATATTTTCTTATGTAAAAGTTATGAACGTTTAAAAAACTGAGATAACTTGACAAAAAGTCAATAAAAGTAGTCAATACTAAAATATTCTCCAACAACTTGATTTAATCATAGCCGTTGATTAATGATCTATTGACTCAAGATTTTTCTTATACTTTTTATGATAAAAAACTTATTTAATTTAACCTAATCCTTAAAACATATACTTGTAAAATGGTTATAACATTTGGGTCTTAATAAAATCTTAACCGGTTTTATAAAATGTTTTTGGGTAGATCTATGGGAAGAATCCTAGTTTTATACAAACCTAATTTTTTTAATATTCAAACTATTTATTTTTTCAATATAAAATGTTACCTGGGAACAACATTTATAAAAATTATAATTTATGAATCTTATGATTATTTTACAAAACATAAAAGATCATTCTCATTATAATATAATGTTGCCTTGGTTGTTCGATGTCATGATATACATTGACAAATCTTAAAAAAAAAAACTCTCAATGGGATCAAAGTCACATACCCAAATTTTTTTTCATGTCGCTATGTGTCACAAAAACACGATATTCCAAGTTACAGATTCCTAATGAATCTGTGATTAATAAAACCACAACCAAGTTTTACAGACCCAAAAAACAACAAACAAATACACTCGATCTATTTGACAGAAAACACTCACAAAGAACTAGATTACGATCATCACTGCGATGATCTTAACCTCTCACATACACGCAGAAAAACTCTCAAAACTAAACACTGAAGAACTGTCAAGAAAACCCTAAAGAAGAAGACTCTGGAACTTCTTGACAGATGAGAGTTAAAAAAATGATATAAACCCCAACACTTTAACTCTTAAGGAGACATTTTATACTCCAGCTCAAGCCCACGAACTAACGTCTACTTGATCAGCTAGAAGCCCAAATCCTTCATAACAGCCCAAAATCTCCAACGTCTCTAACAGTTTTATCAACCGTCCAAATCCAAATAATCAGCTACTTGAATCTCCACATTTATTCCCTTATAAAAAAAATAAGAAATACAACTCATTAGTTCATAAATTAATTACCGATGATGTAAATGGACATTAAGAAGTGTTATTTTAACACACCCCCCCCCCTCACTTGGATGTCCAAATTCATCATTCATACCAAGTTTATTACATAGTCTCATATGATCTTTAGGCAATAGACCTTTAGTAAATATGTCAGCAATTTGATTTTCAGATTTAACAGACACATGTTTTATAAAACCAGCAGAAATTTTTTCCCTAAGAAAAAATACGTCTACCTCAAAGTGTTTTGTTTTTTCATGTAGCACAGGATTCCCAACGATTGAAATCGCTGTTGTATTATCACAGAATAATTTTACAGGAAGATCGACTGATATTTTTAATTCTTGAAACAAATTTAAAAGCCAAAGAATTTCACACGAAGTCGCACACATAGCTCGATATTCAGCCTCAACTGAAGATCGTGATACAGTGCTCTCCTCTTTCTTTTTTCCAAAAAATTAATGACTCTTCAAAAAAATACAAAAACCAGTTACTGATCTTCTTGTATCAATACATTTTGCCCAGTCTGAATCTGAATAGGCTTTAAGTTCAAAAGACACCTTTTTTAAAGTATATTCCTTTACCTGGAGCAGCCTTCAAATACCTAAACAGTCTTAAGGCTATCTTAAAATGAGAACCATAAGGTGAATGCATAAACTGACTAAGATAATGTACTGCATACGCAATGTCAGGTCTGGTATGTGACAAGTAAATTAATTTTCCAACTAATTTCTGGTAAACAGTTATATTAGTAAGCAGTTCATCATTTCTTTTACTTAAAGCAATTATATTATGATTTAATTCAATTGGAGTGGAGACTGGTTTACTACCGGTCATTCCAAACTCAGATAATAATTCCAGGCAATATTTTCGCTGAGATAGACTAATTCCTCGATCAGATTTAATAACCTCAATACCCAAAAAATATTTTAACAAACAAATCTTTAATAAAAAAATGTGTTTTTGAGCAATTCTTTTACTTTTGCAATTTCAGTTAATGAATTTCCAGTTAACACTATATCATCCACATATACCAATAGAATAAGAAAAACAAACTCATTAGTGAATACAAACATTGAATGATCACATTCACTTTGTACAAAACCAAAACTTAATAATACACCCACAAGTTTTTGATTCTACATACAAGGGGCCTGTTTTAACCCATATAACGATTTCAATAAACGACACACTTTTGTTTCAGTTTTGGAATAAAACCCCTCTGGTAGTGACATGTAAACCTCTTCTTGTAACTCCCCGTACAAGAAGGCATTATTGATGTCCAGCTGAAACAAAGTCCAGTTTTTCTCTACAGCCAAACTAATAACAGCCCTAACTATTTCATCTTAACTACAGGAGAAAAAGGTTTCCTCAAAATCAACACCCTCTTGTTGACTAAAATCTTTTGCTATAAGCCTAGCTTTGTATCTTTCTATCTCTTATGTGGACTTGTATTTTATTTTAAATACCCATCTGCAACTTATTGGCTTTCTACCAGGAGGCAAATCCACTAATTCCCAAGTGTTGTTTCTATGTAAAGCTTCAATTTCAAGATTCATTGCTGTTACCCAATCTGGATCAGAAATAGCTTCACTATAAGTTTTTGGTTCAACGCTTTTTTTTAGAATAGATGTAAAACACAAATTTTCACAAGATAAGTTTGAGTAATTTATGTAACATCAGTGGCGGAATCGTACCGGAACAGTGATCGCAACAGTAACATGAACAGTAATCAGGTACAAATTCTATGCATTTCAGTGTATTTCATATTCATAGCATATACCGTTATCATTTCATAAATCAAACAGTGAATTCATAATCGTTTCAGAGAAACAAAACTCAGAAAACATGGTTCATCAGTCAGATAATTATCTGGCAACATGGAACCATCAGATGATTACTTGTTAGGATTATATTATGTATAAACGTATGTGAGGCTTTACAGAACAAAATAACACGGATATTGTTACGTGAATGCTAAATTGATAGATTATTCGTATAGGTGACGATCTGTATGAATAAATCTGGAAGTTTAACGTTCGGAATGATATCCGATAACTAGAAAACAATATTGAAAAGTATAGTTATCGTCGTGTTTGTACGGGTGACGATTCGAACGAATACGCGCGATGACTGTACGATTCGATTTTAAACAATAAATTTAATATTTTTGAAAATTTTAAATTAAACTACAGATATTTAGTTAATTTATTAGGAATCACAACCTAAAAAATAATTTTGTAAACTTTAGCTTAAAAACCGAATCGTTTTGTCGCAAAGACTACGAAGAACCGACGTGTTACGCGAAACCGAGCGGAACCAAACCTAAAAATTGTGTTGGTTTTAGGATTTCTGTGTTTGAACACAATTATTATTATATATATTAAATGATGAAGGAGATGAACAGTAGCTTTTTGTCATTTGTGAGTTTTTTTTACTTTTTTGTATTCAGATTTTTTACGCTTGCTTTTACGATTAAGTATGCTTTCATGTTTTTATGATGGATGATACTTGTTTTTATGACGAAGTATGCGTGAGGATTTTGTGATAAACTAACAGCCGTTGTGATGTTTTTTATCATCAGAATCGAACCTGAGATAAACCTCAAGTTGAACCTTCACATGATGCCCTTCAAACTTGTTCAAGATGGATTCGAACCCCTGACCTCCACTATGAAAATTAAAGTGAGAGCCTACCCAAACATGGAAAATATATAGTTGATGAAATGAAAGACAATTTAAAGAGTGTTCCTCTTTAAACTTTATAAAAGTTGTAGTCTCAAATGACTTCTTTTATTTTTCTTTTCTGTTTTTTATTCTTTTATTATAGAAAAATAACTATAAGGTTTATCTTTTACTCTTGATAATTAAAATGAATTTTCTGATGATCTATATATCGAATTATGTATTATCACTGTTTAATGAGCCTTTTCATTGTTGTCTATGTATGTATACTAACAGAAGGTTATATTGTGTGATAAACAACTATTTCTATTAAAAATGATTTACTACATGAGTTTTTCGTCATAACACGTGGAGGAGATACACCTAGTTTTAACTAAAAAAAGTGCCTGTTTTTATGGATGTGCAATTCATATTTGAAATATTCACAAAAACATGGTATAATATTATGCATAAAAATTAATTTTTTGGTGTAGGATTATTTGATTTTTTTTTATAATTGTAGAAACTCATTTACATGGTTAACCTCGGAGTCCCTCATAATATCCGACTAATCAGAGCGAACAGGTAAAATGCAACTATAAACAACCGAGTCGGTAGCCTAGAAAAAACTAGCCTTCGTAATAATTGACCGTAAAACCTACAACTTAAGTTGTATCTCTTTCATTATAACCGATCTTATAGGTCTATCCGAATTTGGAAAATAACATTCTTTGTCTTCTTCATAACTAACAATGTGCAAGTAGATTTTATTATGCCCTTTGCTAGGTCATTCCTAGTCAATATACCTATGATATGAGGTATAAGTCTAGTCAAGGTCTATATATAACACATACATAGTTTATTATTTATTAATTATCCAATTATTTTATATATTTATTGTTGAATAGATTTATGATTATTTATAACCCCTTGTTAAGATAACATTTATTTATTATTATAAATTATAAAATTGGGTATGTTTGTGATCCTATTCAAACTTAATATATGAAGTTTAAGCTTGTCTAACAAACATCTTTTGAGACAGATATTTACGTGGTGTTTGTTTTTTCAGAGATTTAATCTCTTCAATCTGCAGACAACGTCTGCAAACCTCTTTTGAAGAAGAGGTGGACCAAACATATACAAGAAGAGGGAAAAAGAGAGTTTGTTTTTTAACCTCTTCAAAACTCTTTCCCACTCCCTTCCCCTATCCTAACCAGACAAAAAAAACCCTAATCTTCAAACCCAACCCAACGATGAAACCGAGCAAATGCACCACTGTCACCATCACGGATCGGTGGGAGGTGCGACGGCGGAGGTGAAGCACATGTGGAGTACGCAGCCGATGGTGGAGTGCGGGGGGAGCAAGCCGCCGGTGGTGGACGCCGGGCGATGGTGGCCGAGCGCTGGTGATGATGAAACGCGGTGGTGGAGACCAGGAGATGAAGCACGATGTCGGTGATGGATGAGGCGGCTGGTGGTGGGCCGCCGGTGCTGGAGACCAGGAGATGAGGGCCGATCGACGATGAGCATAGTATGAAAACCTAGAAGAGGTTTGGGAAGTGAGAAGAGGTTAAACCATGTCTGCAAGAAAAAGAGGTTTCGCAGACCTTTTTTAATGAAACGTCTGTGAAAAAACAAACATCCTTCATCTGTTCATGGTATGCGAGGCGCAGACAAAAGAGGTTTAAAAGTTCTTTTCCAGAAAAACAAACACCACCTTAAATGATGAGACATACATTTTTTGATAAAATTCTTAAAAAGCTCATTTGACAAATTCAAATATGCCATTAAAAGATTACTAAACAAATTAATCTCTAATTGACTAAGATGATTTTTAAAAACTCGTTAGACTATATTTAAACATGTTTATGCCTTTGCCAGAGTTCAAACTCGTTTAAGAAACACTTGATTCAAACTTTTAACGAAAGAGCATTAAATAGTTCATTGTAACTGCTCATTTATAAGACTACCCGCAGCGCCTTCACCGCCGGCCCAGCGGGAGGCATCCCTTCGGCGGGATTCAGCGGCTACACCGCCCCCCTCACCGGCGGCCTCCAATTCCCGCACCAAGCGGCTCCCGCTCCCCGCCCACTTTCTTAATTTTATGCTTTCTGATTGGTTGATTGGAATAGTGGGGAATGATTTTCGATGGGGTGACCGTTGTGGGGTTTAAGGTTTTCAGTGGGGTGATGACGTGTCGTTAAATTTCGGTGGGGAAGGATTTTCAGTGGGGTGACCGCTGTGGATAGTCTAAACACCTAATTTTTTTTCATTTTTTTATTTTATTATTATTATTATTATTATTTTATGAAAATAGACTAAGATGACCAAACCAAGTAATTTGACAATCTCAGTTGAACATCTCTAGTCCCATCAACCAAGTTTTTTAGATTTAAAATAAATAAAAAATGTTTTAAAAAACTCAAAATTATTATTATTATTCTTTACATTTGATATAACCATTTATGGAATTGGATGGATGGATGATCCAAATAATAACCAAACGAAGACCCCATTCTTTTATATTTTGGGCCACATACCAAGTTGGAAAATCGGCACCGATGACCCAGTCGCAGCATCGCCGGAGATCGAAATAACTCCGACGATAGTGATAGTTGGTTAAATGCAAACTTAGTATTCATCGAATTATAAAACTGTCAAATTGATGCCGGAAATGGAAGTGAGGAAAATAGTGGTGGTGGTAGAAGATGTGGAGGTAGCACGAACAGCGATGCTGTGGGCGCTTCACAACGTTCTCCGTTACGGCGATTTAGTCATTCTTCTTCATGTTTTTCCGGCGAATAACGCTGCCGCCGGCAGCAAATCGCGGAACAGAAAGAAGATCAGGTTGCTCCGATTGAAAGGCTTCCAGTTGGCGCTTTCCTTTAAAGACATCTGTGTTCATAGTTTCCCTAACGTAAGTGATCAACGTCTATTGATGCGATTTTGAGTCGACGGATTGATCATCTTCTTCGTTGTTTGTTTACATTTCAGTCACGCAGTTGTTTACATCTATTGATTTGATTTTTAGTCGACGGATTGATCATCGTCTTCATTGTTTGTTTACATTTCAGTCACGCAATTGTTTACATCTATTGATTTGATTTTGAGTCGACTATTTCATCATCGTCTTCGTTGTTTGTTAACGTTTCAGTCACGCAATTGTTTACATCTATTGAATGTATCCACTAATTCATCGTTGTTTGTTTATATTTCAATTTCATCATTGTTTACATCTATTGGATGTATCCACTAATTCATCGTTGTTTGTTTATATTTCAATTTCAATCGCTAATTGAAATCTCTAACAGACGAAGATCGAGATTGTTGTTACGGAAGGTGACGAAGAGGGTGGAAGGATCACGGATTTGGTTCGGCAGATTGGGGCTTCAACTCTCGTCGTCGGTTTACATGATCAGAGCTTCCTCTACAGGTTAATTTTTCTGACGTTTATCAAATCAACTTTACGATCCTTAAATTTTTCAAAAATTATTCAGTTTTTGGATCATAAATCCTTCAAATAACATCAAATTAAAAACTCAAAATCAACTCTCATATTCCGTAGTAGTTTGGTCAACGCCATTAATCTCTGCTGATGATCTTCATCACCGACTATGTAGTTTTCTTTTCCAATATTATAATTTACAAAATTATAAAGTTCAAAATAAATTAATCGATTGATGGTAAATGAGGACAAATTATGATTTCTTTTAGCAAAATATGAACAAAATTAATAAAAAGTTAGCTTGTATTGATTGAATACACGTCCAAATCATGTAATTAATACACATGAACAATTATAATATGAATTTTCTGGTGAATGGATGATTGTTTATATATTTGATGCTCCCCTGATTCCTATGATTTGCGTAAAGTTTTTTAAAAATCAATTATGATTCTAATCATGGAAATGTGTGAGGCGAAAAACAAACAAGAAGAAAAGGTTATGGGTACAGTCAGAGTGTGGTCGTAGACAGTACACATGTGCAGGGTAAACGTTCAATGGCCAATGGGTGAAAAGATCTTTTGTCTGATTATTCAGTCAATAAGAAAAATAGCTATTATTATTTAATCATTAATATTATGACTGTTCAAAAAATCTGAAATTCAAAAAAATTGAAATCCGAATCGTATTTTAAATTCGAAAAACTCGATTTGAATCTTGATTCTGGTTGTTTGGGCCGAATCATTTTGAATCCGAAAAAGTTATTCGGGTATTTGGGCCTGATTAGGATATCTTGTTATATGTAATTCGGGCTGCTCGGACGTCCGAATAATCTGATTACGGGTCGATGGACCTTATTAAATCAGTTTACGAGACAATGGACCCTAAGATTTTTAGTTTTACCTTCTTTGGATTGTTTTTTTAAATAAAGATATTATACCTTTATTATTATACTTTCTCATTATTCTCATATGTAAAATAGTTTTACGCTACATATATTATGGGTTGAATTCATTAACAATAGATTTTTGCCTAAAAAGAATGATAAACAAAGGAAGTTTTGCATGTGGTATGCTAAAAATATAAAAACAAAAATGTTGTACAAAAAACTAAATACAATACGAAAAAGCAAAATCCAATACGAAAAATCATAAAATCTAACACAAAAAACCTAGTACAAAAAATAAAAATACTAACAAAAAAATCCAGTACAAAAAAAATAAAAATGTAGTAGAAAATAAAAATAAAAAATACAGTACAAAAAAACAAATTCAGTATAAAAACGAATCTAATACAGAAAAATAAAAAACAAAACAAAAAATAATATATTAAACCTAAATTATCATGTTACATGTCAAAATTATATTAGTTATTACTATTCTTAGGCAAAAATCTTTTCTTATTTGATACTTTCCCTATATTATATCACATTGAAACATATTATTTTTGTATATCTTTTGGAATAAATTCAAGTCTCAATTTAAATTTATCATTCTACAACATAAATTTTATTCACAAACAAATTGGGTCGAATACATTTTGGTTTGGTCTTCACCACAACGCATGGGTCTTAATATTTAATGGTTTCATTTCCTTATGATCTTAAATGTTTTGCTTTGTTTTTCATAAATAGAAACACAATTCCGGCGTTTAATAGTTCAAACCAAGGTTTTCAGAATCGGACCAAATTGGGGACCGAAGGGTCCGTCGGTTCAAAATAGGCATGCGAACCGGATTCAAGGTAACCGGTTGGCTGAGTCGATTCATTGGTCGGACCAGATTTTAGTTTTTTTAACTAAAATTCAAATAATGAAATATTAAAACCAAATCATGTATTTTTTTAACATTATTATGTTTGTTTAAATATTTATTATGTTTTTCGGTTCTTAAGTACGATCCAACCAGTCAGAGCAATAACTACTAGAACGTCCGATTCAACGTTAAGTTCTGGAAACACTAGTTCAAAATGTATATAGATTTTGCTTTTTGTTGTTTTTAACTTTTTGTGCAGCGGCTGCCGTTTGCCAGGTCCAACCTGCTGCAACATTTGTACCCGTTTTTATATGTACTTAATAACCTGCTATAACATGTGTATATATTTTTTTATCTAATTAATCATATTAATATATAGAAGAACAGTAGAACACGTAATAAAGTTTATAAACTTGTTACATCTCTCGGATTAATTTTTTTGAACTAATTTCTAGGTATATCTCACTGCAAGGTCAAATTTCTCATTAGTATATGAATTCAGAATTCTAACTATTTGTAATCATTGTATTTACATTTTCAAAACACAATTAGAATTATTAGACTAAGCGTAGTAAGGTGTGAGAATGTTTGCGTGGCCACTCCCTTGGGAGTCATCATATTGTAAACAAACCGCACATTAAATGAGAATTTCGATTCTTAACGATATAATTAAATTAATAATAATTTCAATTATAATTATTATTTATAACTTCGTGTTTTATTTTGAGACAACTAAATTTTGATTTTTGTATCAAGTGTTTAATTATATATTTATATAAGAAGATTAATTATATATAATGTTTGGGATTAAAAATGTTGATTTTGAATATAAAGCAAAACATATACAAACAATGGCTCGTTCGTGTTTTTTCTGGTAGCTGAGCTAGATCTATACGTCATACTTTCATAGGGTGAGGCGCTAGTGAAGGCTATGAAAACAGTTTCGAGTATAGGGTGAGGCGCTAGTTCTATTTATTATATGTCTTAAATTTACATTATATACAACTCTATTCGGTTTTAACACTAGTGAAGGCTATGAAAACAGTTTCGAGTAAAGGGCAAAAATCGCCTAATATCAAATCAATCTCAAATCCACAACTAATCGTATAGTTAATCTCATATCCAGTATCATACTAGGTTTATCATTCCATTCCATTTCATTCAACTTTTATATGTTTTGGGTTTCTGCATTGAATCAATTGTAGCCTTTTCCCTCAACTTTAACAACATCCACACATTTTGTGAATTTTTTTTAAAGGTGAAGTTAATGAACATGGTATACTAAAACCAATATTTTAGCCACAAATTAAATGGTCCCATTTGATATCATCATGAGTTGGTGATACTGATACACAAATTAAATGTTTTAGCTCATTATCAATGTACACCCTCACCTTTCATCACAGATAGACCAGCATACTTTTTGTTTATTCTTTTTTTGAAGAATCTTGCACTAAATTACTTTTGCTTGTTTTAAAATAGGTTAGCAATGGCCCACAAGAACATTGCTAACAACTTCAATTGCAAAGTTCTGGCCTTTAAGCAACCTAAATCACCATTAACAACAAGTAGACCCACATTGTCAGATAGCTGCTCAACTAGCATGGACTTTTCTCAAATAGATATTTCAACATTGAGGTACAACTCCTACTTATTGTTATATGATATTGGTGTGACCAATTCCTTTAATTTTTGATATAAATAGTTTATATATAGTCAAAATAACGTGTCAAACGAGGTGAATAAACGAATAACATGTGTGATATAATAAATTATTTCTACTAATTTTGGTGGCATATTGGTTATGTCACCAACACCTTTTTGTTATTGGTAATAAACGATCCAACCTTAGTCTTGCTTGTTTAATTGGACTTTTGCTGCCAAGCAACTTTTATACTCCAGCTAGGCACAGGTTGCTCATTTATTATGTAACAATTATTCAGTTAATTTGTTTATATACACATGCATAATTACTTTTAGGAACAATTCTCTAAAAGTCCATGTTACTAAAATTTCAAAAAGAAATACCCTTTTAACTTTAATATGCATCAAAATGTCCTCTTTATTATAGACCGCGCTTTCTTAACATTCATGGATGGAACCTTTTGAAGGACCTAGGGTGCCCCAGCTCCCCTTGTTTTTCCGGTCAGAAGAGTCGATTTAATACATTTCGTCGGAAAATTTTCGTTTTTTCACTCATAACGGTTGATTTAGTAGTATTTTGTTGGAAAAATTATATGTATTAAGTTAAGCCTCCTCCGTTTTCTTTCTAAAATCCTTCAGCCCCTTGGAGTTTTTTTTCTTAAGCTCAGTTCAACATTTATGGCCAACTGATTTTAGTTCATTCATTAGGAAACGGCCACATGACAAACATGGGTAGACCAATATGTATAGATATGTTTTACGCCCTTTAAAACTACGGTTGGACATTTGTAAATGCAAAACGGTCGGAGGCGCTATAACTATGATCAGACACCCATAAATGCAAAATGGTTGGACACGCCTGTACGTATAACGACAATCAAGGCCACTATAACTACACGCACCCAGTAGAATTATGCAGGCGATTCTGCTTGTGTTTCTCATATGACGGTTTCCATGTTTCCGAGTTTATTTAAGCAGAGAAAAGAAAGGAAATGGAAGAAAACTAGAAACATTTTTGTGGTCCTAAGTTTCATTTAACGAGAGAAGGGAAAGGAAAATAACACATGTTGTGTTTCCGAGTTTCATTTAAGGAGAGAAATGAAAGGAAATGGAAGGAAAACTACTTGGTTTTTCTTTCCTTCCGATTTGGAAGGAATGAGAAGGAAAGAACCCATTTCTTTTCTTTTCTTTTCTTTCTTCTCATTTCTTTTTTTTTCCTTTCTGTTCTCTTTTTAATAAACTCGAGAACACAGCGTAATGGTTAAATTAAAATTTAACGTATGTAAACATACATGTGTCGACGCTTGCAATAAAGGAGACATTTTTATGCATTGATTTTCAAATTTTTGGTGAAATGAACAATTTGATAATCTTTTCTTATTTTTCTGCCTACATGTAATTATAATTAAATATATCATTTATAGATTTCTGTCATACCTATATATAATAATAATAATAATGATACAATATTAGGGGTGTTCAACGATTCGATCAGTTCAAACGGTTTATTCGGCTCGGTTTAAAAGGTTTTGAAATTTCTTTTAGTACAACCGAAAACAAAACCAAACCAAACTATATTGGATTACAGGTCATCCGAACAAAATTCAAAAATGGTTCTGTTTGATTTCGGGAAAAAAACCGAAAAAGCCGAATTCAACCGAATAAAACCAACTAAAAAACAAATAAACCGATTAAAAACCAAACAAGCATATTAGACCTAACCGAATAAACAGAATCCAATCTTATATATTATTAATAAAAATAGTAAAATTATATCTAAGTTCGGTTTAATCGGTTAACACAATAAACCATACAGACCGAATTCAAAAGATATATAGAACCGATAACCAAATCGAAAACCGAATTCAGAATTTGGTTAGGTTTTTTAATAAGCATAGTCAAATTTGCATAAGAATAAGAGACCTCTCCGCCTCGTTTATTCAATGAACTTTAAGTTTAAGTTCGCGGTCGTATCATTTACTTTCGACTTGATTCAAGGTTTTAGTAAACAAATCTCTATTAGCTTTCATCATTTTCTGCTCATCTACAGGCTATACTTTTCGCCCATCTGCATTGAATCTCATTAACTAATAATATATCTAAAATGCCACTACAGAAATACCCTTGGTATTATTCATATAATTGCAAACACTCATACTCATATAAACCTACACTTTAAATCTATACCACACGTGCCTCCAAACATATATTTAAATCCTTCACATCTGAGATAGAAGAAAGACACAAATCTTGAAGAAAGCTATTGAGATAGGGTGAGAAAAAAACGAAATAATCGAACCGGAACCGAATTAACCTAAAAAACCAAACCGAACGAATAACCGAAAAAACCGAAACTGAATTATTCGGTTCGGTTTCGGTTTTTCATATTCTAGAAACCGAAATAACCAAACCGATATGTAATCTTTTTTAAAAATTAATATATATATATATATATATATATATATATATATATATATATATATATATATATACACGTTGCTATTTTTATACTTATATAACGGGATAAAAAAAACACACAAATATTCTACCGTTAAATATGATAAAGATTTGGATTAGATGAATACTATCATTTTAAAAGGTGAAGACCGGAATTATTTTCTTTTAAATGTAAGAATATAATGACAATTATTTAGTTTTATTTTGATTAGTTAGTGTTCGATCAATTAATTTATGAGTTAGTTATTGTTAAACATCTTTGTACTTTCAATATTGTGTCTGAGAGAGAAAAAAACAAAAAATAAAAAAACCGAAAAAACCGAAAAAACCGAACCGAAACCGACAAAAAAAACGAAAACCGAATGGTTCACAATAACTAATAACCGACTAAAAGTTAATAGTATTTGTTAGCAAAAAGAAGGGCGAAAAACATTTTCAGATTTGCTCAGAAGACGATACGTGTCTCCTAAAAATATTCCTTTATTAGAATAGGAAAATTCTAACTAAAGATAGAGGTAAGGTTTATATCTATCATTCACCCAGACCCTACTGAAAAGTAAGAATATATATGTTAAGTTTGTTTGTGTGTTTATATTAAAAATTGTGTATTGCAAATGTTGAATAACAAAAAAGTCTAAAATATTATAATTCATAGTTTACTTATATACTTCTTATTAATCGAATAAAAATTGAGTTCAAATAGAAAAAAAAGTTATAATTAGATAAATAAGAATAAGATATTGTTATAAAAATATATGGACAACATGTGAAGGAGTAAATATGAGCAACAAAACAATAAAAATACGCATGATATGTTGACACGTGTAATAAAGATTATTATTTATTTTAATTAAGATTTATTTAGTGTGTTACATTTAAATATATTATATTTGCAGCATACCTGAGGTACCTCCACCCAAAATCCCATATCAAGTATGTCCAGATCCATCAGCAATCATATGGAGATCAAGGAGGAGAAGAAAACAGTAAAATCTGAGCAAGATTAATTTATACAATACAATAGTTGGTCTGGTCTGACATAAAATGAATATATTCGATCAGTTCAATTTGCGCAGATGTGGTTTCATTAATCCAAGAAAACACCATACCAAAACTCCAATCTAACACACATTTACTCTTCACAATCCCGAAGTTTTATGATTTTTATCAGCTCTCAATATTTAGAAAATGGGCCATCACCTTTTCTTTTCTTTTTTTCTTTTCTTTGTTTTTTTTTTGTCTTTTTTTATTATTCACATGTATCCTATATATTGTTAGCCTTTTGGTTCTTCCTCTTTACATATTTCAAAGAGGTGATTGGATATGCATATGCTTGATGTTTATTATGGCAATTTAGTGTGAGAAGGAATACGAAGGCTTAATCTATTTACATCATTTTTTTTTAACTAGCATTAACTTGTATACAATTTGGCTTTTTCTATAGAACTTTTAATATATAATCTTTTATAAAAAAAATAAATAAATATGATGTTAGATACTTGTATATCTACATTTTTATTCGAACAGCAAACGTTCGTCGCTCGGGATCACCCTAGTAAATAAATCACCCTTTTGCCCGAATAACAAAACGTGGTGACATAACCCAACCGACTAGGAGAAATCTACAACTAGAAAACTCTCTGGTACCCTGAGCAATATTTGCTATAGGTAAGACTCCAACCGAAGATTTTAAACAAGAGAGGTTAATGAGCTAGCATTAGGCTAGAAGCCCTTTTGTTATATATCTACATTATGCTTTTTTTTTTTAAAAAAAAAAAGACAAAACTGTGTGACGTATTAAATGTTATTGATTGGAAATTGGAATGGTAAATACAGCTACGTGTGTTAAATTCTAAATTTGAACGTAAAAAAAATCACAACTCTATATGTGTTCTTATAAAATATCTAAATCATAAAACTAAACCTGAAACCTCAAAAGCAAAACCATCACTGCTGAAATGTATTCATTTAAGTTCATTTGATCTAAGTTCTCGCAAAAGAACATTAATTCTCATTTGGTCTTTAGTACGTATGTATGTACGACAATGACCTATAATAATATATCCTTATAGTGATAAAATACCCATCAAGATTAATCCAAATCTTTATTTATTTTGTTTATTTTTATTACACATGTGTAATACTTTCTTTTTTAATATGTATATGTAGATTCACGTGTGCTTAGGAGTTAATAACGATGTAAATTTTCATTACATTTCATGTGTTGCAATAAAGCAACACAACTTACACTAGTTTTAATCTTAAATGTATGCAATTTTACACATGCAGGTACAAAAGAAAGTGTTGTACATGTATGAATATAATATTGAAAAAAATGATGATTTGGATTGATATTGATTGGTTAGCAATGTTTTTTCTTTTAAGGGTAGGTTATTAGTGAAAGATTACCATATATGCGTGTGTACATGCACAAAAATATCTTCTTCTATATGTATGTGTAAATTCACTTGTGTTTAAAATTTAAAATAAGTGTAAATTTATGTTACGTTGTAAATACATGACTATTGCTTCTTTACTGATGGTTGAGAATTCTGCATCCAAGCCAAGCAAAAATTCATAAAGTTTTTACTTTTGTTTTGAGTTAGTCAACTTTTTACCTTTCCTAGATACCATCATGTTTTAAAGAAGCAGAGTCTATGTACTCATTGTGAAACAAAACTATTTACATTTGAATTTGCTACCTTTTGTTGTATTAGAGAGAAAAAAAACAAAGTTAGCAAATTCAGAAAATTCTTGATGAATTGTATTAGCTTGTCACATCACAAGATGACATTGGAAATATGTTTAGGCAAAATATATGTGCTTATAACACCAAATTTTCTTTTGTCTCAATGGGTGTGACATTGGATGATATAATGAAAAATATGAGAGATGATGTATATATGTTTCATGCTTATAAAGGGATATATCACAAAATCGTTCAATTAGTTCTAAGGGACGGAAAACCTAAGTATTTACAATTGTATTTTTATAATCCTGATAAGAACTTTATTACATATTTTGAATACACGTGCTCGAACCATGCAACTTACATGTTGATTTTTGATTTTTTTTACATATACCCCAATAAAAACCTTTATAACATATTTACTCAACTCTTAAAATTAATCACATATTTCATTTTGGGATTAGGAAATCATACGAGTATAAACGTGTTTTTCTTAGTTAACAATTTTGTGGTTCTCATATACACACACAAGGATTTTATGATAATACATAAGTAATCGATAAATAAAAAAAGAGTATATTTATGTATTTTGGTAAATCTAATAAATACAGGCTTATAGCTTAATCGGTTGAAGTCTCATTAGTTTCAAGTTTATGAGTTCAAATTTCATAACCAATTGATAAATTTATCATTTATGTGTACTGATTTGTTCAGTTGTTAAATTAGTGTTTATGGCCTAATTTGTTGAAGTAGCCAGTTGGGCATAATTTGTGCGTGTTTATTTTCTTTGAATTAGGATATCATAATTTGTTGTTACAAAGAATGCTAGGAGAGCTTCATGCATCATCTGTTAATTATTGTTACTAGGTTATAAAACCGTTACACGGTTTGTGAATAAAAAATATGTGATTTTATAATTATGTCTTTATAAATTTACATAATTAAAATAATTTTGTTACATCGTTTTGAATTTACATGATTATATTAATACTAATAATATTAGTTATACCTTTTTTATACAGAAAAACTTTAAAAATAAAAATTTATAAAAAATGTTTCTTAATATATGTGTGTGTGTATAAAACATTAAACATACATGTATTTGTTAGGCGCAAAATATTCTCACTCGGGATATTTCAGGATTCGGGATATTTCAGGATCAAGGATATTTTAAGGATATGTATTCTTACTAACAATTATCTCTGTTGTTTAACATCTATTGCGAGATTTCAGGAAATGACAGGTTGTCTCATAGCTGGCCCTAATATCAGTGTTGTAAAACTCGGCCGACTCGGCCGAGTACTCGGCGAGTACTCGGGACTCGGCCACCTTCCGAGGCGATTTCTTGCAACTCGGCCCACTGTACTCGGAAATGGTTCAACTCGGGTGTACTCGGTCTACTCGGACCAACTCGGGTCCAACTCGGGGCAACTCGGTCCAACTCGGGTAACTCGGATTTTAACTGTTTTTGACCGATTTTCACTATTTTTGACCAAATTTTACTGTTTTTCACTGATTTTCATTGTTTTTTACTAATTATTGTTTGATTTTCACTTTTTTACATAAATATGCCTTGCAAGACAGGATTTTCACTTTTTTTTTTTACCGATTTTAACATGTATCTTTTTTATTTTTATTGATATTTACTTTATTTGTTATAAATACTAGTAAACTAATGATATTTAACATATATATAATTTTATAAAAATTATTTTCTTTATAAATTATCATATCCGAGTACTCCCCGCCTAGGCCGAGTACTCGCAACTCCCCAGTCCGCCGACCTGGCAGCGCCTAGCGATTTTTCCAACCATGCCTAATATCAAGGAAGCATTATCAACTAACCAAACTTGGATGCGCAATCTAAGGAAGATTTATGCGGAGGATTGGAATGAGTCTCCCACGTTTGGAAAGTGCCGGAATAATCGGAACTACTATGTGAACGTTACTGAACGTCTTTTTGTAGATTTTTTGTATAAATACCGAGGTGATTGATCGATATAGGACACCGGTTACTCGAATAACACACACGAAACTCACTGAAGCTTGTTTGGCATTCTAGAATCGATCATATTGCGCTCTTTGTTTGCACCTACTCATTTGATTAGTAATAAAACTAGGTAGAGTGAAGATTGTCACCTCCCGAGGTTTTTATGCTGGCAATCCTAAGGGATTAAGGGCTTTTCCTCGTATAAATCTCGTGTGCATTGCTATTTTTCTGTTTGATATATTCAAATATCCCCAGGGATATTTGGGGATATTCTGGTTATATATTCAGCATATCCGATATATTTGCTTGTAAAACACAATACCCCACTTTTCTAATTCGGTTTTTCTAAAAGTTAATCTTGTTAATTTTTACCCGAAACAATTTGGCGCCCACCGTGGGGCAAACTTGTGTTTTTTATAATTAAAACCTTGTTTAAAGGCATTTTCAGAAAGAATATATCGAAAAATGGCTTCACAACCGAGATCCACTTATTCTACTATTTCTGCTACTACTAATGTACCTTCGCAGATTCCTGTTTTCACCAAAAAGCCCGACAATTTTGGAAAAAAGACTACCCTTGTGGCCGAAAGTGTTCCATCGATGAAGATGACAACTACTGCTCCTATACTTGTTTCTAACAATGATATTTTGAGTATGTTTCAACAGGTACATCAACAAATGATAGATCAACAACGAATGAATCAAAGACTTCTCAGGGAAATGGAAAACTTGAAGGCTGAGAAGAACAAGCAAGTTGAAGTTACTACGCTGATAGCTCCGAGGATCCTTGATTTTGGGACATCAGGGATATCCGGGAATCATTCTGGAGACTTTATCCCTATGCAAACCACTATCGGAACCTCCTCAGGATCTCAAGATCTGTGAATATCTCGAGATAATATCCTTATCCCTAGAACATCACTCCCTACACCATTCACTGGTAACACTTATAATTATTCTCCATTAGACACTACTAACCTTGGTTCATCACAGGAAACAGGAATATCTCCTCAAGTGGCCAAGGAAATTCAGAAACTTCGGGATATGATCTCAAGTGTGCCAGGAATAGTCAAGCCTATCCCGGAAGTACCAGCAATCACCCACAGGATATCCAGATTCTCTCCACCGATATGTGATGCTGAAATCCCAAAGAGATTCCAAACTCCCACCATGAAGTTGTATGATGGGACCACTGACCCCGAAGAGCATGTAGCCCAATATAAGGAAAAAATGGAGACAAATCCTATTCCCCCACACCTGAAAGAAGCTTGCTTATGCAAAGGATTCGGCTCAACTTTGACAGGAGCAGCATTAAAATGGCTACTCAATGTTCCTCCTTACTCGATTACTTCTTTTGCTCACTTGATTAACTTATTTAATAATTAATTTTCATGTAGCAGGACATTTGAAAGATTAACCGGTGATCTCTACAGGATAACTCAGGGATCGGATGAGACTCTAAGGAGTTATGTCAACAAGTTTGGCAGAGAATCCTTAGATATCCCTAATCTTGATATCACTACGGCTGTTCAAGCTTTCAAGACGGAATTACAGAAAAACTCACCTTTTTATGATGATTTGGTTATGAATCCTTGTAGGAATATGGACGAGGTCCGGAATCGAGCACTGAGGTTCATAAGATTAGAAGATGATAAAGAAATCCAGAAGAGGATTACTACAACTCCTCCCAATGACCAAGGCAAAAGGAAGTTTGATTCACCCACCAACAAGTCATTCAAACCTAAACTGTACTACAAGTCGGACAACCACAAGATCAATTCTGTAGATGACGATGAGGATGATGAAGACTATCCCAGGATATCTGATTACTGTTTTTCTGTAGATATTCCTGAACTAATGTGCGCCATGTAGGATTTAGGTGAAAAGTCTAGATGGCCCCCTAAGGATAAAAAGTTTGCTACGAAAGATAAATCCAAATGGTGTGCATTCCATGAAGATTTCGGACATATGACCGAAGATTGCATTGCCTTGAGGAAAGAAATAAGCTACTTACTTAGCAAAGGCCATCTCAAGGAACTTCTCCGTAAAAAGAAAGAAAGAAGACAGGATCCTGACGAATTTCCGAAAAGAGCTGCATCCCCACCAAAGGATGCCAAGGTAATAAATTTTATCTCTGGTGGATCTGATATATGTGGTACTTCTTATTCTGCAGCCAGAAGACATGCTAAAGATGCTAAGATGGAAAATGGAGAAAGACCCACAAAAACTTCAACAATAACTAAGGATACTGTGATATCCTTTGAAGAATAAGATTGGGAAAATATCATAGATCCTCATCACGATGGGTTAGTAATTACTTTATATGTTGCTAACCATTATGTACGCATGATACTCATTGATGGAGGCAGTTCTGTAAACATCATCCAATTGGAGACACTCAAGAGAATGAATATTCCTGAATCCGAAATAACGACCAAGTCTTTGGTATTAGCTGGATTCAGCGGAGAAGCCAAAGCTACCATCGGTGAAATTAAATTACCAGTATATATCGGAGGGATAAATTCTATACAACGCTTTTGTATTATAGATTCTCTATCCTGTTATAATATCATATTAGGTAGACCTTGGATACACGATATGAAGGCAGTCCCTTCGACTAATCATCAATGCGTCAAACTACTTACACCATGGGAAGTTGTGAAGATCGATAGCGACCAACAGGAATCCAAGGAATGTTATTCGTCCTCGATGAAGGCGACGACAAAATCAACCTCAACATAGCAATCAAAGAGCAACCTTGGGGATAATCAGGAATCCCGGGAAAAAGAAGTAAAAGAAATACTACTTAATCCTGAGGATCCCGAAATCAAAGTTCTCATAGGAACTGATATCCCCAATGATATTGAGGAGAAATTGATCTCTTTTCTGAAATCAAGAATTTCCACCTTTGCTTGGAAGCATGAGGATATGACGGGGATATCCTCAGATGTAATCACAGATAAGCTAGGAATAGATAGAAGCTACAAACCCATCCACCAAAAAAGAAGAAAATTTGCTCCTGAAAGGAATGTAATCATCCAAGAAGAAGTGGAAAAACTTCTTAAAGCCAAGATGATTAGAGAAGTGAAATTTCCAAGATGGCTGGCTAATATAGTTGTGGTTCAAAAGAAGAATGGAAAGTGGAGAGTTTGTGTAGATTACATAGATCTAAACAAAGCTTGTCCCAAAGACCCATTTCTATTACCACATATAGATTCAATGGTAGATGCTACAGCATGCCATGAAATGTTAACCTTCATGGATGCATCGGCGGGATTCCAGCAAATTCAAATGGAGCCTTCGGACCCAGAAGATACTGCTTTCATGACGCCAACAGGGATATATTGCTATACAGCAATGCCGTTTGGCTTGAAGAACGCGGGAGCTACTTATTAAAAGCTTGTCAATATGATGTTTAAGGATAAGTTGGGGGACACTATGGAAGTATACATTGATGATATGGTAGTCAAATCTAAGATTAACAAAGATCATATTAGGGATCTCGAAGAATAATTCGATATCCTGGATCGATATAATATGAAACTTAACCCTTCTAAGTGTCATTTTGGAGTAAGATCAGGAAAATTCTTGGGATATATGGTCACTAAAAGAGGAATAGAGGCCAGTCCAGAACAAATCCAAGCTATCCTAAATATCAAATCCCCAACAAACGTAAAAGAAGTACAAAGGTTAACAGGAAGAATAGCCGCTCTTAATAGGTTCATCTCAAGATCTTCTGAAAAATTCAAAGGATTCTATGATATCCGTAAAAAGAACAAGAAGTTTCAATGGGATGAAGAGCATGAGAAAGCACTACAGGATTTGAAAGAGTACTTATCCTCAGCATCATTGCTCATGAAACCAGAAGATGGTGAACCACTATCACTGTACTTAGCAGTATCCCGAACTACTGTAAGTGTTGTGTTAGTTAAAGATTACCAAGGATCACAACACCTAGTATACTATGTAAGTAAAAGCCTATTAGATGCTGAAACTAGGTATTATCACCTAGAAAAATTAATCTTAGCTTTGATTATGGCATCAACAAAACTTAGGCACTATTTTGAGACACATAGAATACACATCAAAACAAATTACCCAATTAAGTCGGTGTTAAGAAAACCTGAGTTATCAGGAAGAATGGCCAAGTGGTCAGTAAAACTTAGCACTTACGATTTAATCTATGAACCAAGGACAGCAATAAAGTCTCAAGCACTAGCAGACTTTGTGGCAGATTTTAGTAGTGATATTCAGCCTGAAGCAGATTCAGAAGTTAAGCTCCTGGATGAGGATACCGGTGAATGGACCCTACATACTGATGGAGCCTCGAATGTAAGAGGGACATGTTTAGGGATAATACTAAAATCGCCACAGGGGACATAATACCCCAATCGATTAGTTGTGAGTTCCAAACAACTAATAATGAAGCTGAATATGAAGCTTTGATAGTGGGACTCCAATTAGCTAAGGATATGAACATAAAAAATCTCCATGTATTTGTTGATTCCTTACTAATAGCAAGCCAATTTAATGGTTCCTATATGGCTAAAGGGGATAAGTTAGCGAAATACTTAGAGATAGTTAAAGAAATAGTAGGATATTTCTACACTTTTGATATCACACAGGTTCCTAGAGAAGAGAATGATGAAGCAGATGCATTAGCAAACCTTGCATCATCCCTAAAAATTTGTGAAGATATCAATATCCCTATCCTACATATCCTGTATCCAGCCATAGATATAGAAAATTCTAATCAAATCACTAAACCAAAAACTATTGATGCACATGAGATATCCTGGACTACACCCATCAAAGAATATCTCCAAACAGGAAAAATACCCGATGGAGAAACAAACCATAGAGCCTTCAAAATCAGATTATCTAGATATATAATTATTAGGGATATTCTATACAGGAAATCGGTAGCTGGTCCATACTTAAAATGCTTAGAGAAACCAGAGACCTTGGAAGTAATGAAGGATATCCACGAAGGAGACTGTGGAAATCACACTGGGGCAGAGCATTGCTTTCGAAAATCCTTAGAACATGATATTTCTGGCCTACTATGAGGAAAGATGCAATGTCCTATTCCCAAAGATGTGATGCTTGTCAAAGACACAGCAATATCCTTCACCAACCAGCTGAACCTTTATATCCAATAGTCTCATCATGGCCATTCATGAAATGGGGAATGGATATAGTAGGAAAACTACCAAAAGCACCAGGAGGAAAAGTATTCATGCTTGCCATGACCGATTACTTTTCAAAATAGATTGAAGCTGAAGCCTTTGTACAGGTTAGAGAAAAGGAAGTAATATCCTTCATAAAAAGAAATATCCTGACCAGATTCGGGATACCTGCTGAAATTACTTGCGACAATGGATCTCAATTCATTGGCAAAAGAACTACCAACTTTTGTGAAGCATGGGGGATAAAAATGATTACTTCCACACCAGTACATCCTCAGGCTAATGGCCAAGCAGAATCAAGCAATAAGATAATCATAAACAATCTCAAAAAGAAGTTGGGATCTAAGAAAGGAAAATGGGCTGAAGAACTTCCATTTGTCCTATGGGCAGATAGAACAACTACAAAAAATGCGACTGGTCAAACCCCGTTCTCATTAGTATTTGGCTCAGAAGCTGTACTCCCAACTAAGATGATTATCCCTACTGCAAGAACAAGTTTACAGAATATAGAAGCTAATAACGAAATATTATCTCAGGATATAGACACCATTGACGAATCCAGGGATATTGCGAAGATCAGAATGGCTGCATATCAGCAAAAGATAGCTAAATCTTACAATAAAAACATTAGGATCAGAAGATTCCAAGTAGGAGATTTAGTTTTAAGAAAAACATTCCAGAATACTACTAACCCAACAGATGGAAAACTTGCCCCAAAATGGGAAGGACCTTATAAAATTGACTCCGAAGCTGGAAAGGGGGCATATATATTAGTTACTATGAATGGTGAACCTATCCGAGGGCATGGAATGCCATTCATCTGAAAATCTATTTTATTTAACATTTATCCGCATGATTATCTTATAAATATGCTCATATTCTTTAAATATCCCCACATTTATGTCCTGATACTAACCCAAGCATTGGAGAGGCTTAGGGATCCCTAATGCCTACCTTTGCAAAAATATTTTATGTTTTTGCAGGAATAACTGGAGAAGATACGAGACTATATGTCTCTGTCACACCCCCAAATTTCAACTAACGGAATCATACCGTTTAGGGCGTGACAAACCAGGATCTCAGGCATTAGACATAACGAAAGACCTCTATATGCTTTTCAAACATAACTTTGGTCTAAAACTGTAATATCAAAGTTTCAACGTTTGCGGAAGCGTTTTAAAACCAATAACAACCGTAACGGTTTGAAAACTGTAAATTACAAGTCAAAATCTTAAATGTCCAAATTCAAAACACAAGAATTAAAATATGCATGCGACTCCACATCCTAGTCCATGCTTGTCCTTACTCGTGCTTTTAGTGTCCTGAGAAAACATGTAAATCAAGTCAACACAAAGGTTGGTGCATACACAGGTTTGAATAATCACAAATGTTTGAAACAACTGTTTGAAACGAAATGTTTGCAGATAACATAATCACACATGCATAGTCATGATAGCTAGTCATTTGTACTATTTACATAAGCGGTCGACACCGAAGCTGACTGTTAGAATGTAATTTGCCTTTCCACTATTGTCTAGCACAAACAATAGTAATGTTGAATTGGCTAGTCAAACACTTGCATAGACCTACAATCTACCAAGTGAGGTTTGTCAAACCTAATAGATCTATTTCCAACTACCACGCTTTGCACTACGGCAAACTAAACGGTTCGATACGTAAGGACTTGAAATGCTATGTTCGCACTTATCATAAATAGCTAACTCATGCAAGTGATATGTATCTAAAATGTTTGTTGCACATGTTTTCTCCCCCAAAACAGTTAAAATAAGAAAAGGGGCCGTGTACGCACCTTTGAATGCGAATAGAATGATCAACTGTTCCTGAATTTCGTGTAGACAATCCTCTGCGAAGAATCTGTGTCATTACAATAACGTCGCGTTATTCGTAATGTTACATCTTTTTTGGGATTACACACATGTTAACCCACATATTTTATATTGTTTGAATTGTTCATACGAAAGTACGTATGTTTTCGAATTTGTTTCTTTAAATCGCATAAGTATATACGATGTCGTTTAAACACGCATTCTTATACGCGATGTGACAATCCGATTTTTTTTACACTAACCTTGTTAATGAGAGTTGATGATATCACAGGCTCAATAGTGATAATGTAGGCCCATTGAGATCTAGGGAGGCCCAATTACAAAATCAAGGCCCAACAAGGCCAATGAAGGTCCAACAAGATCAATTAGGCCCAACGAAGTCTATGTAAGCCCAACAGAGCCAATGTAGGCCCAATAAGCCAAGAGAGGCCCAGTAAGGCCCAATAAGTTCAAGTAAGGCCCAATGTAAACAAAGTAGGCCCAGGGAAGGCCAAGGTAGGCCCAGGAAGGCCCAGTGAGGCCCAATTATATTTGAGAAGTCTAATTAGTTTAATTTAACCCTACAATGTTCTAATTGGCCCATTTAGTGGTAATTAGGAATTTTAAAGTAGCTTTGTAAATCGAAACAATATGTTATTGATCCAGATTATTATATAGGAGCTAAGAATTAAGCAAAATGGGTTTAGAAACATTAAAACATAAGTATCACAATTGTAGTTACATCAAATTGGAGAATTTGACTTTGGAAGTCAAAGTTTCGGCCAATTGGCTTGTAAAGGATCGAATTCCATCATTTATACTAGCTTGTAACTGAAAATTATCAGTGGTATGTATCACTTTAATGATTGACAACAGTTACTATCGGTTAATTTCACCATAATGGTCGAATTAATGTGATTGAAACCTTTCAATGTTAAAACCGTTCCATTAGCTATCAATTTCACCTTAATCGATCAAATCGTTCACAATTGAACTCTCTAAAACTCCAATCGGTATCTTTAGAGTCATTTCCAAGCAACCAATCGATTCCAGAAGCTCGGGAAGAAGGATTAGGATCAAGGGTTGCCGAAACTAGGGCTTACAATCGAATCTCATAAATCCGACATCAAATCTTGTAAGTAAACTTTCCTACACACTCTAAAACTACCGAATAAGATAATCCCTATGTTAATTCGTGGTTCCAATATCGAATTAATCATGAACGACAATTAGGGTTCTAAGTAGAAACGGTTTTGGGGGATTTGATTTCAATGGATTTAAAAATGAAATCAAATGATATGGTAAGCTTCATAAGGTTCCGATCAAACAGTTTATCATAACAATTTCATTTAGAAACATTAAATTCTATGATTTCGACATTAGGGTTTATGTTAAGAAAATGATTTGGGAATTTCGTATCAAATGGATTGTAGAATCAAATTAAATGTTATCAGTAGATTCAGACAACCTCGATTAAGCATAATCTCAGTTCAATTTGTGGTTTCAATAACGAATTGGATGAATTCTATGATTAGGGTTCATAAGATGAATACGTTTTTGGGTTTTTGATGCAAACTATTATGATTATCGAAATTGATTAATCAGGAAGGTTCGAAATTTCTGAATTGATGAAAACCCTATGGTTTTAATGTTAATCGGCTTCGAAAGGTTGATCAATTGGATGGGTAAAGCTTCGGCTATAGTAGCATCAAAGAAAACCAGTGAGTTAGGATATAAAAGAATTAATTCCTGATATCAGACGCGATACCCTAGCGGGCAAGATGGTTAGATGTGTGTGTGTTGGAGTTGAGGGTCGCGGGTTCGAGTCCCGGCCCAACCATTTTTTGGGTTTTAATGCTTATTTAGTATCTTAGCCGTATTTTATTCGTTCTAACTCCGTTTCGATCCGTTCAAGTTGCGTTGGAACCGTAACGAGAATACGAACGTGTTGAAATGATAAAATTCATATTTTAATCAAAACACGAAATCGCGTATAACTACGTTTAATTAAATAAAATCAAATGTGATTTTATTTAAACGATTTCAATGACACGCGTACTTTCGTATGCACAATTTTAGCAAATCCAACATACGTGTGTTGACACGTGTGTGATTTTAAGCACAAAACGACATTTCGAATAACTTTAGGTTATTGTTTAAATCACAGATTCTTCGTAGAGGATTTCTACGCAAGTTCACACGTATTTGATCATTCTACTATTATCAAAGGTGCGTACACGGCCCTTTTTTTATTTTAACTGTTTTGGGGGAGAAAACATGTGCAACAAACTATTTTAGATACATATCACTTGCATGAGTTATCTGTTTACATTATGTGACAATATATCAACTTGAAAGTCCTTACACACCTCGAACCGTTTAGTTTGCTGTAATGCAAAGCGTAGTAGTTGGAAATAGATCTATTAGGTTTGACAAACCTCACCTGGTAGATGGGATCTACGCAGGTGTTTGACTGACCAAACACAATTTTTACTATTGTTGTGATAGACAATAGTGGCAAGGCGAAAACATGCTATAGCATGGCAACTAGTCAGCTTCGGTGTCGAACACGTATGTAAATAGTTTATATGACTAGCTATCATGACTGTGCATTTGTGATTATGTTATCTACAACTTATTATTCAAACTGATGTTTTGAACACTATGATTACTTAAAACCTGTGTTATGCACCAACCTTTGTGTTGACTTGATTTGCATGTTTTCTCAGGACGCTAAGGCGCGCGTTACAGCTGGCATGGACTAGGAAGATAGAGTCTCATGCATTATAAACACTTTGAATTTGAATTTGAACATTTGAATATTTAAGTACTTTGGTTTGTAATGTTTTACTTATCAACTGTTATTTGGTTTTGAAACGCTTCCGCAACTTTTTGTAAACTCTGAATGTTATGTTTTAAAGACCAACGTATGTTTTGAAATTCATATAGAGGTCTTCGCTATGTCTAATGATCTGAGATCCTGGTTTGTCACGTTCCCAAACAGTATGATTCCGTTAGTTGAAATTGGGGGTGTGACAGATTGGTATCAGAGACATTGGTTATAGCGAACTAGGTTTGCATTTGTAGGCCTAGACTATGACTGTTAGACATTAGACACATCTGCTTATACGTATTGCTTAGAAATTACATATGACATTATGTAATTGACTTGTTTACGTATTCCATGGCACTGCACTTACATATGCTATTATGTAACAGGCATGGCATCATCATCGGTACCTTATATTATTATTGATGATTCCGAGGACGAGGAGCCGATAGTTCCGGCACCACCATCATCATCACCACCACCTATTCCATCACCTCCACCGTATGAGATGGATGACTCCGATCCAGAGGAGGATCCAGAGGAGGACCCAGAGGAGGATCCGGAGGAGGATCCAGATGAGGACCCAGACGAGGATCCCGACGAGGATCCAGAGGAGGACCCGGATGAGGATCCGGAGGAGGAGGAGGAGGGCACTCAGCAGATTCCTGCTGAGGGACCTTCCACACATTCACCACCAGCATTAGATGCTCCTGAGCCTAAGAGGCAAAGGACGGACGCCGAGGAGATCGCTAAATTGCGCGAGGATCTGGAGGTAGCAGAGGATAGGATAGCACAGAGATCTCAGGAGTTATGGGATGCTATTGAGAGGCAGGATGATCTTGCCCATCTTGTTCACGATATGCGGGATGAGATGGTCAATTTGATTGGTCGTCTAGAAGAGTCAGAGAACCGAGAGGAGATTTTGGCGGGCAGGATTGAAGCTTTGGAGGATTTAGTGGTAGTTGAGAATGAGGAACAGGATGAGGATGAGGAGGAGGAACCAGCACCAGTTGCTGAGTCCGATCCTGAATCCACCGTTGAGGACGATTGATTGTTTTCATTTCTTTCTTGTTTTATTTAAACTTATTAGGAACGGGTTGTGTTCCTACATTAGTAGTTTGAAAACTTGTATTTCATTTCAAAAGTATTGTACTCAAGGAAAGTTTCTATATATTGAAAAGCTATTATTTATTTCCAACAGTTGTGTTGAATGATATTATATGTTGTGTTTGTTGTTTTACTTACACATGTCACATTGAGTTTTGATTACGCGCTAACGTTTCTTGTAAATAGGAAACTAATGGCTGAGGGAAACGTTCACATGACTGTTGCTGAGCTCAACGAGCTAATTAACAACAGAGTCGCAGAGGCTATTGCACAGTATGCTCAGACACACAACACAGGGCCACAGGGTCCAGCTGGGGGATTGGTTAACCCACAAGTTTGCACATTCAAGATGTTCTTGGACTGCAAAACTCACAACTTCAAAGGGTCGGAGGGGGCCATAGGACTTCTCCGATGGATTGAAAAGGCAGAGTCTGTGTTCGAAATGTGCAACTGCCCTAATGAAAGCAAGGTGAAATTTGCTACGGGAACATTGGAGGGTCCAGCATTAACCTGGTGGAACTCGAATGTTCAGACTCTGGGATTGGGTGAGGCAAATGCCTTAACCTGGGATGATTTCAAAACCTTACTGCGAGAGGAGTACTGTCCTCGCAGTGAAATGCAGAAGTTGGAAGAAGAATATTGGCACCTCAAGATGGAGGGGTCAAACATTGAAGAGTATACAACCAGGTCACACGAGTTGGCCAGACTGCTACCACACATGGCCACTCCAGTCAGTAAGTGGATCGAAAGGTACATTGGAGGACTAGTGCCTCAGATTCAGGGGATGGTTACTTCAGCAAATCCCACCACCATCCAACAAGCTGTTCGTCTAGCGCATCAGCTTACTGATCAGGCAGTGTTACAGGGAACCCTGCCTAAGCGAACATCTGCTACCAAGGTAGGAGATCACAAGAGAAAGTGGGAAAGTAACAACTTCAAAGGTAACAACCAACAGCAGAACAGGAAGCAGGACTCAAACAAGTCCTATCATAATTCCAACAGTGGCCAGCAATCATCATCATCGGGGGGCTATATTGGTAAGCACCCCAAGTGCAACAGGTGTGGTTATCATCATGCGGGTAACCAGTGTGACAGAGCTAAGTGCCAGAGGTGTGGCAAGATTGGGCATGCGGCTAAAGATTGTCGCGGAGAACTGCAGAACAACCATAACAACCAGAACAATAACCAGAACAACGCTCAGAAGGGTTGTTTTGAATGTGGCAAAATGGGACATTTTAAGAAAGATTGCCCACAGCTCAAGAAAGGCGGGGACAATAATGCCAATGGTAATGGAAATGGCAACGGTAATGGAAATGGCACCAACAACAACAACAACAATAACAACAACAACAACAACGGTGCTAGAGGCAGGGCGTTTGTGATTGGAGGACGTCAAGCGCGGGAGGATCCCAACATTGTCACGGGTACGTTCCTCTTAAATAATCACTATGCCTCTATGTTATTTGACACTGGTGCCGACCGGAGTTTTGTATCTAGTTCACTTGCTAAGTCACTAGATGTTAGTCCCACTGCCTTAGATAGTCCCTACACTGTGGAGTTAGCTGATGGTAAGTTGATTGTAGTAGAAAACATTTATAAGGGATGTATCCTTGATTTGATGGGTCAGACATTAGAGATTGATTTGATGCCTATTGCCTTAGGCAGTTTTGATGTAGTCATTGGCATGGACTGGTTGTCCAAAAACCAGGCTGAAATCGTATGCCATGAAAAGATTGTTCGCATACCTCTTCCGCGGGGAGAGACATTATATGTACAAGGCGAGAAGAGCAGTACGCCACTGCGTCTCATATCTTGTATGAAAGCACACAAATGTCTGCGGAAAGGTCATACATCAGTTATAGCACTTATAACTGAAAAGCCGATAGCTGAGAAGAAGATTGAAGATATACCTATAGTTTGTGAATTTCCGGAAGTATTTCCAGAAGATTTGCCGGGATTACCGCCTATCAGACAGGTGGAATTTCGAATCGATCTTACACCAGATGCAGCACCGATAGCTAGGGCGCCTTATCGACTTGCACCGTCAGAGATGCAAGAGTTATCCACACAATTGCAAGAGTTGTTGGATAAGGGTTTCATACGACCTAGTTTTTCACCATGGGGAGCTCCAGTATTGTTTGTCAAGAAGAAGGACGGGAATTTTCGTATGTGTATCGATTACTGGGAATTGAATAAGGTTACTATCAAGAATCGGTATCCGTTACCCAGGATTGACGATCTGTTCGATCAGTTGCAAGGTTCGAGTTACTACTCGAAGATTGATCTCAGGTCGGGTTATCATCAACTAAGAGTTCAGGAGGAAGATATTCCAAAAACAGCATTCAGGACGCGCTATGGCCATTATGAGTTTTTGGTCATGCCATTTGGGTTGACAAACGCTCCAGCTGTATTCATGGATCTCATGAATCGTGTTTGTAAACCTTATCTTGATAAGTTTGTCATTGTTTTCATTGATGACATTCTCATTTATTCAAAGTCTGAGGAGGAACATGCTGAACATCTTCGATTACTGTTAGAATTATTGAAGCAAGAACAACTGTACGCTAAGTTCTCGAAATGTGATTTCTGGATGCGAGAAGTACAGTTCTTGGGTCATATAGTTAATGAAAAGGGTATACATGTTGATCCAGCGAAGATTGAAGCGATTAAGAATTGGGAAGCGCCAAAGACCCCTACCGAGGTACGACAATTCCTTGGTTTGGCGGGTTATTATCGACGATTCATTGAAGGTTTCTCAAAGATCGCTCAACCACTTACAGCTCTTACGCACAAGGGAACAAAGTATAACTGGACGGATAAACAGGAAACTGCGTTTCAGTTATTGAAACAGAAGCTTTGCAGTGCACCGATTCTGTCCTTACCGGAAGGAACGGAAGACTTTGCGGTGTATTGTGACGCATCTGGACAGGGTTTGGGATGTGTATTGATGCAACGGGATAAAGTGATTGCTTATGCTTCCAGACAACTAAGAACGCACGAAAAGAATTACACTACTCATGACTTGGAGTTAGGAGCAGTGGTTTTTGCTTTGAAGATTTGGAGGCATTACTTGTATGGAACCAAGTGTACTATCTATACTGATCATAAGAGTTTGCAACATATCTTTGATCAGAAGGAGCTTAATATGAGGCAACGGCGATGGGTTGAGTTGTTGAACGATTATGAGTGTGCGATTAAGTATCACCCGGGAAAGGCTAATGTCGTAGCCGATGCTTTGAGTAGAAAAGATACAACGGGAACAAGACGGGTTCGCGCACTTATGATGACAATACAGACTGACTTACCTGATAAGGTACGCAGTGCTCAGATCGAGGCTTTGAAAACGGAAAACTTGGTACAGGAATCTCTACGTGGGATGGAAACACAGTTGGATGTCAAGTCTGATGGAATTCGTTATTTCATTGATAGACTTTGGATACCTTTGTATGGAGGTTTAAGGGAACTCGTGATGGACGAAGCACACAAGTCTAGATATTCAGTCCATCCGGGATCAGACAAGATGTACCATGACTTGAAGGCACTGTATTGGTGGCCTTACATGAAAGCTGATATTGCTAAGTACGTTAGCAAATGTTTGACTTGTTCGAAAGTCAAAGTTGAATATCAGAAGCCATCTGGTCTACTGCAACAACCAGAGATACCGATGTGGAAATGGGAACAGATTTCGATGGATTTCATTACTAAGTTACCTCGTACACCGAGCGGTTGTGATACGATATGGGTAATTGTCGATCGCCTAACGAAATCTGCACATTTCTTAGCAATCAAGGAAACTGACAAGATGGAGAAATTGACTCGCATTTACATCAAGGAAGTAGTAGCACGACATGGCGTGCCAATCTCTATTATATCAGATCGGGATGCCCGATTTACTTCTAACTTTTGGAAATCTCTTCATAAGTCATTGGGGACTCGCTTGGATATGAGTACCGCTTATCATCCACAGACCGATGGTCAAAGTGAACGAACGATTCAAACGCTCGAGGATATGTTACGAGCTTGTGTAATTGACTTTGGTGATAGTTGGGAGAATCATTTACCGTTAGTGGAATTCTCATACAACAACAGTTATCATACAAGCATTCAAGCGGCACCGTTTGAAGCGTTGTATGGTCGCAAATGTCGTACACCAGTTTGCTGGGCTGAAATTGGTGACAGTCAGATAACAGGTCCTGAACTGGTGCACAAGACGACAGAGAAGATAGTTCAAATTCGGAACCGTATGGCAGCGGCTCGGGATAGACAGAAGAGTTATGCAGACAAACGTCGCAAGCCGTTGGAATTTCAAGTAGGAGACCGAGTTCTTCTAAAGGTGTCACCTTGGAAAGGTGTGATACGATTCGGCAAGCGCGGAAAACTTAGTCCACGTTACGTAGGACCTTTTGAGATTCTGAAAAGGATTGGTCCGGTTGCGTATCAACTCAAACTACCGGATGAACTCAGTGGAGTTCATGATGTATTTCATGTATCGAATTTAAAGAAATGTCTTTCTGATGAGACATTGATTGTACCATTGGAAGAAATACAAGTAGATGAACAGTTACGATTCATTGAAGAACCGGCGGAAATCATGGACCGAGAGGTTAAACAACTGAAGCAAAGCAAAATTCCGATAGTTAAAGTCCGATGGAATTCAAGACGGGGTCCTGAATTCACATGGGAACGGGAAGATCAAATGATGAAAAAATATCCTCATCTATTCAAGACAGATACTGCTAACACTGAGAGCACACGTTAAATTTCGGGACGAAATTTCCTTCAACAAGGGGATGACGTGATGCTTTCACACATCAACACTGCAAATTCAAACTGTAAGCACAAACATTTTATTTATTCAATTGATTTTGTTACAAACATTTGTGCTACATTATATTCTATGTGTTTTATGTGCTACATTTCATATGTTATGTGCTACATTTCATATGTTACATGTTATGGTAGTACATACATGATTGGTTACACACATTTTGCTATGTGCGGGGTTGCATAGTACATTGGTTACATATATTTTGCTATGTGCGGGGTTGCATAGTACATTGGTTACATACACTTTGCTATGTGCGGGGTTGCATAGTACAAACAGTTTCAGACACTCACTATGTGTGAGGTTACACAACACAGTATGATCAAACACAAACAGTCACAGTTAGGTGAACTAACTAGTGTACACGCAAAACAGTTACATTGAACGATCACAATTGAGTTGTGATGTTGCAAGCATTAGACTTTGTGTGTGAGTACACACAAGCACACAGAATGATCAAATCACACTAACACGTACGATTTAAACTCGTAAGTAGTTTCCTAACTACTCTTAACACTTACTAATTTTCGGGACGAAAATTCCTTCAACAAGGGGATGATGTGACAATCCGATTTTTTTTACACTAACCTTGTTAATGAGAGTTGATGATATCACAGGCTCAATAGTGATAATGTAGGCCCATTGAGATCTAGGGAGGCCCAATTACAAAATCAAGGCCCAACAAGGCCAATGAAGGTCCAACAAGATCAATTAGGCCCAACGAAGTCTATGTAAGCCCAACAGAGCCAATGTAGGCCCAATAAGCCAAGAGAGGCCCAGTAAGGCCCAATAAGTTCAAGTAAGGCCCAATGTAAACAAAGTAGGCCCAGGGAAGGCCAAGGTAGGCCCAGGAAGGCCCAGTGAGGCCCAATTATATTTGAGAAGTCTAATTAGTTTAATTTAACCCTACAATGTTCTAATTGGCCCATTTAGTGGTAATTAGGAATTTTAAAGTAGCTTTGTAAATCGAAACAATATGTTATTGATCCAGATTATTATATAGGAGCTAAGAATTAAGCAAAATGGGTTTAGAAACATTAAAACATAAGTATCACAATTGTAGTTACATCAAATTGGAGAATTTGACTTTGGAAGTCAAAGTTTCGGCCAATTGGCTTGTAAAGGATCGAATTCCATCATTTATACTAGCTTGTAACTGAAAATTATCAGTGGTATGTATCACTTTAATGATTGACAACAGTTACTATCGGTTAATTTCACCATAATGGTCGAATTAATGTGATTGAAACCTTTCAATGTTAAAACCGTTCCATTAGCTATCAATTTCACCTTAATCGATCAAATCGTTCACAATTGAACTCTCTAAAACTCCAATCGGTATCTTTAGAGTCATTTCCAAGCAACCAATCGATTCCAGAAGCTCGGGAAGAAGGATTAGGATCAAGGGTTGCCGAAACTAGGGCTTACAATCGAATCTCATAAATCCGACATCAAATCTTGTAAGTAAACTTTCCTACACACTCTAAAACTACCGAATAAGATAATCCCTATGTTAATTCGTGGTTCCAATATCGAATTAATCATGAACGACAATTAGGGTTCTAAGTAGAAACGGTTTTGGGGGATTTGATTTCAATGGATTTAAAAATGAAATCAAATGATATGGTAAGCTTCATAAGGTTCCGATCAAACAGTTTATCATAACAATTTCATTTAGAAACATTAAATTCTATGATTTCGACATTAGGGTTTATGTTAAGAAAATGATTTGGGAATTTCGTATCAAATGGATTGTAGAATCAAATTAAATGTTATCAGTAGATTCAGACAACCTCGATTAAGCATAATCTCAGTTCAATTTGTGGTTTCAATAACGAATTGGATGAATTCTATGATTAGGGTTCATAAGATGAATACGTTTTTGGGTTTTTGATGCAAACTATTATGATTATCGAAATTGATTAATCAGGAAGGTTCGAAATTTCTGAATTGATGAAAACCCTATGGTTTTAATGTTAATCGGCTTCGAAAGGTTGATCAATTGGATGGGTAAAGCTTCGGCTATAGTAGCATCAAAGAAAACCAGTGAGTTAGGATATAAAAGAATTAATTCCTGATATCAGACGCGATACCCTAGCGGGCAAGATGGTTAGATGTGTGTGTGTTGGAGTTGAGGGTCGCGGGTTCGAGTCCCGGCCCAACCATTTTTTGGGTTTTAATGCTTATTTAGTATCTTAGCCGTATTTTATTCGTTCTAACTCCGTTTCGATCCGTTCAAGTTGCGTTGGAACCGTAACGAGAATACGAACGTGTTGAAATGATAAAATTCATATTTTAATCAAAACACGAAATCGCGTATAACTACGTTTAATTAAATAAAATCAAATGTGATTTTATTTAAACGATTTCAATGACACGCGTACTTTCGTATGCACAATTTTAGCAAATCCAACATACGTGTGTTGACACGTGTGTGATTTTAAGCACAAAACGACATTTCGAATAACTTTAGGTTATTGTTTAAATCACAGATTCTTCGTAGAGGATTTCTACGCAAGTTCACACGTATTTGATCATTCTACTATTATCAAAGGTGCGTACACGGCCCTTTTTTTATTTTAACTGTTTTGGGGGAGAAAACATGTGCAACAAACTATTTTAGATACATATCACTTGCATGAGTTATCTGTTTACATTATGTGACAATATATCAACTTGAAAGTCCTTACACACCTCGAACCGTTTAGTTTGCTGTAATGCAAAGCGTGGTAGTTGGAAATAGATCTATTAGGTTTGACAAACCTCACCTGGTAGATGGGATCTACGCAGGTGTTTGACTGACCAAACACAATTTTTACTATTGTTGTGATAGACAATAGTGGCAAGGCGAAAACATGCTATAGCATGGCAACTAGTCAGCTTCGGTGTCGAACACGTATGTAAATAGTTTATATGACTAGCTATCATGACTGTGCATTTGTGATTATGTTATCTACAACTTATTATTCAAACTGATGTTTTGAACACTATGATTACTTAAAACCTGTGTTATGCACCAACCTTTGTGTTGACTTGATTTGCATGTTTTCTCAGGACGCTAAGGCGCGCGTTACAGCTGGCATGGACTAGGAAGATAGAGTCTCATGCATTATAAACACTTTGAATTTGAATTTGAACATTTGAATATTTAAGTACTTTGGTTTGTAATGTTTTACTTATCAACTGTTATTTGGTTTTGAAACGCTTCCGCAACTTTTTGTAAACTCTGAATGTTATGTTTTAAAGACCAACGTATGTTTTGAAATTCATATAGAGGTCTTCGCTATGTCTAATGATCTGAGATCCTGGTTTGTCACGTTCCCAAACAGTATGATTCCGTTAGTTGAAATTGGGGGTGTGACACGCGATTAGGATTTTGGGTAAAAATATAAAATTTATCGTTCCAATATGTTGGGAATTCCATTCTGGTTCCAACGAGACTGAAACGGGTTAAATCGGAGTTAAAACGAGTGAGATATGATCAAAACATCAAAATTGATTTGTATTTAAAAAATCAGTGAAGGCAAGGGTCGAACCCTTGACCTCCCCCTCATAGCATGCCCATCTTACCATCTCAACTGGTTTGTTTTTCGCAACAGAAAACCCAGATTATTTGTTTTAAGCCCAAACCAACCGGTTCCCTTGGGTGCACTTTGACCGAACCCTATTGTAACTCAATTGACCCGAAATTCGTTATAATAGAATTTAAAGTTGGATTGATGATAGGAATCATCAATGTAATAGTTATTGATGATTTAATTCGTTTATAACCTGAGTTATTATCGAATTTCAGTTTCTAACTTGATTTAGGTCGAATTTTGACCTTCAAAAGTCAAAATTAGCACTTTGATGTATTTACAATCTTAATCCTTGTGGTCCTAATATTTCTAGGCTCGTTTTGTTCAACTTTAATCCTTTTTGTTTGATTTTGGTCAATTTCGTATTGTTTCTGTTAATTTCTGGTTAACGGAGTTAATCCGAAATGCCGGATTGTCACATCATCCCCTTGTTGAAGGAATTTTCGTCCCGAAAATTGTTAAATGTTAAAAGTAGTTAAGACACTACTTGTGAGTTCAGAGTGTACGTGTTAGTGCAATATTTGATCATTTTGTGTACTTGTATGCACTCACATACAAAGTTCAATGTTTGCAACATCACAGCTAAGTGTGATCGTTCTAAGTTCAAATCGTTCTAAGTTCAATGTTCGCTACATCACATCTAAGTGTGATCTTTCTATGTAAGTGTTTGCATACACACCAGTTAGTGCACCTAATTATGAATGTTCGTGTTTGATCATACCGTATTATGTAACCTTTCACATAGTGAATGTTTGCAACTAATCATGTTTGCATTACCATGCAATGTAACACATAAAATGTAGCTCACAAAATGTAACATATCGGTTGTAACTTAATCATGCTTGAAAGCGTTTGAAATCATACGATGTTTGTGTTCAGCACAAATGTTTGTAACAAAACCAATTGTATAAAAGAATTTGTGCTTACTGTTTGAAATCTGAAAGTGTTGAAGTGTGAAGTATCACGTCATCCCCTTGTTGAAATAAATTTGTCCCGAAATTTAACGTTCCTTCTCAGTGTTTGCAGCTGTTGTTTTGAACAGATGGGGATACTTCTTCATCATTTGATCTTCCCTTTCCCATGTGAATTCAGGTCCACGTCTTGAATTCCACCGAACTTTGACTATCAGAATCTTGCTTTGTTTGAGTTGTTTGACCTCTTGGTCCATGATTTCAACTGGTTCTTCAATGAACCGTAACTGTTTGTCCACTTATATTTCTTCAAGTGGTACAACCAATGTCTCGTCAGAAAGACATTTCTTCAAGTTTGAAACGTGAAATACATCATGAACTCTGCTGAGTTCATCCGGTAATTGAAGTTGATACGCTACCAGACCAATCCTTTTCAAGATCTCAAAAGGTCCTACGTAGCGTGGGCTAAGCTTCCCGCGCTTGCCGAATCGTATCACACCTTTCCAAGGTGATACCTTTAGAAGAACTCGGTCTCCTACTTGAAATTCCAACGGCTTACGACGTTTGTCAGCGTAACTCTTTTGTCGATCCCGGGCCGCTGCCATACGGTTTCGGATTTGAATTATCTTCTCAGTCGTCTCATGTACTAGTTCAGATCCTGTTATTTGACAGTCACCAATTTCAGGCCAACAAACCGATGAACGACATTTACGACCGTATAAAGCTTCAAACGGTGCTGCCTGAATGCTTGTATGATAACTGTTATTGTAAGAGAATTCTACTAACGGTAAGTGGATTTCCCAGCTGTCACCAAAATCAATGACACAAGCTCGTAACATATCCTCGAGTGTCTGAATCGTGCGTTCACTCTAATCGTCTGTTTGTGGATGATATGCGGTACTCATGTCTAGACGAGTTCCCAAGGACTTATGGAGAGATTTCCAAAAGTTTGAAGTAAATCGGGCATCCCGATTTGATATGATGGAAATTGGTACGCCATGTCGCGATACCACTTCCTTAATGTAAATACGAGTCAGTTTCTCCATTTTGTCAGTTTCTTTAATTGCCAAGAAATGTGCAGATTTCGTTAATCGATCAACAATTACCCATATCGTATCACAACCACTTGATGTACGAGGTAACTTAGTAATGAAATCCATCGAAATCTGTTCCCATTTCCACATCGGTATTTCTGGTTGTTGCAGTAAACCAGATGGTTTTTGATATTCAACTTTGACTTTCGAACAAGTCAAACATTTGCTAACATACTTAGCAATGTCGACTTTCATATGAGGCCACCAATACAGTGCCTTTAAGTCATGATACATCTTTTCTGATCCCGGATGGACTGAATATCTGAATTTATGCGCTTCATCCATCACAAGTTCCCTTAAATCACCATGCAAAGGTATCCAAAGTCGATTGATGAAACAACGAGTTCCATCAGTCATGACATCCAATTGTTTTTCCATTCCTCGTAAGGATTCATGTTCCAAGTTATCTTTTTCTAAGGCTTCAAGCTAAGCACTGCGTACCTTGTCAGGTAAGTCAGTATGTATTGTCAACATAAGTGCGTGAACCCATCTTGTTGAGGTTGTGTCCTTTCGGCTTAAAGCATCAGCTACCACATTAGCTTTTCCCGGATGGTACTTGATTGCGCATTCGTAGTCGTTAAACAACTCGACCCACCGTCGATGTCTCATATTGAGTTCCTTCTGATCAAAGATATGTTGCAGACTCTTGTGATCAGTGTAAATGGTACACCTGGTTCCATATAAATAATGCCTCCAAATTTTCAAAGCAAATACCACTGCTCCTAATTCCAAGTCGAGAGTAGTGTAATTCTTTTCATGTGGTCGCAGTTGTCGTGAAGCGTAAGCAATCACTTTATCGCGTTGCATCAACACACATCCCAAACTCTAGGCAGATGCATCACAATACACCACAAAGTCTTCTGTTCATTCTAGTAAGGACAAAATCGGTGTACTGTAGAGTTTTTGTTTCAGTAACTGGAATGCAGCTTCCTGTTTATCCGTCCAATCATACTTCGTTCCTTTGTGAGTAAGAGCTGTAAGTAGTTAAGCGATTTTTGAGAAACCTTCAATGAATCGTCGGTAATAACCCGCCAAACCTAGGAATTATCGTACCTCAGTAGGGGTCTTTGGTGCTTCCCAATTCTTAATCGCTTCAATTTTCGCTGGATCAACATGTATACCCATTTCATTGACTATATGACCCAAGAATTGAACTTCTCGCATCCAAAAGTCACATTTCGAGAACTTAGCGTACAATTGTGCTTGTTTCAGTAATTCTAACGGCAATCGAAAATGTTCAGCATGCTCCTCCTCAGTCTGAGAATAGATGAGAATGTCATCAATGAAAACAATGACAAACTTATCAAGATAAGGTTTGCAGACTCGATTCATGAGGTCCATGAACACTGCTGGAGCGTTTGTCAACCCAAATGGCATGACCAAGAATTCGTAATGGCCATAACGCGTTCTGAATGCTGTTTTAGGAATATCTTCCTCCTGTACTCTGAGTTGATGGTAACCCGATCTGAGATCAATCTTCGAGTAGTAACTCGAACCTTGTAACTGATCGAACAGATCGTCAATTCGAGGTAATAGATACCGGTTTTTGATAGTGACTTTGTTAAGTTCCCGGTAATCGATACACATACGGAAGGTCCCGTCCTTTTTCTTAACAAATAAGACTAGGGCTCCCCAAGGTGAAAAACTAGGTCGTATAAAACCTTTATCCAACAACTCTTGCAGTTGTGTAGATAACTCTTGCATTTCAGATGGTGCAAGTCGATAAGACGCTCTAGCTATCGGTGCTGCATCTGGTGTAAGGTCGATTCGGAATCCCACTTGTCTGATAGGTGGTAATCCCGGTAGGTCTTATGGAAACACTTCAGGAAATTCACAAATCACTGGGATGTCTTCAATCTTGTTCTCAGTTACTGGCTTTTCAGTTATAAGTGCTATAACTGCTGTATGACCTTTACGCAGACATTTGTGTGCCTTCATACAAGATATGAGAAGCAGTGGTGTACTGCTCTTATCGCCTTGTACATACAGTGTCTCTCCATGTGGAAGAGGTATACGGACGATCTTTTCATGGCATACTATTTCAGCCTGGTGTTTGGACAACCAGTCCATGCCAATGACTACATCAAAACTGCCTAAAGTGATAGGCATAAGGTTAATGTCTAGTGTTTGACCCATCAAATCAAGGATACATCCTTTAACGATTTGTTCAACAACAATTAACTTGCCATCAGCTAGTTCTACAGTGTATGGGTTCTTTAAGGCAGTAGGACTAACATTTAGCAACTTAGAAAATGTACTAGATACAAAACTCCTGTCTGCACCAGTGTCAAATAGCATAGAGGCAGAGTGATTATTCAAGAGGAACGTACCCGTAACACTGTTGGGATCTTCCCGTGCTTGACGTCCTCCAATCACGAATGCCTTGCCCTTATGTCACACCCCGAGCCGGCGGGGTTGGATCGAAGTCCCCGTCGGGCGGAAGGTTCTCGGGGCGCGATATCGTGAGTGATAATTGTAATGATCAGATTGTTTACATAGCATCAATGTTAAGAATAACTAAAGACAATCAAACATTAAACTAGGATTACAAAGTTAAATTACAATAGCAATGTTCAGTAATTTAACTCGGTAAACCTAACAAAAGAATCAAATGTTTTCTATCTTGTAATTTGTACAAGACATCCAAAAGTGATTCGCATGAATACAAAATATGTGCTTCCAAAATCAACTAGGTCCTCTATCTAGGCCGCCTAGCATGCAATCCAAAAGCCTTAGCTTAAACCTGTTCATCACCTGAGCAAGCATGTAAGAAAAACAAAGTAAACACAATGGTTGGTGAGTTCATAAAGTTTATAAGTTTAAAGATAGCTTTAACAAACCTCTTTCGGTAAAACCTTAACCTCATTAACTCCACATGTAATATCCAAATTGGTATGCTTATATATAGGGCATACCCCTGAGTCGAGCCTACAACCCGCCCAGACGCCGTCCCACCACATACTAATCCGCATATGACACTGTTGTTAATAATAATTAAGCATTTTACCTACCATTCAAAACATTCCTCGTCATAACTTTAGTTTACTGTTTCAAAGTTTACAAGTTTATAGCATTCGTAAGTATTAGCTTCAAAGTAAGTTTAACAAGCATCATAGTTTCACATGCACCATAGTTTCGCTTTCACTAATCTCAAGCGTGAGTACAAGCCCTGCTATAGCAGAAGTTTAGCAATTACGTAGCTCACGGCTAGATACAAGCCCTGCTCTAGCAGAAGTTTAGCCATTACGAATCTCATGAATTAGTTAAGCCTAGTCTAGCAATTACGTGTCTCCTATACAAGATACAAGCCCTGCTATAGCAGAATTTTAGCAATTACGTATCTCATACATAGACACAAGCCATGCATACACAAACAATCCAGCATTTACATATCTCATATAAGCAGACAAAAGCCCTGCTATAGCAGAAGTTTAGCAATTATATGTCTCTTATATAGATAATAGCTTAGCCTCGTCATAGTTTAGCTGTCACGTATCTCAATACATGGGTACAAGCCCTGCTCTAGCAGAAGTTTAGCAATTACGTAGCCCATGATTAGATACAAGCTTAGCATTTCGCACGCAATCATAGTTTCCAAGCATATAGTTTCAAGCATTAGCATATAGTTCAACCACGAAATTCATAGTATAAGCATCAAGTATGTAGTTTAAGCCTCTAGATTGTAGCATAAGCATCAAGCCTCAAGTTTAAGCATTTAATTCATACCATAAGCCTCAAGCATCAAGTTCAAACATCTCGTTTCAAGCATAAGCATCAAGCATCAAGTTTAAGCATCTAGTTTGTAGAATAAGCATCAAGCACATAGTTTCTCAAAGTATACTAGTTTCCAAGCATAAGCCTTGTTGAAAGCATCATAGTTATGTTTAAAAGCATTAAATAACATTTTAATAATTTATTAAAATGTTTAACATGCTTCTCAGTCCTGAAGTAAAAACAAATAAGTTTGAAAAGGGACAAATGAACTCACCTTGTGTCTGTAGTGGTTGACTAAGTAGAATAAGAATGCACGCGCTCTTTGTTTGTACTTGTTATGATGTTCACGCTCCTGTATTGATTTCATAGTGTTGTAACTTATAAGTATAAGTTTGCAAGGATTTGTTGTGCGTGTAAGTGTTAGTCATAAAGTCGACTAACACTCACGAGTTTTATTCATTATCCGACCCTGAATTCGTAATGTGGTGTAAGAAAATACTGAGTTTCTTTGATTCTATTGTAAATTCTCAATTTAAAGTTTAGTTTAAGAGTTATATTTCTAATCAAAACTTTAAGTATTCATTTACTTTGCCTATTCATTTATCACCACATATTCAATAACCAACTTGATAGTCCAAACTTAAGTTTATTATTGACTTAAGTGTTTGTGCATGTGTTCTTTGACCTCTTGAATTTTTATTGGGCCGGTTAACATGTATGGGCCGAAGAATGATTCCTTGGGCCGGTTGCATTGACATTGGGCCTAAACATAATGTAATTTGGGCCGGTGACCTAGGGTGTATTATTGCTTGGGTTTGGGCCGAAACTATTGAAGTGGTTCACAACAAAATGAAGGTGGGCCGAAAGTAGCCTTGGGCTGCCGAGTTTTGCTGAACCGAATGAAGGGTGTGGGCTGACCTATTGGACCTGTTGATCATCACAGCTGAATTACATGGAGTTGGGCCGATATAGCTATTGTTGGGCCAAACCAGTTGTTATGCGATGAGGATTCAACCCAGCGAACCTACAGGGGAGGTTCGTTCCCTATGCTACACTCAAGGGTTCGGTGCTCCTCACAGGGTTCGGCTAAGGACTAAGGCGCATAGGTTCGGCGAGATGGTATAAGGGTTCGCCTAGGTGTACATCTCACAGGTTCATCGCATGTTAGCCTCTCGAGGTTCGGTGGTGAAGGATAGATTCGCCCATGCATGAATGGTTCGTCTGCATGGCCTAAGGTTCGTGGACATGGCATGGGCAAGGTTCGGCAGTCACATGCAAGTCATAGATTCGGCTCTTGCAATGCATGGTTCGCCCGTGGGTTCGTGGCAGCCAAGTGAGGTTCGGCAAGGTTGAATAAGGTTCGGCCATAAGGTAAGGTTCAACTAGGGTTTCTGTAGTAGGGTTTGTTGCTGGCGGCTGGTCCTGGGTTCGGTGGTGGTTCAAAGGCTAGGCTAACATGGTTCGCAGGAGGGTTCGTTCAAGGAGAAGGAAACCACAGGTTCATGAACCATGATAGGTTCGGCTGGGGGGCTGTGGCTCCCACGAACCTGTAACTCCAGCTACTGTTCGGCCTCCCTCTCGAACCCGTGACTTTGCCGGTTGTGCTCGTGACTAATGTGATGCCATGTAGCTTCTCATGGTAGTATGTTTCAGTGCAACATGTGTTAGCCGGTTTAGGTGGTGGTCGAAAAAATACATAGAAAACCCTAATTTCGTGAACCTTCCAAGCTTCATACCTCGTTTTTGGCTGGACAAACTCCCCGATCTGTTGTACTTTCACGTAGAGGACATCAAGGGCTTCAAGTGGACACCGAGAACGCTTGATTTCGTTAAGAAATGGCCAACTTATGAAGCTTCAAAGCTTGAAAAGTGGTGGAAATGTTAGAGAGAGAGGGAAAACCGAAAATCTAGAGAGAGAGTGAGTAGGTGAATGGAGTAAATGAGAGTTATTGCTTGAGAATGGGTTTTTATACCCCGTGTGTGTTCGGGTTAGTTTCGGTTGCTCGGTTATCGTTTTCTTCGCGTTCCCGGCACTTTACGCGCGTATTTCGTAAATTTAATAAAAATAATTATTTTAGGATTTTTAGAATACGATTATTACTAGAAATTATTTTAAAGATCGTTTTCTTGAATTATTTGTCGAATTATGTTCTTTTTACGCGTTTAATTTATTTGTTCGCGAATTAATAAAATAGTTTCGTTTAATTTTACTTATGATGAGTTTCAAAATTGTAAAACAGGAAATATTTTATTTCCTTAAGTTTATGATCGTTCGTATCGTTTTTCGTGTTCGTTTTCGTTTCGTCAGAACGCGTCGCCATCGTGCGTCTTCGTTCGAATCGTCATTCGAACGAACACTACGATGGTTTGGCTTTCCAACTTTTGTTTTCTACTTTTCAGTCATTATTTCAGAACGTTAAACTCTCAGAATCATTCGTACAGATCTTCACCTATACGAATAATTCGTCTGTTTAGCATTCTGTAACAACAACCGTTATGGTTTTGTTTTATTTAACCTCACATACGTTTATACACAATAGCATCAACTCAAGTATCTGTGTTTCCATACTGTGTTGTCTGATATGTTTCTAACTGTTAAACCCTAAAGTTTTAATCAGATTTCAGACAATCGCATAATAGTTTCGTATCAAATATAATGTATCAATAGCATAAACATAGTTTCACGTAATGTGTACCTGAGTTACTGTACGAGTTACTGTTGTGATCACTGTTCCGGCACGCGTCCGGCACTGATGTTACAGTCTCGCCTTGTTAGAGAAATTTCGTCCCGAAATTTAAGACTCGTTATTCGGTACGGCTTCCTCTGTAAAGAGTTGGGGATACTTGTTCTTCATGTTATCTTCACGTTCCCAAGTAAACTCGGGTCCGCGCCTTGAGTTCCATCGAACCTTAACGATCGGAATATGGCTTCGCCTCAGTTTCTTAACTTTGCGATCCATAATCTCTAAAGGTTCTTCAACAAAACGTAAGTGTTCATCCAATTGAATTTCTTCAACCGGTATGATAAGAGTTTCATCGGCAAGGCATTTCTTCAAGTTTGAGACATGAAACACGTCATGTACACCACTAAGTTCATCTGGTAAGCTTAATCTGTACGCCACAGGACCAATGCGTTCGATGATTTCGAACGGTCCCACGAACCGTGGTGTTAGTTTGCCTTTCTTTGTAAAACGGACTACGCCATTCCAAGGGGAAACCTTTAGCATAACCCGATCTCCCACTTGGAATTCCAACGGCTTGCGCCGTTTATCGGCATAGCTCTTTTGTCTGCTTCGTGTTGCTTGTAATCGTTGTTGTATCTGAGCTATTTTGTCTGTAGTTTCTTGAATAAGTTCTGGCCCGGTGATACGATTATCTCCCACTTCCGACCAACAGATCGGCGATCGACATTTGCGACCATAGAGAGCTTCAAACGGTGCACATCCGATGCTACTATGATAGCTATTGTTGTAGGAGAATTCGATCAGTGGCAAATGAGAATCCCAGTTACCACCGAAGTCTAGAACACAAGTTCTCAACATGTCTTCCAGGGTTTGTATAGTACGTTCGCTTTGACCATCCGTTTGTGGATGATAAGCTGTACTTAGGTTTAATTGCGTCCCCAGAGATTTCTGCAATGATTTCCAGAACCTTGATGTGAATCTGCTATCACGATCTGATATGATAGACAGTGGCACCCCGTGGCATACCACTATCTCATTGATGTAAAGCTTCGCTAGTTTATCCATCGTATAAGTTTCTCGCATCGGCAAGAAATGAGCAGATTTGGTTAATAGATCGATGATAACCCATATAGTGTCATGTCCACTGGAAGTGCGGGGTAGCTTAGTAACAAAGTCCATAGCTATCTGTTCCCACTTCCAAAGTGGAATTTCAGGCTGTTCCAGCAAACCTGACGGTTTCTGGTGTTCCGCCTTCACTTTAGCACATGTGAGACATCTACCAACATACTCAGCTATGTCTTTCTTCATACCCGGCAACCAATAAAACGTACGTAAGTCTTGGTACATTTTATCAGCACCGGGATGCACAGAGTACTTGGTCTTGTGTGCTTCATCAAAAATAAGCTTTCTCAACTCATCTACTGCAGGAATCCATATACGATCCTTATAGTAGACAAGTCCATCAGGTTTTGTTTCCAATTGCTTTTCCACTCCACAATCTAAGTCTTTCTTCAAGTTTCCTCGTTCAACTGCCTCTTGTTGTGCTCGCATAATGTTGTCGTGGAAGCTTGTCTGCACAGTCATTCCCATTGCTTTGACGCGCAAGGGTTTGACCCGTTCCTTCCGACTCAAGGCATCAGCTACAACGTTCGCCTTGCCCGGATGGTATTTGATTACGCAGTCGTAATCATTCAGAAGCTCAACCCAACGTCGCTGTCGCATGTTGAGTTCCTTCTGATCGAATATGTGTTGCAGACTTTTGTGATCAGTGAATATGGTACACTTGGTGCCATATAAGTAATGTCTCCAGATCTTTAAAGCAAATATCACAGCTCCCAGTTCCAAATCATGAGTAGTGTAGTTCTTCTCATGAATCTTTAATTGTCTCGAAGCATAAGCAATAACTTTGTCTCGCTGCATAAGTACACAGCCAAGTCCCTGATGGGATGCATCACAATACACAAAAAAGTCATCACAACCGGCTGGGAGAGATAAAATCGGAGCATCACATAGCTTTTGCTTCAAAGTTTGAAAGGCATTTTCTTGCTTTTGTTCCTAAATAAACGGCTCGCTTTTCTGTGTCAGCTTTGTGAGTGGCAGGGCTATCTTAGAAAAGTTTGAGATAAACCTTCTGTAATAACCTGCTAAGCCTAGAAAAGAACGTATCTCCGTCGGTGTCTTCGGAGTGTCCCAATCCTTTATTGCTTCAATCTTGGCAGGATCAACATGTATTCCCTCACTGTTAACTACATGACCTAGGAATTGAACCTCTTTCAACCAAAATTCACATTTAGAGAATTTGGCATAGAGTTTCTCTTCCTTTAATAGTTCCAAGATCGTTCTGAGATGTTGCTCGTGCTCTGCTTTGCTTTTGGAATAGATCAATATATCATCAATGAAAACAATAACAAATTGACCTAAGTACGGCTTACACACTCGGTTCATGAGATCCATGAAAACCGCAGGTGCATTCGTCAACCCAAAAGGCATCACCATGAACTCATAATACTCGTATCTGGTACGAAACGCCGTCTTACGTATGTATTCGTCTTGTACTCTGAGCTGGTCGTATCCGGACCGCAAATCGATCTTTGAAAAGTATTGAGCTCCTTGTAATTGGTCAAACAAATCATCAATCCTCGGTAGTGGATACCGATTCTTGATGGTTAGTTTGTTTAACTCCCTGTAGTCTATGCACATACGAAAGGGTCCATCCTTCTTTTTCACGAACAGAACCGGAGCTCCCCAAGGTGAGTAGCTCGGTCGGATGAAACCTTTGTCAAGTAACTCCTGTAGTTGGTTAGATAATTCCTGCATCTCCGAAGGTGCTAACCTGTAAGGAGATTTAGCAACAGGTGTTGCCCCTGGAATCAGGTCAATATGAAACTCTACCGGTCGTACCGGTGGCAAACCAGGTAGATCTTCAGGAAACACTTTAGGGTATTTTTTCACTATCAGCACGTCTTGTATCGTTTTCTTGTCTTTCTATTTCTCCACCACGTGAGCCAAGAAAGCTATACATTTCTTTTGTAGACACTTACGCGCTTTTATGCATGATATGATCTTTACGCTTCGCTTTGCTTGATCCCCATGAACTTCCAATACACGATCATTCGTCACTGGAATCCGAAGTAGCTTCTCGGAACAGATGACTTCAACTCTATTGAGTGATAGCCAATCCATCCCCACGATGATGTCGAAACTACCCAACTCCATCGGCAACAAGTCGATGGTAAATGTGTGATCTATGAGTGTAAGTGGGCAATTCCTAAGTATAGTGCTAACTGTAACTTACTTTCCGTTCGCTACTTCGATAATGTAAGGGGAGTCTAAAGTTTCCTCAGTAAGACTAAGTTGTCGCGCAAAATCAGATGAAATAAAACTCTGGTCTGCACCAGTATCAAATAGTATAGATGCATAAGAGTCGTGTAAGAGGAATGTACCAGTGACCACATTAGGGTCTTGGCGTGCAGCATTGGATCCGATAACAAAAGCTCGTCCGCGAGGTGCTTGTGCTCCTGGTTGCACTCTCTTTGGACAGTAGCGGGAGAAATAACCCATTTCCCCGCAGTTGTAGCATCCCCTGTTGTTATTGTTGTTGTTGCCTGGTGGTGGTGGTGGAGGTAGTGCTCTAGCAGCAGTGTTGGTAGCTTGCATCGCAGGAGCGCGACAATTTGCAACCCAGTGGCCAAATCGACCACAGTTAGTGCACTTCCTACACTATGCAGCAGGTGGATGATGATACTTGCAATGAGTGCACTGAGGATACACTCCCACATAGTTCTTGAGTGTAGTGTTGGCAGGTGTTGCAGGAGTCTGTCTCAAAGGAGTGACGGCCGCATAGTTCTTAACGACCTTTTGTTTCTTCTTTTGGTGGTACTCAGGCTTCTTCTTTGTTGTTGCTTCCTTGGATTTCCCTGTGTCATCTTTTAGGACTCCAAACTTCACCATTACCCCAGTAAGTTTAGCTGAAAGAGCAATGGCTGACTCCAAAGTAGCAGGATTTGCAGCCAACACAATACTCTGTATGCAGGAGGGTAATCCAACTACATATCTATCAATCAACTTCTCCAGTGTGGGCACCATCTCTGGCACCAAAGCTACCAGTTCGTGATAGCGGGTGGTGAAAGTCATGTGGTCAGCTCCCTTCATCACATGGTTCGAGAGCTCAATCTCAATCTTTAGCTGTTGCAGTTCTGTTTCGGACAGAATTCGTTCCTCAGAAGAAGTTTGAATTCTGCCCAAGGCATTGCCATCGTTTCATCTCTTCCTCGGGCTCTGATCTGAGCGTTCCACCATGTCAACGCTCGCTTGCTAAATGATCCAGCCGCATAGCGAACCTTGTGGTGTTCCGGACAACTACTTATGTCCAAAGTGTTCTCCATTTTCTCCAGCCATTGGATCAGTCCAACAGCTCCTTCCACACCAGTAAAACTCGGTGGTTTGCATCCTACAAAAGATTTGTAGGAGCAGTCTGAAGTATGACTAGTGTTTCCACTAGCCTCTCCTGTGGTATGGCCAGAGTTATTGCCATGTCCTTGAATACGGTTTATCATCTCTGGGATGACATCTTTCATTTGGCTTGTTAGTTGAGTGCTCAAGAGTGTCGCCAAAGCGATAGTAGCAAGGTCAATAACTGGACCCGCATTCGGGTTCGGAGGAGGGTTTAGCGGAGGAGGAGGAGGAGGTGGCGGTGGTGAATCTGGTGGTGATGGTGTCGATGAGTGAGGTGCAGATGTCTGTGTAGTAGGCACCAGAGTCGGTTGTCTTCTAGGCGGCATTCTGATCATAACCGAAAGATATTGGTTAGTGCAGTGATCGAATGCAGAAGACACAATGCAAACTTAAGTCTTATGTTCTCTACATGAGGGTCCCTAAGTTATAGTCTAGGCCAAACCATTTAAGTAAATGACCTATTATTCTCTATAACCTTGAGCTCTGATACCAATCTGTCACACCCCGAGCCGGCGGGGTTGGATCGAAGTCCCCGTCGGGCGGAAGGTTCTCAGGGCGCGATATTGTGAGTGATAATCGTAATGATCAGATTGTTTACATAGCATCAATGTTAAGAATAACTAAAGCACCATCAAACATTAAACTAGGATTACAAAGTTAAATTACAATAGCAATGTTCAGTAATTTAACTCGGTAAACCTAACAAAAGAATGGAATGTTTTCTATCTTGTAATATATACAAGACATCCAAAAGTGATTCATATGAATACAAAATATGTGTTTCCAAAATCAACTAAGTCCTCCATCTAGGCCGCCTAGCATGCAATCGAAAAGCCTTAGCTTAAACCTGTTCATCACCTGAGCAAGCATGTAAGAAAAACAAAGTCAACATAATGGTTGGTGAGTTCATAAAGTTTATAAGTTTAAAGATAGCTTTAACAAACCTCTTTTGGTAAAACCTTAACCTCATTAACTCCACATGTAATATCCAAATCGGTATGCTTATATATAGGGCATACCCCTGAGTCAAGCCTACAACCCGCCCAGACGACGTCCCATCACATACTAATCCGCATATGACATTGTTGTTAATAATAATTAAGCATTTTACCTACCATTCAAAACATTCCTCTTCATAGCTTTAGTTTACTGTTTCAAAGTTTACAAGTCTATAGCATTCGTAAGTATTAGCTTCAAAGTAAGTTTAACAAGCATCATAGTTTCACAAGCACCATAGTTTCGCTTTCACTAATCTCAAGCGTGAGTACAAGCCCTGCTATAGCAGAAGTTTAGCAATTACGTAGCTCACGGCTAGATACAAGCCCTGCTCTAGCAGAAGTTTAGCCATTACGTATCTCATGAATTAGTTAAGCCTAGTCTAGCAATTACGTGTCTCCTATACAAGATACAAACCCTGCCATAGCAGAAGTTTAGCAATTACGTATCTCATACATAGACACAAGCCATGCATACACAAACAATCCAGCATTTACATATCTCATATAAGCAGACAAAAGCCCTGCTATAGCAGAAGTTTAGCAATTATATGTCTCTTATATAGATAATAGCTTAGCCTCGTCATAGTTTAGCTGTCACGTATCTCAATACATGGGTACAAGCCCTGCTCTAGCAGAAGTTTAGCAATTACGTAGCCCATGATTAGATACAAGCTTAGCATTTCGCACGCAATCATAGTTTCCAAGCATATAGTTTCAAGCATTAGCATATAGTTCAACCACGAAATTCATAGTATAAGCATCAAGTATGTAGTTTAAGCCTCTAGATTGTAGCATAAGCATCAAGCCTCAAGTTTAAGCATTTAATTCATACCATAAGCCTCAAGCATCAAGTTCAAACATCTCGTTTCAAGCATAAGCATCAAGCATCAAGTTTAAGCATCTAGTTTGTAGAATAAGCATCAAGCACATAGTTTCTCAAAGTATACTAGTTTCCAAGCATAAGCCTTGTTGAAAGCATCATAGTTATGTTTAAAAGCATTAAATAACATTTTAATAATTTATTAAAATGTTTAACATGCTTCTCAGTCCTGAAGTAAAAACAAATAAGTTTGAAAAGGGACAAATGAACTCACCTTGTGTCTGTAGTGGTTGACTAAGTAGAATAAGAATGCACGCGCTCTTTGTTTGTACTTGTTATGATGTTCACGCTCCTGTATTGATTTCATAGTGTTGTAACTTATAAGTATAAGTTTGCAAGGATTTGTTGTGCGTGTAAGTGTTAGTCCTAAAGTCGACTAACACTCACGAGTTTTATTCATTATCCGACCCTGAATTCGTAATGTGGTGTAAGAAAATATTGAGTTTCTTTGATTTTATTGTAAATTCTCAACTTAAAGTTTAGTTCAAGAGTTATATTTCTAATCAAAACTTTAAGTATTCATTTACTTTGCCTATTCATTTATCACCACATATTCAATAACCAACTTGATAGTTCAAACTTAAGTTTATTATTGACTTAAGTGTTTGTGCATGTGTTCTTTGACCTCTTGAATTTTTATTGGGCCGGTTAACATGTATGGGCCGAAGAATGATTCGTTGGGCCAATTGCATTGACATTTGGCCTAAACATAATGTAATTTGGGCCGGTGACCTAGGGTGTATTATTGCTTGGGTTTGGCCCGAAACTATTCAAGTGGTTCACAACAAAATGAGGGTGGGCCGAAAGTAGCCTTGGGCTGGGGGCTGTGGCTCCCACGAACCTGTAACTCCGGCTACTGTTCGGCCTCCCTCTCGAACCCGTGACTTTGCCGGTTGTGCTCGTGACTAATGTGATGCCATGTAGCTTCTCATGGTCGTATGTTTCAGTGCAACATGTGTTAGCCGGTTTAGGTGGTGGTCGAACAAATACATAGAAAACCCTAATTTCGTGAACCTTCCAAGCTTCATACCTCGTTTTTGGCTGGACAAACTCCCCGATCTGTTGTACTTTCACGTAGAGGACATCAAGGGCTTCAAGTGGACACCGAGAACGCTTGATTTCGTTAAGAAATGGCCAAGTTATGATGCTTCAAAGCTTGAAAAGTGGTGGAAATGTTAGAGAGAGAGGGAAAACCGAAAATCTAGAGAGAGAGTGAGTAGGTGAATGGAGTAAATGAGAGTTATTGCTTGAGAATGGGTTTTTATACCCCGTGTGTGTTCGGGTTAGTTTCGGTTGCTCGGTTATCGTTTTCGTCGCGTTCCCGGCACTTTACGCGCGCATTTCGTAAATTTAATAAAAAGAATTATTTTAGGATTTTTAGAATGCGATTATTACTAGAAATTATTTTAAAGATCGTTTTCTTGAATTATTTTTCGAATTATGTTCTTTTTACGCGTTTAGTTTATTTGTTCGCGAATTAATAAAATAGTTTCGTTTAATTTTACTTATGATGAGTTTCAAAATTGTAAAACTGGAAATATTTTATTTTCTTAAGTTTATGATCGTTCGTATCGTTTTCCGTGTTCGTTTTCGTTTCGTCAGAACGCGTCACCATTGTGCGTCTTCGTTCGAATCGTCATTCGAACGAACACGACAATGGTTTGGCTTTCCAACTTTTGTTTTCTACTTTTCAGTCATTATTTCAGAACGTTAAACTCTCAGAATCATTCGTACAGATCGTCACCTATACGAATAATTCGTCTGTTTAGCATTCTGTAACAACAACCGTTATGGTTTTGTTTTGTTTAACCTCACATACGTTTATACACAATAGCATCAACTCAAGTATCTGTGTTTCCATACTGTGTTGTCTGATATGTTTCTGACTGTTAAACCCTAAGGTTTTAATCAGATTTCAGACAATCGCATAATAGTTTCGTATCAAGTATAATGTATCAATAGCATAAACATAGTTTCACGTAATGTGTACCTGAGTTACTGTACGAGTAACTGTTGTGATCACTGTTCCGGCACGTGTCCGGCACTGATGTTACACCTTAGCACCATTGTTGTTGTTGTTATTGTTGTTACTACCAGCGCGTTTCAATTGAAGTGCCCTGGCTTCTTGCATTCAAAGCATCCTTTGGGTGTTTCTTGTTGTTGTTGTGGTCATTGAGAACTCTACTTGTTAGACGCATGAAATCAGACTTCGTTCTTTACTTGATAGGGAATATTTACAGATGCTCACAAGTAGGTGTTTTGACATACACATGAAGTTATCCAGGTGAAGTGTAAAGTCGCACCATGAGGGTTCCAGAACTACGGCTGGAAATTTGATGAATGTTATCTTAGAATCCCGATATGTTAACTGAGTTCGTTGCAACCACTAGAATGAAGGATAGGATAAGATTTTATGTATGTGTTTCGAAATTAGGCTCACAATAGAATTTGCCAGAATTCATGCGTACTTGTAAATTCACGATTACGTTGCGCACCATGATCGTCAATTTACCTTACATAAGAATTCTAGTTCCTTCTACCTTGAGCTATTTGGTTTTGTGGGATTCAGAGTTTATTCAGGACATCAGGATTCAGACAATAGTCACATAATGTATGATTGGATAGTCTATCCAAAGAAATACTTAGGGATAGTTACTTGAGTTGAATGCTAGTATAGGGTCTAGTGTAGATCCTACAAGGATAGATATTTTGGTTGAGTGTGTTTTTCTTATGTAACCTGATGTCGAGACACTCATTGTGTGAGTGTTAGTGTAGCTGTTTGGAGTTAACCATCTTGCAGTCAATGTATCTCCCATAATTTCCCAAGTTGATAGTTGACTCACAATAGAGGTCACCAAGGTTTTCATGTAATGTAACTTGCCTTCATGTATGCACCTGTAACGGAAATCTTTCCCATACGATCACTCTAGTGTCCGCTTGGTGGTACTTCAAGCGTGATAAGGAGTTGAGTTTGAATTCTCACCATACAGTTAATGAGTTCATGAAGTGATCCTTGCAAATCGTATATGTAGAAAGTACCAAGAGTTACAAGAATGTTGGCGATGGGTTAAAAAGAAAATTGATGTTTTCCTATCAAGGCTTAAGCGCAACCTTATTAACTGTCATAAGTGTTGTAAAGAATAATGGATCATTTGTCAAAAATAGAAATTTAATGGAACTAGTAGATATAGTCCCGAACTAAGGAATGGTTTTGTTTGAGTCATTGTGTTTATTTCATCCGCTGGCTCGTTGAGTGAGCCACAGGGCCTATTTCATCCCCTGACTTGTTCGAGTGAGCCATAGGGTCTATTTCATCCCTTGACTTGTTTTAGTGAGTCGTAGGGCCTAATTCATCCCTTGACTTGTTTTAGTGAGTCACAGATCCTATTTCATCCTTTAACTTGTTTTAGTGAGTCACAGGGCCTATTCCATCCCTTGACTTGTTTTAGTAGGTCACAGAGCCTATTTCATCCCTCTAGTAATCTAGTGATCTATCCAGCTGCCTCTCGCATGTTGTGAATCTCCCGATTCATACGAGCAACAAAAACTGCAAATGCTTGCTCTGGTGTGTATCTTAGAGTAGGTAATGTCCAACTACTAGTAGTAGTGTCAGCAGTAGATGGCGGAAGTACTCGCTCCTCACGCACCGAGCTGCGAATGAGATCAGGGATCCACTGCCAATACTGGTCATTCTCCCTCTGTCGTATGTGTATCTCCTCGTCATACTGAATCGTGCCATCCACTGGCTCAAGTCTCCTCTTCTCGGATGCTGATGATGATACGACTCGTTGTTCCTTGTCACTAGTAGGTGTGGATGATAATGTCATGTCCGTTACATAATACCATATGTAATTGCTATGCAAACTATTGTGTAAGCAAGTGTGTCTAATGTCTAACAGTTATAGTCTAAGTCTACCAATGCAAACCTAGTTCGCTATAACCAATGGCTCTGATACCAATCTGTCACACCCCCAAATTTCAACTAACGGAATCATACCATTTAGGGCGTGACAAACCAGGATCTCAGGCATTAGACATAACGAAAGACCTCTATATGCTTTTCAAACATAACTTTGGTCTAAAACTGTAATATCAAAGTTTCAACGTTTGCGGAAGCGTTTTAAAACCAATAACAACCGTGACGGTTTGAAAACTGTAAATTACAAGTCAAAATCTTAAATGTCCATATTCAAAACACAAGAATTAAAATATGCATGTGACTCCACATCCTAGTCCATGCTTGTCCTTACTCGTGCTTTTAGTGTCCTGAGAAAACATGTAAATCAAGTCAACACAAAGGTTGGTGCATACACATGTTTGAATAATCACAAATGTTTGAAACAACTGTTTGAAACGAAATGTTTGCAGATAACATAATCACACATGCATAGTCATGATAGCTAGTCATTTGTACTATTTACATAAGCGGTCGACACCGAAGCTGACTGTTAGAATGTAATTTGCCTTTCCACTATTGTCTAGCACAAACAATAGTAATGTTGAATTGGCTAGTCAAACACTTGCGTAGACCTACAATCTACCAAGTGAGGTTTGTCAAACCTAATAGATCTATTTCCAACTACCACGCTTTGCACTACGGCAAACTAAACGGTTCGATACGTAAAGACTCGAAATGCTAGGTTCGCACTTATCGTAAATAGCTAACTTATGCAAGCGATATGTATCTAAAATGTTTGTTGCACATGTTTTCTCCCCCAAAACAGTTAAAATAAGAAAAGGGGCCGTGTACGCACCTTTGAATGCGAATAGAATGATCAACTGTTCCTGAATTTCGCGTAGACAATCCTCTGCGAAGAATCTGTGTCATTACAATAACGTCGCGTTATTCGTAATGTTACATCTTTTTTGGGATTACACACATGTTAACCCACATATTTTATATTATTTGAATTGTTCATACGAAAGTACGTATGTTTTCGAATTTGTTTCTTTAAATAACATAAGTATATACGATGTCATTTAAACACGCATTCTTATACGCGATTGCGATTTTGGGTAAAATATAAAATTTATCGTTCCATTATGTTGGGAATTCCATTCTGGTTCCAACGAGACTGAAACGGGTTAAATCGGAGTTAAAACGAGTGAGATATGATCAAAACATCAAAATTGATTTGTATTTAAAAAATCAGTGAAGGCAAGGGTCGAACCCTTGACCTCCCCCTCATAGCATGCCCATCTTACCATCTCAACTGGTTTGTTTTTCGCAACAGAAAACCCAGATTATTTGTTTTAAGCCCAAACCAACCGGTTCCCTTGGGTGCACTTTGACCGAACCCTATTGTAACTCAATTGACCCGAAATTCGAACTCGATCGATCCCCGGACCATAGGGCTTTTGTTGTATGGATCCAAACGAGTCCGTCAGTGAGTTTAATTGGATTATTTTTGGTCGAATCATTCGATTTCTTTTGATCTACACCGATTCGAACCTAACCTCTTTATCATTGATTCAATTTGATTCAATTCGTTACGATTAAAATATGAATCCATAGGGTTTTCATCTAGTAATGAATATCGAAGCTATCAGTAATGTTTAATTTGATTTTTAATCTAGTTTAAAATAAAATCCCCAAAACGTTTTTTTTTTGCTCAAAAACCCTAGATTTCAAAATCATTCAATTCGTTTTTACTTTATGAAATTGATAAGGGTTATCAGTGAACAATGAATTCCAAAACTCTCTGTGTTGTTTAATTCGATTATAAAACTCGTTTGAATAGAAATCCCCAAAAACGTTCGATGTCAAGAACCCTAATAATCAAACTCATATAAATTGATGTTAGAATCCAAAATTTACATTGGTTTATCCTTAATCGGCACATTTAGGTGTTGTAACAGTGAATTCTTACCCGGTTTGATGTCTAATCGAAGTAGATCGACTAATGGGTTGTTCCTCGGTCGTCCCCCAATCGAATTCGACTATCCAATGTGCTTCTTCTTGAATTGTGGTGTTCTACTGATCCTAATTCTGCCGACTAAGAGTTTGGAATACTCAATTCTGCACTTGATGATCATAAATGACGGTTTCAAACCTTGGAGTTACAATTGATTTAATTCATTCGTTATAATAGAAATTAAAGTATGATTGATGATAGGAATCATCAATGTAATAGTTATTGATGATTTAATTCGTTTATAACCTGAGTTATTATCGAATTTCAGTTTCTAACTTGATTTAGGTCGAATTTTGACCTTCAAAAGTCAAAATTAGCACTTTGATGTATTTACAATCTTAATCCTTGTGGTCCTAATATTTCTAGGCTCGTTTTGTTCAACTTTAATCCTTTTTGTTTGATTTTGGTCAATTTCGTATTGTTTCCGTTAATTTCTGGTTAACGGAGTTAATCCGAAATGCCAGATTGTCACAGTCTCAGCCCAAGTTTTGACCTGAAATCAAAACTTGATGTAGACCCTGCACTGACTTATGTCTAGCTGCAAAGTTTTGACCTGAAATCAAAACTCAAGAGACCTTGGTCTCTCATGAAGACTTAGGGTTCATACCCTTGCCACTAGCGCACGTATATCCTGCTATAATCCAAGATAATGGGACCAGTACACGCATGAGTGGCTGACAATTTCATTATCGAGGGTTATAACTATGGATCCTCCGTAATATCCCGGTATAGTTGGAGATTTTGGGACCAGTTCACGCATTAGTGGCTGATAATTTCATTTTCAAAAACTATAACCAGGGATCCACCGAATTCCGGCCTAGTCGCCAGTATCCCGGCCTTAGTCGCCAGCATTCCGGCCTTAGTCGCCAGTATCTTTCGGCCTTGCCGCCAGTATTTTCGGCCTTAGTCGCCAGTATAATCGGCCTTAGTCGCCAGTATAATCGGCCTTGTCGCCAGTATTCCAGCCATAGTCGCCAGTATTTTCGGCCTTGTCGCCAGTCTAACCAGCCTTAGTCGCCAGTATATTGGGATTATCCCAATCCTTTTTGTTTTTGAACATGTGCAGGAACAAACTCTCGAGGATACCTAAGGATATAACTTTTACTCAGAACTTGCCTGATGATATCGAAGAGACGGAATTGGATCTCAAGACTATTTCAGGATATCACAACTATATTCATAATATGCATAACTATACTAAGGTAAGTATTTTACACATTATCCTGACAGGGATAAGACAAGCTTCGAAAATGAATCTACTCTTTCTAGGAGTTGGGATTTATTTCTTAACTCTACAACATTCTTTATTTCTGATTAATTTTAAAAAATTATCCGATCCTGAAATAAAACCTTATATGAAAATTTTCAAAACTTAAATATGACTTTATGAAAACTATAGCAATATCCTCACAATCAGTGTTCCGATCAAGATATATTTTTTAAAATATATCCTAAGTATAAAATACTTGTTGCAGAAAATACTTTGAAGAAAATTTACTGAATATTTACCACCCCGTATAATTAAGGAAAAATTATAAACTGCAGTGGGAATAATCTAATCAAACATATTCATAATATGTTTCACAAGACACAAGTAAACATAATATCCTAAAGCATTCATTAAGATTAACAAAATAAAATCAGTATATCGGGCTTCGCCATGAAAACACATGGTCCCTCCACCTAATATACTGAAAATGTCAAAACAAAAGGAAATAAGGAAATTTTAGGCTTCGCCATGTGAACATATGGTCCCTCCACCTAAAATCCCATAAATTGTCTGCCCATATAGGGACTTAATATCAGGATATTGTTTAAGAACTACATGTCATCATAACAAGAACCACAAATATAATGGGCTCAGACCTTATCAATTCTATCTTCATCGTCCATCACCGCACCTCCTTCACCTCCACCAGCTCCAACATATTCACCTCCTGCCACCTTACTGGTCTCCACCACGCTCGCCGTCTTCGCCGCCGCATCTGAAGTCTCCGCCATATCCCCGCTCAATTTAGCCAAAACCTTAACCCAGTCGGCATGGTCCTTGTCCCACAAGTCCGAGCCCTCCTGTTTTGACTTTTCTGCCATTTGTATTTTTTCTTTAAGGATGGCAACGGCAGCAGACTTCTTGGTTCCTTCGATGATCTCCTTCACCTTCAGCTTATGGGCAGCGTCATTATCCTTGGCCAGCTTTTTGAACTTCGAAGCCTCCTTCTCATAGTGACCAGCCTTGGCAACAGCGATCTTCCTCTGATCTTCAAGATCTTCGATTTGCTTTTCAAAGGCCTCCTTGTCACCAGAAATTTTAAGGATAGCCTACAAAATAAGGATATTCTGAGGATATAATTACACCAGAATAAATAAACTAAGATAATAATAGAATCTACCTTTTGTAGAAGATCGACAGCAGAGAGGTCAGGAACATCATCCACATTGACTGTATCAACACCCTTACGTTTCTTTGAAATTTTAGTCGAGCGAGTATGCATGATTCTCGCCTTAGGAACGACAGGACTGACCTTTTCTTTCTTGATAGTCAAGAAATCAGTAAGGCCTTCCAGATCAAAGGCTGATTCTAAAAGAAATCACGAACAAGAACATTAAAACCTAAAATCAATTAAAATTAAATCATTTTCAGGATACCTGATGTCATCTGAGCGTGAGAATGTTGTGATGAAGCGCTGTGAGATGAAGAAGAAATAGGAATATCTTCTTTGAAGGTCGCCACAAATTTTCGCTCTCTCTCTCTCTCTCTCTCCAATCGACAACAGGGATTGTACCCTCTGTTCAGTATCTTGATTCTCACTTATCAATGACTCGAATTTTGGTGCTGAAAAATAAGTATAAACAAAAATTGATTAGCGAAAATTCAAAATATAAAGATAATAAATAAAAAATATCCTACCCTTTAACAACCAACTAATAGGTAGAGAAATCCCCCCAGAAATGGAACTTCGCTCAACAAAGAAAAACTTATCTCTCCATTCTTCTTCATTCATGGTCACCCCATGAACCAAAACAAGGGCACCAGGTCGTCTTTGAAGCAGAAAACGAGAATATCCATGGGTTCGAAGTTGGTAAGCAAAAGATATTTCATGAATAACGATCTTAAGACCATACTTATGGTTCAACCTATGAAGGGTAACAAGCAATCGCCAACCCATGGGCATCAGTTGAGGATAGCGAAAACGAGTGATTCGAAAAAATTCAGAAATCAGAGTAGGAAAGGAAAGATAGACCCAAAGAAAATGGGTATTCAGGAAAACAAACCCATTTGGTAGAACTATGATCAGCTTTAAGAGCAGGATCATATCTACGGAAAACAGTTTCCTCGGGGAACGCTTGAGAAAGCTGCATGGCTTCAATGTGATCATCATCGAAAGTGCAGGCATTCTGGCCGGTATATGGAAGGATGTTCTGATCAAAGAAGTCGCTAGCCTCGGATGAAGAAGGGGAATTTGACATTTTCACTTAATAAAAAACAAAAAAAAACAGAGGATTCGGAGTAAAAAACTTACCGGAGAAGATGATCGAAGAAGATAAGTGATTTGAAAGAGGAGACGCGTGATCATTATATGCAGTATTCTGACACAGGATCAGTAACCGCTATCCTCATCTAACCGTCCATTTAAATCGCGAAACCGTCGATTTGAAATTCAAAATTCAAATTTTAAACTTTAATTTTTTAATTTTACAGCTGTAAACAACCGACTGCAAAATTGGGGGCAATTGTTAGGCGCAAAATATTCTCATTCGGGATATTTCAGGATCCGGGATATTTCGGGATCAGGGATATTTTAAGGATATGTATTCTTACTAACAATTATCTCTGTTGTTTAACATCTATTGCGAGATTTCAGGAAATGACAGGTTGTCTTATAACTGGCCCTAATATCAAGGGAGCATTATCAACTAACCAAACTTGGATGCGCAATCTAAGGAAGATTTATGCGGAGGATTGGAATGAGTGTCCCACGTTTGGAAAGTTCCGGAATAATCGGAACTACTATGTGAACGTTACTGAACGTCTTTTTGTAGATTTTTTGTATAAATACCGAGGTGATTGATCGATATAGAACACCGGTAACTCGAATAACACACACGAAACTCACTGAAGCTTGTTTGGCATTCTAGAATCGATCATATTGCGCTCTTTGTTTGTACCTACTCATTTGATTATTAATAAAACTAGGTAGAGTAACGATTGTCACCTCCCGATGTTTTTATGCCGGCAATCCTAAGGAATTAAGGGCTTTTCCTCGTATAAATCTCGCGTGTATTGCTATTTTTCTGTTTGATATATTCAAATATCCCCAGGGATATTTGGGGATATTCTGGTTATATATTCAGCATATCCGATATATTTGCTTGTAAAACACAATACCCCACTTTTCAAATTCGGTTTTGCTAAAAGTTAATCTTGTTAATTTTTACCCGAAACATTATTATACACTTACGCATGTTAAATATTTAATTTTAAAATTATTTGTTTAAAATAACATAATATATATTTTTCAAAGATGTTTTATAAAAAATTAAAGAATTGATTGATAACTTAATCATATTATTTGCTAAGTTAAATAAAATCATCAATGTTTAATAGGAGAAAAAAGAAAAGAAGTCAAATTTTAATAAAAAATGACATACAAACATTTATTATGAGATAGAAAAGGAAAACCATATTTAAGTGGTATAAGAACTTGACATGTGACATAAGAAAACCTTTATGTATTATATACTATTGATTGATATGTATTTCACTAAATTTAACACTATGATTTTGTTATGTGTATAATTTATTCGTATAATTAGTCGTCCTTTACGGATTATATATATATATATATATATATATATATATATATATATATATATATATATATTAGCCTAAAACCTCGTGTACGTGTATTACACGGGTTGAATAATTGAAAATATAATTTATTAACATTAAATAATAATAAATATTTGAAAATTATAAAATTATATTTAGGATAAGATATAACTGAATTATTTTTATTGTTTATTAAATTTTAATATATTAGTAAATTATTTGAATAACAAAAATTATATATTTTTTAATATTTAATTATATAATTTAATTAATAAAATCAATAGCATTTATTAGGAGAGAGACGAGAAAAACATTTTCAGATTTAACCAGAACATGACACGTGTTCAATAAAAACATTCCTTTATTAGAGTTAGTAGATATATACTTGAATGCGTTAGAAATCTTTTTTCTCCAACTCGTCCTGAAACACTCAAATTCTCAATACCGTCGCTGACAATAATAAATATTTATCATGTGGGAAAAAAATTTATTAGACCATTAGATTACATGGATAAATGCTGGTGTGTTGGTTTAAATAACGTTCTCATTATTGCGTCCATGCTTTAAAAGAAGTTGCAATTGATTAAATTAAAAGAAGAAAAAAAAACAAACAAACTGAAACTGGAGTAATTGTAACTAGATAGGTGGGTAAAAACCGATTTTTTAACTATGTTGTTTATAAACGTATTTTTGGCTATTGGTTATTTAGCCGGTTCTTACCATTTGTTAGGGACCGGTTACTGATTTAAAGAAGATTTACGGGTCAGTAACCAATTATTCTAGTCGGTTTTTACCAAAAACCAGTCTAGCTATAGAAAAACGATTACACCGGTTAGGTTATTTGATAAATTATAATATTAGAGCTTGAAAAACCAGTTACCGTAAAAAATAAAAATTAGTTTTGATAGTGTTTAACGGTTAACCTGACCACTTGTTACCAAAACCGATTAATTATTGTTTAACCGAAAGGGGTACCTTTTCTTGTAACTCATAAGCATATTAACCAGCCAGAGTGATTTTTTATTTTAATTTACAAATTAAAATTGTGATCTAGTTTTTATTCATGATCGGCACAAATCGATTCACTCATATTGCAACTCACCCATATCGCTGGATGACAGGTAGAGGTGCACAAATCGGTTAACCAGTCGAAAACTGGTTTTGAAATAACTGAACCGGTTAACCGGTCAAAGTTTGGAAACAGGTTTTTACCAATAACCAGTTCGGTTAATAACCGCTTCGGTTAATAACCGGTTTTTCGAGCTCAAAAACCGAAACCGATATATAACCGAAACCGGTTAACCGCCAAATAACCGATTTTTTTATGAGAAGGACCGGTTAACGGGTCACAAACTGCCGGTTTTTTTGAAAACCTAAAACCGATTTCAATAACCGGTTTAAAAACCGGTTACGAACCGGTACCAGTTCGGTTAACCGTTTTTTTGTGAATCTCTAATGACAGGGTTGGACTAGGGATCATTGCATGTGTGGCTGTGCGGGTGCTTTGTTGAATTGTATACATGTCTTGCGACTTAAAATCTCATGGCATAATAAAAAATAACAAAGGGTAAATAAACATATGCTCTTTTTTTTTAACGACTAACTATTCAACTGTCGGGTATTTCGTACGCAGCCCCCATGGCTAAAGGATGGCCAAGCTGGCCACTAGGCCAGACGGACGGAACCCCAAGCCCACCAGCCATCAATTCCCTGAGAAAACTCGACCCAAGCACCTGCCTAAAGGCACGACAGTGGAAGGCCGGTAAAACCAGGTGAGATCAAGAATCGAACACATGATCTGGGTCTCCTATCAATTCCACCATACATCCATCTTACCACTGCGACAAGACATTATTGGTAAATAAACATATACTCTAACTCTAAATATTATTACTTCTTTAATTCACATTAATTTAACAAAATTAGTTAATACCACCCAAAAAATAATTTGAGTATTTATTAGATGCATTTAATGTGTTTTTTAGAGGTATTTCCAGATGCGTTGCCTTGTAAAAGTAACTAGTAAATTACCCGACATGTTGTAAACGCCTATAGCTGCCGTGCATTGTGAAGTGTTAAACAATAGAGGAAACAAAATCTCCACATGGTTCGTGATTTCATATAACGTGGTCCGTGATTTTACACGGACAATTATACCCGTTACCCAGATTACACGTGGCGTATTCTGGTGGCTTCCTACGCTTCTCACGTTAATTTCCTTTGTACAATAACCGGCCCCTATATATGTATGTATGTATGTATTTATACATGTGTGTGTGTTTTTGGAAACTTTATAGTTAGGATATATGATTGTTAATTTACATTAGAAATGCAACATAGTTATGGTTTGATTATTTATTTGCATATATAATCTAAGAAAATAATTAACAAAATATTTTGTCAAACTTATTAGTTATTAATTTAACAAAAAAAGTTATATCGACTATATAAGATATAAGATGGATAAATTTTTGAATGTAACACATGTTAACTTTATAAGACATCAGATAATTGATTTTTTATGCATATTTCTATTAAATATTTGTATCACCCATTTTTGGATTTTAATTTATTTTCTCTCTTTTCAATTAAAAATAATAATTATATTCATTCTACTAAATAATATAATTACAAATTAAGTGATATTCTTTATATTTTTATAAATATAAAGCAAATGGCAGTGTTTTGAAAACCGGACCGGACCGGCCGGTCGGACCGGGAACCGGTGGGTGGACCGGTCTGGTTAAGGGTCTTGAACCGTTTTTGGGTGAACCGGCCGGTCGGACCGGAAAACCGGTGGTCGGACCGGTGGTTGAACCGGTTTTTTGATTTTTTTATTATTTTTTGATTATTTTTTGATATTTTATATATATATTTATAAAATCATCCGGTTCTTAAATCCGGTTCGACCGGTCCGACCTCTAACTAGTAACAAGACCGGTATGAAAACATTGGTAAAAGGTATGCTTTCAGTATTAAGGCGTGCAGAATACCCAAATAAACCAGAAACACATAATTGAAATCTTACACTGCGGAAAAATAAAAATCAACATTTTTACACAACATAATTAAAATACTCAGTCGATAAATCTCAACGTACCGGCGTCATCCAACTGGACTTCGCCGGAGAACAAGCATATTCCGGCGAGGACTTGCACGTGGCGATCGCATAGGCAGCTCTGTTAGAATATTTCCGTCTTTATCATAGTAAATTACACCGGAGAAATCAAGGGGCTGACACTTATCCCCCATCAGAATCTCCCTCCGCCACACGCCGTCGTCCCCTTCTTCTTCGGCGTTCTTCCTCCGGTGGCACAGCTTGATCGCTTTATTACCTATGGAAGATATGAGTTTCTTCGGTGGGATTTTTGACTTCTTTTTCAGGGTTTTTGAAGCTGTGATTGTTTGTTTTGCGTATCGGATTAGTAGGGTGGCTACCGATTGTAGAACTCCCGCGGAAATACGATTAGTTTTAGGGTTGATGTAGTTATCGGCGTTGGTATTTGCCATGCCGGAGGTCGGAGGTTCTGGTTTTGATACAAAGGAGATGAAGACTAATGAGGGCACATATATTGATATGTCGGTAAATACCGGTAGGGGCGTATAAAATATCGGAGGTTTGTTTACACCGTTGATTAGTTCATAATCTTTGTTTATACAATTATACATATTTTTTTAGTAGATTACCAGCCTAAAATCCGTGCATTAATAAATTAAAAAAATATAATTTATTAATATAAAATAATAATAAATTTTAAATAATTATAAAATTATACTTTAAAAGAAAGTATAATTGAAATATTTTTATAATTTATAAATTATATTATAATTAACTAGTTTAGTACCCCGTGTATTACACGTGATTAATAAAAAATATTATTAATTAACAGTTAACAATAAAAATTTAAAATATATAAGATGATTTTTTAATATAAAATATGATTAAATATAATTTCTTAGATTAAATAATAAAATAATTGTATTATTTTTTTAAACACTAATTTTTCAAAGTTTGTGTTTTTTTAATATTTCGTTTTGTAAAACTATTTTTAAAAATTCCATATTTTATAATAAATTGGTTTTAAAAAAATATTGTTTTTTTAATATTAAAATATTTTAATGTGCTAAAAAGTATTATTTTTAACTTTAAAACGTGTTAAAAGTATATTTAATGTTTAATATAAGATATATTTATTATGAGAGAGAGGCGAGAAAATAAAATCAAAGTGCTCTATCTTTCGTATTATGCATTTTATATTAAATAATAACATTAAAAATTAAATGTAACTTTTACACATTTTTAATTAAAAAGATTTTTAATCATTAAAAATATATGCTAATATTAAAAAAAAACTAAATTATCATGAAATATAAAATTCTTGAATAAAGTTTTTCAAAGCGAAATGTTTTGAAACAAACAACTTTAAAAAAATAGTGTTAAAAAATTAATTAACTTTATTACTTTATTATTTAAAGTATTAAATTATTAGAAATTTTGATTTTTTTTAACATTAAAACTCATCTTATAATGTATAAATTTTCATTGATGACTATTTGTTGTAACTTTTTTATTCAACTCGTATAATATAAAGGTAATAACTTCGTATTTATATAAATAAGTTTTTGTGTATAACATTATGATAAAGATAATAAAATCATATATATTATGTTATATATGAAAAGTATAGTTATAAATATATATAAAATTAGTAATAAAAGGAAACTTATTTAGTTATTGAGCTAGGGCTTAAAAATTTTCTTATAAGTCAAAAAACTCTTAGTTTTGGAAAATAAAGCTATAAACAAATTGAGCTCTATTAAGTCAAAACGAATTGAGCTTGAGCTTTAACGACTTTGAACTCGACTTGGTGTGTTTACACCCCCAATCTTGTTCATAAGGGTATGCATCTTGCCTAGAAAACAAAAAGAAATTTTGACATTTTACGTTTAAATCAGTAGTTGTGCCCCATTTGCGGTGTATGCATCTAATTTATATGTGTGTGAGCCCTCAAGAGACAAAAGTAAATTTGCGCTAATTTTAACGTTATTTTTACTTATTTTGTGAAAATAGCATTTAAAGTGTTGAGATGATTAACTTCAAATGGTAACTTGGAGTTGGGAACTCATTTTAAGCATCATCTCCATACCAACTGAGATATACGTAAGGTTTGTCTCAATTATTTTCTCCCGGACCCTGTTGAAGGGTGAGAATATGCTGGGGACGTTTGTTTGTTTACTTTTAACAACTAAATTTAGATTTTAGGTTCTAGGGCTTGGTTTTTAGCTTTTAAATTTTATCTTTATGTTAAAGATTTGTTTTTAAAGTTTTGGTTTTCGTATAAGGGTTTATTATTTGTGATTTAAAGTTTGGTTTTAGGTTTCGATAAGTCGTATCCAATGACGCAAAAATTAATACAATCGGGATTTTTTTGAGTCGGTTTTTGAGTTTTTTAAAAATCTTTCTTAACCTTCTTAGGCAAAATAGACTTTTTAGGGGAACTTTATCATATATATATATATATATATGTATATTGTTTTTTTTGAGATGCATATATTGTATTATATATTTCCTTACGTATTATTTTGTTATATTACACTAACAATACAATACATTTTCTACAAAATCTAACACATTTTCTTGAAATACAGTATATATATTTTCTAAAATCTTGTACGTTTTAAAAACCTTTTGGCTATCTTTATATATATATATATATATATATATATATATATATAGGGGATGGTTCCATTGTTAACCCTCCCTTATATCGTTAACCCGTGTTAACCCGGCATTTTTTTGCCCGAATCTTTGTTTTTTTTCATGATTTTTTTATACATAAATAGGGGGTTTCTTTTTTGTGTTTTTGCTAATTCATCACCGTTTAGAAATTATTTACAAGTGTAAGTAAGTGTAAGTTACTTACACTACACTTAATGTAAGTAACCTACACTTGCTTACACTTGTAAATAATTTTTAAACGGTGATGAATTAGCAAAAACACAAAAAAGAAACCCTCATATTTATGTATAACAAAAACCATGAAAAAAAACAAAGATTCGGGCAAAAAATGCCGGGTTAACACGGGTTAACGATATAAGGGAGGGTTAACATTTGAACCTCTCCCTATATATATATATATATATATATATATATATATATATATATTAATGTTATACTCAAATTAAAGTTTGAAATATTTGATTTTATGGTGTATTTTTTTAAGCAATATCATATAAAAAGTTATGAACATTTAAAAAAAATATGAATAAAACTTTAAAAAGAAGTTAACAAAGCATGTTATAACTAAAATCATTCTTTATTATATTTTTCATGACACATGTTCTTCTTATCGTATTATATGAAAATGATTTCTTGTGTGTGTTGGTTATTAATTATACAAAGCTCGTTTTTCATGTGAATGATACAAACTAAGAGTACTTTCATTCATATAATTGCACTAGTGATCGAGATGTCCGCGCGATGCGGAGGAAAGCAAAACAATTTGGCCACTGTTTTGGCTCATAAAAAGCTTAGACCACCTAATTTTTGTCAAATCAACTCTTTTAACTAAAAAGTTTATTATGATAAAATTCATAATTTAAAATGTCAAATATGATATGACATAAGTGTGAATGAAATGATTTATTTGATTTGAAAGAGTTTTTATAGCTATTATATAACACTTTAATTTTTAAATGTATCAATATGAGACAAACTAAAAAGTACAAGAAACCATATAGTTTATGTTTCTTACAACTTTGTTTGTTGTACTTTATGTTCTAAGAGTTATAAAACTCTTAATTTTAAAAGTTTTTGTTAAAAGACCATTGTGTCCTTCATATATGTATTTTATAGTAGTATATATAAGTTGTAATAATAATGTTTACACAGATGAGTAGTCACACAAATTATAATAATAAATTATACAAATTGTAATGTTAAATCATGCAAGTTATATTGGTAACATGCAATTTATAATGTTACATTACACAAAACATAACAATAATCCAAAAGTTATAATTGGTAATAGATGTTATAATAATCATCACACAAGTTATACAACAACACATTGATTTTGTTTTAAAAAAAATGAGTTTTTTTTTCAAAAAAGAATATAGCAATGCTATAATTAAATTAAAAAAATTAAATATTTGATTTTATTGTGCAATTTTGCTAAAAAATAGTGTCGAAAAATATTATGTGTTTAAAAAATTGAGTGAACTTATAGAATTCAACAATGACACGCTATATAATTTACACTTTTAGCGTGAGAACATTTTCTTTGTAGCGTAATAATTTTATTATATTAGATTGTGGATTTCTTAAATTATTTTCACACAATTTTACCTACACTTTTCACTAAATTTTCCTTACATAGATACATGCATCATATAAAAAATCAATCTTTAAGAAAATATTTTTAAACTAAATCTTGATCTATTTATTTTACCTTTACACACGTTGGTTAATTTAACATATATCTTATTATAATAAAGAGTAAATTGTCTAGATGATCAATTTGATTTGCTTTGCTTTTCACTCTTGATTCTTAAGTTTCATAAATTACTCGTATGATCTCAAACTTTAAACATTTGTAACATATATAGTCTTTATGTGAGAATAATTTGATCAAATATGTGATGGTAATTTGATAACATAAGAACTGTATGTGTTACAAATGTTTAAAGTTTGAGACCACATTAGTAATTTATAAAACTATAAACCATAAGTGAAATACTAACGACTCACATTGGCCATCTCAACAATTTACTCTTATAATAAATATGTAACTTTTGTTACATGTATTGATTTTTATTGAATTTTATAATTTTATCCGTGTTCTCTCTCATATTAATTGTTAATAGTTATAAATAATTAAGTATTTGAACATACCTTCTATTGTAATAATTTATTAAAACTAGTAGATGATGAAATCAACATACCAACATTTATAAAAAGTATTATTTATGTAAGCATTAAAATAAATCCATTTATGAAAGTGTAATAACTAATAATGTTCCGTCACTTATGCTTTTAACAAATACGTACGTAATCAAGTAGGAGAATTTTAAGGCATGAAAAGATTGTCATGAACACAATTAACTAGAAAACTAATTAAAAATGGCCTAAGTGATAAAGCAAAATTAAAGGTTTTCTTTTAATGGTTGATAAAAATAAATATAAAGTGTACGTATAATTACATAATATGGCCTTCCTAATCAAGAAATCCTATAATTTTTGAGCTGCTTACGTGGATGGTAATTTTTAGAAGGTTATATTGAGGTTTCATAATTCCTTTTTTACATACATCTTTTATCTCTAACACTATATGTAATATAAAGTGTCGATAAATGTTTAACTAGTGTCATGCAAGCGTTACGTAGGCTTCACACATGATGTTTGATAAGGGTTTGATAGAAGGAGACGTGTATTTTTCATTTGTTTGCAAAAAAACCGGTCAACTCGTTTTTCAGGCTTTTGATCATGGTCACATAAGATATGTCAAAAACCATCCACACCAGATGCGTAATGGGAAAGGGGTGCGAGTCCAGTGGCGGAGCTTCCAGTGGTGGAGCTTGGGCAAAGTGAGAGGGAGACAAAAATTTTTGAAACCCAGAATACATGTTAATTTTTTGAAGCGAGGGGGGCGAAACCGCGATTTTTAACTAAAACTATAATTTTGGCCGAAAAATTAACACTACGGACGAAAAAAGAGGGGGGCGCCTATGGGTGCGACTAAGGCTGGCAAAACGGGTCTTAACGGGTTTTAACAGGTTTCAGACGACGCGATTAATGAAAATATAAAGATGAAAACGACTTGTTTAACACTTAGTTTGGTGATTTAAGCATGACAGTTCTCTATTTTATATAACAAAAAAGAAAAATGATGAAGTTTAGCCTCTTAATTTTGATCATTTTTAAAAATGTAAAAAGTCAAATAGTAATTTTTTTGCTAAATAGGTCTAATCGTGTCTTAACAGGTACCAATTTTGCTAGCCCTAGGTGCGACCGTGTCAAATGGGCTGCTCACGGGGGGCTTTCACGCCTCACTACATATAGTGTAATGCGCCATGATATTTGTTTTTGCCTTATTTGTGCCACAATATTCGTGCCTGGAGTTTACAGCATAGTTGTCAAAATCCCTCGAGCACTCACCTAGGCCCCAAAGAAAAGTCAGGCGTATGAAAGGCGCCTAGTGGCAGCCTAGGCGCACTACGATGACTTTCCGGCTAGATTCCGGCAAAAATTTGGAATATCCAGCAGAGTTCAAAAAATCCAACAAAAAACCAGTCTAAAAAACCATAAATAGGTTTAATATTTTAAAAATCTATTTAAGTAGATTATTAATTGTTTTATAGTTAGACTTTATATACTTTTTAAAAAATTTTAAGCTTAAAAATGGTAACTTAATATTATGCGTCTAGTTTAAAAATGCCCTCGATTTTTTGCGCCTAACGCTTGGGCTCTGAGCGCGGCTTATGTGCCTTGAGTGCGTCTTTTACCTTTGACAGCAATGGTTTACAGGCTAAACATGTCTTTATCTATCTGTTTTATTTGCTTTTGGACTAGTGGCCTCTTTAAATATAGTTTCTTTTTTAGGGATATAGGTAAGACATGTCTACATGTTAACTTTTTATACCCTACAAAATATTATGTTACAAAAATTTTCTATAATCTCTAATGTTTACTCATGAGTTATTTTTATACCTTTTGTTAATTTATGTTTAAAAATAGTTGAATTTGTAGAAAATAAACATTAATTTAACAAGGAAAAGAAAGATATAAAGTTCACCTAACCCCTTTCCGTCTCGTTCGTGTGGCCACCTCATCCTCTCAACGCCCAAATTGAAACGCACCACGATACAACGAGTGGCACCACCGCTTTCATGTCGCTCACCCATACGTTCGAACCAATATGCCGGTGCCATCAAGTCAGGACCACGTGGTTGGTCATCAACTACAATTGTCCCCGAAAGCCATACATTCCTACTAGCACGTGGGAACCCTAGTGTCGTACAATGTAACAACCCAAATTGCTAACCACTAAATTTTTAACGACAAAGTTATTTCTCACGTATATCCTTAATATTTGCGGCCTGTAAGCAACGTCTACTACTTTACCACCGTGAGAAACCACGACCACACTCGATGTGCATGAACCCTGTGAAATGGGTAAACCTTCGCCTCCCATCGGAATCTAACCAAGGATAAACCTGACCATTCAACCGGTGTCCTTCGAACTTGCATCGAGATGGATTTAAACCCTCGATCTCTAATATAGAAGGTAAGAGCCTACCCATTGGACTGAGTTTTCAGGACAATTTCAACAACTATTAGAGACTTACTTATCTTGATAGGGACATATGATTTTCTAACATAAAGGTTCATTTTTTTTGTCGGAAACTTATTTCTATGAGCTTAATGTTACAATTTTTAAATCTTTTGAGGTAAAAAAATTTAATAATGTACATAATATTAGTGTATTAAGGCTCCAAGGGGCCGCGTGACCCTGACTCAATTAGGGGGTTCATCCCTACATTACGAGGGATGGGAAAGAGAGTACCATAATACTCTTCAAGTATTTGTAAGTAACACATATATCTAGATTTGGTATTGACTTTCTTTTGGAAGGTCTTGTGTTGGAATGCAATCAAAGACATATTGCTGAGGTAATTAAAGTCAACATGTTTACTGGTTGTAGGATTCCTTCTGAGATAGCAATGACGAAGACTTTAGAAACATCGTCTTTAAGTATCCGCATTCCAGCCCGTTCAAAAAATATTAATTATATTATACCACTACTTTCTTCCTCAAAACTGCTTATTGATGCTACATGAGACAACACGTGAGTGTAGCCATACCTAACATACCTAAACTTTCGAGACCTTTTTTCTTTTTAGCATTCTTCCCCTTTCTAAGCCCGGATATAGCTAGGTCCCATGCGATCCCTTTTTAATCTAAACTCACTGTGAATATCAAAAATAAATAAATAACAACAACAATAAAAACAAAAACAAAAACAATAACAATATAAGAATAGTAATAGTAATACTAATGCTAATAATAACAACAATAATAATAACAATAATAATAATAATAATAATAATAATAATAATAATAATAGAAGGCTTGATCAAGCTTTAATATCAACACATATGAAAAGATGGTATCTTATTAGATAAACCACAATAACATTACAATATGTAAATGTATTATGTGGTTTGCCAATTGAAGGTAATGTAAGCTCACGCATTGATATTATTTTAAATGGACAAATTGCATCAAAGTTTCGAAATTTGATGGGTGTTGAATGCTTTTGAAAACAATAAATGGACATAAGACAAACCTTCTTTTTCTTTAAAATATAATAAAGATAAATTTATCTGAAAATTCAACTAGGCTGCAAATAATTCAATGAGCTAGATTGATTATATATTATTTGATTGATGCAACATTATTTCCTGATTGTGCTATCATCTTGGTCCACATCAATTATTTAAATCAATTGAAAGATTTAAATGAATGTGGTGGATTTAGTTGGGTTAGTGTTGTATTAACTTGCCTCTAAAAATATTTATATAGGGTAACTAATATTTCAAAAGTGAAGATCGATTATCCTATGTTTTTACTACAATTTTAGGCTTGGGGAAGATTCAATGGGTTTGCATCAAAAATTGTAATTAACTAGGTTTATTCACCCGCGCGCTGTGGCGGGTTATCACAGTATACTTTCGAGAATGGGTATTATATATCATTTACAAAAACATAAGTTACATAGCAAAATCAAATTTCTCATCACGAACTAAACCCTAAGCCCTAAAACCTAAACCAAAACCTTAAACCCTAAACCAACAAAAACCCAAATCTCTAGACAAATTTCTTAAATTTAATAAAAACCCAAATCTCTAAGCAAATATCTCAAAACGTCACTATATGAATCAGACACCTATGCACTATGCGTTACTATTAAAAAAATATATATATATAATATCATGGGGACCCACTACCTATTTAATATTTATATTTTACTATTCAATTTCATCAACTTTAATTATATATAATATAGTAATATTGATTTCTGAAAAACATACGGTGCACGATATGTGTTAAAATTTAGGCATATTATTTCACATATTTTTGCCAAATACAAGACCTTCAAGGGGCGAGTCATTATCATTAGAATTTGATATGTTTTGCTTAAATAATAGTATGGATGACACCAACAAGACTAATGTAGTTATTGATGATAATGAGAATTTAGCAAATTGTAAAGGACAACATTAGATAAGCTAACCTGGTTGTGACATACGCGAAATATTATTTTATGTGGAACATGCTACTTTATTTTGGATATTAATTGATGATGTATTATCTTGTATGTTTATTTATGATGTTTTATGTAGTAATTCTAATTTATATGTTATTTTAGTTGTTAGATATTCATAACTTAGTAAAGATGAAATAAACAGTCAAATGTTTAAATGAAAAAGATAATAATTAAAAAAGGTTAAATTTTTAACCTAACTAATACATCCACTCAAGTTGATTACTATAAAAACATTATTTGAAATGCTGGTGAGATGCATGAATAATATGATTATGGTGTGATTATTTTATAAAATATTTTCATGTGAAAAAGTTATAAACATATAAAAATGTAAAAAAAAAAAGCAAAAAAAGAAAATGTCTTTTCCTATTATATTCTTCAATCATATTTATTTAATATGTTAGACTTAACAATTGATTTAAGTTAGAAGACTAAGATCTCTATATATTCTTTTTATGCAAAATCTTTTTTTGAGATATTCCAACACATGTGTGTGTTTGAAATTAATAATAATTATACTAAATTGATTAGAACCCTAAAACCCATTAGACTTGTGATTATCCAACATATAGTCCGTAATGACAATAAAAACATGGTAAAAGTAGGGGAAGGATAAATTGAAAATTCATTTAAGTTGAGAAACCTATGAAACTTAGTGTAACTTTCAAAAAAAATTCTTTTTTTTTTTTTTGTGTTTATGATGTAATATTTTTTATTATAAGAAAATAAAAAAAAATTAAATAAAAAAATGTTATATGCATTTGTTACACATATGTTACATAATTGATCTTTTGTGTTCATAATTTAACTGAGTAAATCTTCTCAAAAGAATCATATAGTTTCTATCTTGTATTTGCGCAAGATTTACAAAAGATGATTCAAAGTTTTGTCATTCAGAAATATGCACAACACAAAATGAAGCTAGGTCTTCTAAAAATCCTCTAGCTTAAGTCCTGAATGCTGGGTGACTAAACATGTTCGTCACATGAGAAAACATGCATTTAAACAAGTCAACACTAGGTTGGTGAGTTCATAAGTTTAGTTATTTAAATGCTTTCAGAGTTATTTACACAACATCTTGTAATACAAAACTCTCAGTTATTCTTGTTTGGCATTAACTCATTCTCATGTCCTCTCTATAGATACACCTACATATAAGATATTGTCCAGTCAAGCATGCTTATATATAGGGCATACGTAGGGGACAAGCCCCAGCCGACATCCCACCACACACTTGACAGAACTCAATACCACCTGTATTGTGGATATAGATACCCATTTCATCACACGTAGGCTTATTCATGATCAGAGTTTCTCATATGATAACCCATTACATTACCATGATATTACATGGCACAATAGGTTTCTAAATAGCACAGTTCTCCACAGTTATAAATGGTGGACTACCACATATATTAATGGTGGTATGTACCTTTATGTTGTAAAGAGTAATACTATCCACATCTATTAATGGTGGATTACCACAGTTATAAATGGTGGTATGTACTTTTATGTTGTAAAGAGTAATAATATCCACAGTTATTAATGGTGGATTACCACAGTTATAAAGGGTGGTATACTCTTTGACTTACTATTACTCACATATGATTAGGAAGTGAGAGTATGTCTGACACGTTGTTCTATCCCAGTTGTTCTATAGGATTGAATTGACCACATTTTGGCCACCACAAAGGCAAACCACAATGTCCTCAATTCATTCCTATCCCATAGTTTTCCCGAGACCTCACAACTATCTGCCACCAGTCTGTGACTCGAGAGAGGTCAGTCTCTCAGTCTACCGGTCCACAGGATAGAAGTGGTGAGATAATTAGCAGACACTATCCTACTCTTATCACCCGTGTCAGAAATGATATAGTTGGGAATAGGTTGACTAAAAATCAAAAGAGTTCTTATAGTCCTCACCCTATAGTCATCAACTCATAACCTCATGTTCATCATCACTTAGGAGTCTCGTAGATATAACACACATGTTCTCATGGAAATAACAGATCTAATCTCTTAGGATTAACTGAAATATTCTCACATGAATAATAGTTAAAATTTCCTTAGAATTAATAAAATAATTCAATAGAAATAACATGTATTCCTCATAAGGATTACAGTTGTAATCACATAGGAATAATAGTCTTGTCACTTAGAAATCATGGATATTGTATGGATATTATCTCATAGTCCTTACCATTTTGTAAACATAGTGTTGTAAGAACTAGTCTTACTACACTTTGTTATTACTATTGTTTGATGATATCATGAAGTCATGTAGTCCTAATGATATCATCCTTGATATGTTATGTAATTGTCATCACACTTGATTAATTCCATATGTCATAATTGTCATTCACACACATGCATACATACACATAGATATGATAATAAAGATGAAACCTTTATCATCTTAATAGCATTTGTTTTGAATTAATGTATTAAAACTTTTAAGTAAAAGAGTTAGCATGTTTCTCATCCCCGCATTTGAAATCAAAAGATTAGAAAATGGGCATATGAACTCACCTTGTTGTTGTAGTGGTTGACTAAGACTCAAGAAATGCACGCGCTCACTGTTGTCGTACTGATGTTGTATTCACGGTCCTGTGTTTGATTAAATGTTATATGAGCTATGATCCCTTATTTGATTGTTCTTTTTGAAATCTGAGTTGTTAATTGAGTTCGTGTAGTGAAAACGACATATTCTTGTGATTTTCGTAAGAATGGGTCATGCTAATGGGTGTTCACCCGAATGAGTCAGTCACCCGAATGAGCCATTCGCCCGAATGGCTCATTCGCCCAAATGAGTCACCCGAACGGCTCATTCTCCCGAATGGCTCATTCTCCTGGCGCATTCTTATGGCCATTCTCATGGTCATTCGCTCAAACGGGTTTTCAGCAATGAGAGAAGACGACTTTGAGTTTTAGTCGTATATATAGTCGTTTTGAGTGGGTTTATGTGAGTAAACTCATTTAGAAGGTGTATGGGTCGAAAAAGAGATGCTTAAAACCAGTTAAAACCGTGGTTGTGTCGGGTTTGTAGAAAACCCTAAAATCCGAACCTTTTCTCTAGAATTTCGTCCAACCGAGCTTGTTTCGGATTAGATCTTATGTACTTCCTTGTTCTACTCGTTGAGAGGGTCGTTTAGACACTAAGAACATGAAATTTGGTGGTGGTTTGCTATGGTGGAGTGGTGAAGAAGCTTAGAGAGAGAGCAGAGAGAGACGAGATCTTGAGAGGAGAGCGAGAGATGAAATTGGTTGGAAAATGGAAAGGAGAAGAAGAAAAATGGGTTTTTATACCCCGGGTGTTTACCCGCGTGTTCGGTCAGGATCGGTCGCGTTAAATCACGATTTCTCGTAACGTAACGTCTATTACGCAAAATTTTTATAAAAATAATTTAACTTAAATATTTTTAGGTTGTGATTCCTGATAAATATTATTTTTATTTTATTTTAATTATTTTAAGGTTCGTAATCGTTTATTTTTGCCGTTTCGTCTGAAAACGTAACTTACCCGCGTTTTCGTACAGAGCGCTAACTGTACGAATACGATCGTACGTTTCACTTTCTGATTTCGTTTTCTACTTGTCAGATGTCGTTCAGAACGTTAAACCCACAGATATGTTTGTGTGAATCGTCACCCACGCAAACACACTGTCAGTTTATTATTCCGAAACGATACTGAATTTCTGTTTTGCATTGAATTTCCTCACTGCCGGACTCAACTAAACACACCTAATTGCACATAATCACACTTGTTTCACCTTGTTTACTTATTGAATTATCGGCCATCTGATTTCTGTTATTTGTGAAGATCAGATCGCAACCGATGTGTTTTCGTTACTTGTTCTCACACGGTTGTTTCACATGAATTGTTGTATATACTGTATTTAAATTTTCACTTAAACACATACAACTGTTATTTGTTTTCTTAGTCCTGTTGTCACACAACTGTTATTCACATTGTATTTACACATAGTAAAAGGTGAAAGTACACATACCGTACGAATTGCCGGACGATCTGGTACTGTTTGTCACAGTCTCCCCTTGTTAAAGAAATTTCGTCCCGAAATTTAAGCATCGTTGTCAGGTACTACTTCTTCTTCAAACAGGTGGGGATATTTTGTCTTCATATGATCCTCACACTCCCAGGTAAACTCTGGTCCGTGCTTGGAGTTCCAATGAACCTTCACAATAGGAATACGGCTTCGTTTCAGTCACTTGACTTCACAATCCATAATCTCTACAGGTTCTCGCTGAGTTCATCACGAAGTTTGAGTCGGTATGCTACCGGACCAATTCGTTGGATTATCTCGAACGGTCCGACATACATTGGTGCTAACTTGGCCTTAGCCCCAAAACGAACTACGCCTTTCCACGGGGACACTTTCACATGACTCGGTCACCCACCTGGAATTCCAAAGGCTTTCGTTGTTTGTCTGCGTAACTCTTTTGGCGGCTATGTGTTTCTTGTAGTCTCTGTTGAATCTGGGAAATCTTGTCAGTTGTTTCCTGAATAAGTTCTAGCCTAGTAATTCTGTTATCTCCCACTTCGGTCCAACAAATTGGAGACCGACATTTTCTACCATATAGTGCTTCAAACGGAGTACATCCAATACTGCTATGGTAGCTATTATTGTAGGAGAACTCAATTAGTGGTAAATGATTGTCCCAACTTCCACTGAAGTCCAGGACGCATGTCTTCAACATATCCTCTAGGGTTTGGATTGTTCGCTCGCTTTGACCATCCGTCTGTGGATGATAAGTGGTGCTCAAGTTCACACTTGTCCCTAAGGATTGTTGTAATGATTGGCAGAACCGCGATGTAAATCGACTGTCCCGGTCTGAAATAATAGACAGTGGCACGCCGTGCCGTACTACTATTTCATTGACATAAAGTCTTGCCAGCTTGCCCATCTTGTAATTTTCCAGAATTGGTATGAAGTGAGCGGACTTGGTCAATCGATCAACGATGACCCATATAGAATCATGTCCGCTGGAAGTGCGGGGTAGCTTGGTAATAAAATCCATAGCTATTTGTTCCCACTTCCATTGTGGTATCTCGGGTTGTTCAAGCAAACCTAACAGTTTCTGGTGTTCAGCATTGACTTTGGCACATGTTAAGCACTTACCAACATAAGTAGTCACATCTTTCTTCATACCTGGCCACCAATAAAATCTCCTAAGATCTTGGTACATTTTTTCGGCACCAGGATGAACGGATTAAAGTGTCTTATGTGCCTCGTCAAGAATAAGTTTCTGGAGTTCTTCTACCGTCGGGATCCAGACACGATCCTGATAATAGATAACCCCGTCTTGTCTTGTCTCAAAATGTTTTTGGGCTCCACAATCGAGCTCGTTCCACAAGTTGTTTCTGGCCACTGCTTCTTCTTGTGCTTGTAGAATTTGATCTCTCAGACTTGTTTGCACAGTCATTCCCATTGCTCTAACGCGCAAAGGTTTGATTCTTTCCTTCCGGCTCAAAGTGTCTGCTACAACATTCGCTTTACCCGGATAGCATTTGATCGTTCAGGAGCTCAACCCAACGTCTCTGTCGCATGTTAAGCTCCTTCTGATCAAATATATGTTGTAAGCTCTTGTGATCTGTGAAGATTGTGTATTTTGTACCCTACTAGTAATGCCTCTAAATCTTTAAAGCAAAGACAACAGCTCCCAATTCCAAGTCATGCGTCGTATAGTTTTTTTCACGTATCTTCAGCTCTCGTGATGCGTAAGCAATGACTTTGTCTTGTTGCATTAAAACGCAACCGAGTCCCTGATGGAAAGCATCACAATAAACCACAAAGTCCTCATTGCCCTCAGGGAGTGTTAAGATTGGAGCATTGCATAATCATTGTTTTAGTGTTTGGAACGCCTCTTCTTGTTTCTGAGTCCACGCAAATGGTTCCCTTTTTTGGGTTAGCTTTGGGAATGGCAAGGATATCTTGGAGAAATTCTAAATAAATCTCCTATAATAACCCTTTTTCTACTCAAACTTCATTTGTCTTATATGATCTCATTGTAAATGTTATCTCATCTGTCATTACCCATTGTCTTTGCTACACAGGTATATTTTTCGCATTATCCGTGTCAAGATCTTGGCTGTTTGGCCGACCTATTTTAGATAATGTTGAGCTACCACCTTTTTGACTACCCATGTATTTAATCCATCATGATCACATCATGTGAATTTTATCAGCTCCACCAAATGATATAACCTTGTAGTTCTAGTACTAAATCTCCAAGTACACAATTATTTTAATTGCTAGACGTTCCCTTAATAAGGATACCTAGAGTTTTGATCCTAATATTATCTCGGACTTCTATGTCTAAGATTTGCGGATCTGATGTTAAGTCCCCTCAATTGTTAATGTAAGCGAATAACTATCTCATCATAGTTATTCATGTTGATCCTCATTTCTCATTTGTAATAACCAAAACTTATCGATCTAATGATGAAACTGGTTATGATCTCAATGATGTTCTATGACCCATTGATGTGTTGTAAAACACATCTATTTTTCCATGTGTTTTTGTTAAGTTTCAGTACCGTTTTATTCAGTTTTAGAGTCGATTTAAGCTGGTGCTTCACATTTCTGTAATTTGATGCTTGCAGGTAATAAACATGTTTATTTGGTGCTAAAGATCAAGAAAACGAGTTTCCGGTTGAACGAACCCGAAGACAAAAGAAGATAAAAGCTGGAAAATAGCTTTGTCGCGTATTGCGACATCCACATGAAACCCTGTCGCGTAGCGCGACAGGTGGAAAATGTCGTTTTTACCCTTTTAATGATTGCGGGTTTGACCCGACTATTTTGTCGGGTAGTGGGGGCCTTTGCGTAGCGCGAAGGGTTACTGGATGCCTGTCGCGTTACGCGACAGGGTTAAAAACGCAGAAAATCGAGTTTTAAGTTTCTGAAACGGCTGAGGCTAGGGTATTCGATTCTGGACGATTAGAGACGAGCATAGAGGCGACTAGAAGCTAGAGGACAAGATTGGAGTCGATCGGAATCATCGGGAAGCCCTAGACTAGTAATCGAAGGGTGTAACGTGATCGGTTTACTTTGTTTCTCTTGTTTCTCATGTTTTCTTACATTAAACAGATTATGGTTTGTTTTCATATGATGTTTAGTGGCTAAACTCTTAGAACTATCTAGGTTAGATGATTATGCATGATTGGTTTTGGTTTATTTCGGTTTTGGAACAATATGATGTGATGGTTTTTTGATTTAAAGATTTGGTTTTGAATATTGGATGTGTATGTATGTCTTTGGTTGTTATCATAATTAATATTATGTTCCTCATGTGTCTTGGCGATTGTCTGTCGCGAAATAGGTGCATGCTAGAATCAATTACTGTGTGTTTTTGATTAGTGGATGATTTGCTTCGGCCGAGTGATTCATAGGAATGTTTTATCAAGATTTAAACAAATAAGATGTGCAACTTGCTTCAATAGCCATGAGGTGAGAAGTTGTCGATGAGTCTTGGATGTCGGATGACTAGTTTAGAGACTTTGTGAGAAGATCTTTCTAGTATGTCTGTCATTTCTTGTTTATCGAGTCCAATAGGAAAACCCAAGTTATCCCTAGCATTTAAGTGAACTGTAACTTTCGTACTGTGAGGTAGATTGATTAACAGTTATTTCTTAGATGTTTTGAGATTATCATACTGTGAGGTAGATAATCTAACGGATATCTCATAAATAGTTGGATGACCTGTGAGGGAAATCCATGTGTCCGGTGGTTTAACGGCTTTTAGGATCTTTAGTTGACCATCCTTGAGAAGGGTCGAGGGTGCTCTAGATTTCCTTTGAGTTAGTATTTTAAGATCCCGGTATCACATTATTTCCATCCCCGATAGAACCGTGTCAAGCATGTATATGATTCAAACCTAGGTAGTGCTTCTTTCCTTCTCTGATTTAGTCTTTGTTTGCTCGTCTGTTTTTATTTCTAAGTGTCTTTTAAGTATATTTAGTTTTGTTAGCAAAACCCCCTTTCAAACAATTATTTTTATTTAAGTAAATCTGTATAGATAAGCATTTGAGTCTAGTTAGTACATTCTGTAGAAGTCTGTGGGTTCGATATCCGGACTTACTTTTGTCTTGCTACATACAATAGCTACACTTGCCTGTCGGTAGCTTAGGTTTTAGAGAGTCTAGATTTATTACTTTGTGTCTATTTTAGAGTCGGTTTTTAGTTAGTTTATTAGCTAAGCTCCGTCGACATCAAGTTTTTGGCGCCGTTGCCGGGGACTTCTTAGTCGATTGTGCTTACTAGTACTTTTTCTTATCTGTGCATATTTGTGTTTATTTTGTTTTCAATTTTATTTTATTTTATTTTATTATATTTCTTTCTGATTATTTTTATTCATTTGTTTGCAGGTTTGTTAGTGTATGCCACACCTACGCTCACACGGACCGCCTCCTGAGCTTTCATTGCCATCAAGGAGCGATTCACGGGACTTTTCTGAAGGTTCTACGAGCGAGGTAAGTGCTTCTACTCCCATTTCTGCAGATTTTTCTGAGCACACGTCTTCTTCTTCTTCTACTCACTCTAGCCCACGTTTTCATTTTGTTCCACCCATGGCGGCACGTCGTACTGTGCATCAGCAGGCCACTGCGGGTTTCACGGGGCTTAACAACCCCATTACACCGCCACCGATCCCAAATGAAAATTCGTGGCAGATTCCTTTATATATCATGGCCGCTATTAATAATGCTCAATTCAGCGGTCGTGATGATGAAGATGCACCCGCACACCTTGCTCGGCTCACACGCATCTGTGGCACCTTTAATCTTCAAGGAGCTACCGAAGATGCGATTTTCATGCATTTGTTTCCTTTTTCTTTATCAGGGCGAGCAGCCACTTGGCTTGACTCTCATCCTCCAGGCACTTTCACTACTTGGGTTAGCCTTCGGGATGCTTTTCTTAAAAAGTACTTCCCACCTGCTAAGGCTGCCCGCCTGCGAGATGAGATCCATTCATTCCGTATGGCACCTGATGAGCCTTATTATCTTGCTTGGGAGAGGTTCCAAAACCTTCTAAGCAGATGCTCCCAGCATGGTTTGTCTGATTGGGCTCTTGTAGAGAAGTTCTACAATGGTCTAACTTATGAGACTCGTGCTCGTTTCGACACTTCTGCGGGTGGTCATCTCATGGGAAAAAGGGATGTTGCTGAGTGCACCGATATGTTTGAAAGTTTTGCTCAGGCTGAGTATGAGCAGCGGTCTTCAAATAGGAATTCCACTCCTATTGCTAGTTCCTCCTCTTCCACAAGAGGAGTTCACCACATTAATGTGGACACTAGTGTTGCTGCTGCTCTTGAGTCTTTAGCTAGGGATGTCAAGGATTTGAAGATGAGAGTGGATCGGTGTGAGATTTGTAGAGGCGGTCATGCCACTTCTGAGTGTTTGGTGATCCACGAGCAGGCTAATTATGTAGGAGGACATGGTAGGTTTGGGCAATCTTATAACCCCGGTTGGGGAAATTCTCAGAACCAAACTTATAGATCTTCAGGCAATCCCCCGGGTTTCCATCATGGTTACTCTCAAAACCAGGGACAGGGGTAGTCTAGTGGTAGTTCTGGTAGCACTTCAGGTGTTGGTGGTGGTTTGGGTAGGATAGAGGAATTGATTACTCAGTTAGTGGCTAAGGATGCCACTACACAAAAGATCCTACATGAACATGACGTCCTCCTTAAAAATCAACAATCTGCATTCCTTGATTTGCAAAGAACGGTTGGTGACATTGCCAAACGGTTGGATGAACGGCCTCAGGGCCAGTTCTCGGGTCAGCCCCAAACCAACCCAAACGCCCATGTTAAGGCGGTCACTACTCGTTCTGGAGGAGGTAGAGGAGAGGTGTTCATACCACCGGTGTTGGTGGAAGTTGAGGAGAGTGAGAGAGTGGTCCCACCGGTTGATTTAGATGAGGAGGAATCGGTGGATGAGGAAATTGAAATGGAGACTCCTGGGAGGGTGCCCCCGAGGCTAGTCCCAGCAAGTACCGCACCTAACAGTGAGTCTCCCGTTGAGAAGCCGGCAGTTGGTAAGCCGGTCATGTTTAGACCCACCACGGAGATTGATCTTACCCGTGTTCCTTATCCGGCGCGCTTAACTAATCAAAAGCATGCTAAGGAATACGGGCATTTTCTTGACATGTTTAGACAACTTAAGATCAATCTCCCTTTTATTGAAGCCCTTCAGCACAAAGCTAAGTATGTCAAGTTTCTGAAAGAGTTGCTGAAAGGTAAGGACCGTTTAGGAGAGGTAGCCAACGTATCAATAAGCGCGGGTTGTTCCGCGGTGATTTTAAACAAGCTTCCCGAAAAGCTTGCAGATCCGGGAATGTTCACTATTCCGTGCTTATTTGGAGATGATGTGAGGAGGTATGCTCTGGCGGACTCAGGGGCTAGCATCAATCTGATGCCATATTCTTTATATGAGAAGCTAGCCCTTGGTGATTTGTCCCCCACACGCATGACTTTGTCGTTGGCAGATCGGTCGGTGAAGTTTCCACGGGGGATTTTGAAGAATGTGTTAGTCAAAGTGGATAGGTTTGTGTTTCCCGTGGACTTTGTTGTGATGGATATGGAGGCAGACATGAAGGTTCCCATCATTCTTGGGCGGCCATTTTTACGCACTGCGAAGGCTATCATAGATGTGTATGAGGGTAAACTCACTCTTGGAGTGGGTGATGAGAGTGTTTGTCTGTAGATAGCAAATTCTGTGAGAGCCAGTGGTGAGTTAGTCCATCAAGTGGATGGTGTGATTTCGTTGAGTGATGAGTTAGGTGTGAATGAAGTTGTGGGAGGAGGACCATGGGATGTTGGTGATTGTGGTCATGATCGAATTGCGAGGGATGAGGTTTCCCTTGATTTTCCCATCTGAGTTGAGGATTGTGGGCTCTTGGGTTAAACTCCCAAGTGTATTGTTTGTATTTCTTAGTTTCTTTGGTGTGTTTCATTTTTTTTCGTTATTGTTCTTCGTTGTTTTTCGTTTTCGTTTTTGTGTGTTTCCTTGAGTTTTGCAGGTATTTAATCATTTTGATGCAAGAAAGATGGATTTGAGGCACCAGGTATGTATTCTTTACCTTAGAATTGATTTTAGGTGTTTAGGAAGGAAAAGGGAGGTGAAAATTTGGCTAAGGCATGAAAATGCAAGAAACTCTATGGAAATTGGACCCCGTCGCGTCACGCGACACCCACGTTCCATACTGTCGCGCTACGCGAGACATCTGGTCAACTACGCGGGTCAACCACCTGTCGCGATACGCGAATGACAATTGAAAAACTGTCGCGGTACGCGACGGGACCGGGAATGCTTAAAAATGTTTAAAAACCCTGGTTTTCAAATTTTACCCCCAATTTCCTTTCATACATCGTGTTCACTACCATATGAGGCCATCTAAGTTCATTTTTGTTGCATTGGATTGATGTTTTTTTTTCAAATTTTTAGTTAGTTCTTAATTTTCTTTATTTGTTTTGTGTTTTTCTTTGTTAATTTTAGTTAAATGGTAGAGTGGGTTTGTGGTTGGACTTAATCATGGATATCATTATTATTATGTGTGGATGCTGGGATGTACTTGATCTTTGTTTTGTATAGATTTTGTTTGCATGTTTACAGCCTGTGGAGCAAAATGGTAGATTGTGGAGCTTTCTTGGAAAGACTGGCACTCGACAGTTTTCTCTTCAACCAGCCAAGTCATTTTCAGTTTTTATTTTTAGTTTTTAGTTTTAGTTTTTAGTTTTTCTTTGATTTTCCTTTTTCTCTACATTGAGGACAATGTAAAGTTTAAGTGTGGGGATGGGAAACTTGGTTTAGTTTGTGTTAGTAGTTAGTTTTAGGTTAAATTTTTTGAAAATTTTTCTTTTTATTTTTGTTTTTACATCTTTAGCTTAGATTTTCTTTGTCCTGGTTTAAGTTGGTTGCAAAAGCATGATGGGAAATGATAAGAGAGTTGGGTTCTGTGGTTTCATTCATAGTTAACTTGTTGGTTTGGGTTTATGCTTTGGTTATGGGATGTGTAAGTAGGCTCAACTGATTGTATTTATCCCGTAAGATTGGTAAAATTTCACTTAAATGCATGATTTTCATGGGAAACATCTTGGGAATTTGGAATTAATGAAACTGTTTTCTAGTTGTAAAGGAGTCTTTGCATAATAACAAGTAAGAGTTTTGAAAATCTGATTTTTGTTCGGCACATAAGTACTCTTTTATGAGAATAAATCCGAGTCTTATGGCGCCCCCATTTCACCAAATAAGCTGAGCTAAAAGAAAATAATAAAAGAAAGAATTTGGATGAAAACTTATGTGTCACACGCCGGGTTGCAGCCTGGTTGAAACACCACTGAGTTAAGTTCAATGTGTAAAAGAAAAATGCTCACGCTTTCATCTGCTTCCATTGTAAAATCTGATTTGAGAAATTTTTTTGTTTGTTTATATGTAAGGATGACTTAAAAGCTAGAATCCAGGATTGAGTTGATTTTAGATTACCTAAGTGTGGGTCAAATGAAATGAAATGTAGAACTTGAACTTAATGAACCATGATTGAGGGAAAAGAATAATCAGTATGGGTTTAATAGGATAACGATACTTGCAATCTCTACCAAAGCATTAAATTTGATTAACTACTTTAGTTGTGTAGAAACCATTTTGTCTAGCTATGATCCCAGATCTTTGCATAAGCCTTTTTCAGGGACGAAAAAGAGATAAGTGTGGGGATGTGATGTGTTGTAAAACACATCTGTTTTTCTATTTGTTTTTATTTCGTTTCTTTACCAGTTTATTCAGTTTTAGAGTCGATTAATGCTGGTTCTTCACAATTCTGTAATTTCATGCTTACAGGTAATAAACATGTCATTTTGGTGCAAAAGATCAAGAAAACGAGCTTCCGGTTGAACGAGAACGAACCCGAAGACAAAAGAAGATAAAAGCTGGAAAATAGCTTTGTCGCGTATCGCGACATCCACATGAAACCCTGTCGCGTAGCGCGACAGGTGGAAAATGTCGTTTTTACCCTTTTAATGATTGCGGGTTTGACCCGACTATTTTGTCGGGTAGTGGGTACCTTCGCGTAGCGCGAAGGGTTACTGGATTCCTGTCGCGTTACGCGACAGGGTTAAAAACGCAGAAAATTTAGTTTTAAGTTTCTGAAACGGCGGAGGCGAGGGTATTCGATCTTGGCATAGGAGAGACGGCAGAGGCGACCAAGAAGTGATTTTGGAGATTTGGGAAGCAAAAGATTGAAGAATCAAGGCTTAGGATCGAAGACATCGGTGTTCATCATTCGGTTTATTCGGTTTCTTTGTTTTTATTCGATTCCTATGTTTTTCATTTACTTTAAATAGATTATGGATTGTTTACATATGATGTTTATTGGCTAAACTCTTAGAACTATCTAGGTTAGATGATTATGCATGTTTGATTTTGGTTTAATTCGGTGTTGGAACATTTGATGTGATGGATTTATGATTTAAAGATTTGGTTTTGAATATTGGATGTGTATGTGTATTTTTATGGTTGAATGATTGATATTATGTTCCTCATGTGTCTTGGCGATTGTCTGTCGCAAAATAGGTGCATGCTAGAATCAATTACTGTGTGTTTTTGATTAGTGGATGAGTTGCTTAGGCCGAGTGATTCATAGGAATGTCTTATCAAGATTTAAACAATTAAGATGTGCAACTTGCTTCAATAGCCGTGAGGTGAGAAGTTGCCGATAAGTCTTGGATGTTGGATTTCTAGTTAGAGCCTTTGTGAGAAGATCTTTCTAGTATGTCTGTCATTTCTGTTTATTGAGTCCAATAGGAAAACCCGAGTTATCCCTAGCATTTAAGTGAACTGTAACTTTCGTGCCGTGAGGTAGATTGTTTAACAGTTATTTCTTATATGTTTTGAGATTATCGTGCTGTGAGGTAGATAATCTAGCGGATACTTCATAAGTAGTTGGATGACCTGTGAGGGAAATCCATATATCTGGTGGTTTAACGGCTTGTAGGAACCTTAGTTGACTATCCTTGAGAAGGGTCGAGGGTGCTCTAGTTTTCCTTTGAGTTTAGTATTATAAGATCCCGGTATCACATTAGTTCCATCCCTGATAGAACCTTGTTAAGCATGTATATGATTCAAGCCTAGGTAGTGCTTCTTTTCTCCTCTGATCTAGTCTTTGGTTGCTCGTTTGTTTTTATTCTGAGTGCTTATTAAGTATCTCAGTTGTTAGTAAAAACCCCCCTCCTTATTATTATTTTATTTAAGTACAAATTTGTATAGATAAGTCATAGAGTCTAGTTAGTACAGTCTGTAGAAGTCTGTGGATTCGATATCCGGACTTACTTTTGTCGTGCTGCATACGATAGGTACACTTGCCTGTCGGTAGCTTAGATTTTAGAGAGTCTAGATTTATTACTTTGTATCTATTTTAGAGTCGGTTTTTAGTTAGTTTATTAGCTAAGCTCCGTCGACATCATATATATATATATGTATAGGGGAAGGTTATTTTGAAAACCCACTTGAGTTGAGAAAACTTTGAAAACAATGAAAAAAACCATTTAAAAAAATCTTTTTTTTCATTTTTTTTTACAATTAGGTTACATCATTAGGGTCATTTAAAAAAAAAAATACAAAAAGCGCCGAGTAGTTTTTTTTTAAAAAAATTTAAAAAAACGATGTAACACAGACGTAACATCGCTGTACAGTACTGAAAGAAGAGGTTACGTCAGTGTTACATTTTCGTTTTATTAATTTTTTTTTAAATTGTGTCGGCGCTTTTATATTTTTTGATAAAAATGACACTAATAATGTTACAAAAGTGTAAAAAAAATTTAAAAAAAAAAATTTGTTACATAGGGTTTTTTGAGGTTTTCTCAACTCAATTGGGTTTCCAATTTATACATGCCCTATATATATATATATATAATATATATATATATATTATTACTATGAATATATATAAATATTTATACTATTCTATTTTTTGATATATATATATATATATATATGTATTTATTTATTAATTACTATTTAAATATAATATAAATATTTATACTATTCAATTTGGTTGCTTTTAATATATATATTAATAATAGTTATTAACTTATTATATTTTATTAAGTAGCTTCATTCTAAAAAGAGAAGCTGACTCGACCAACAAAAGGTATTAACCTTGTGTACAGCAAGTATAATCAAGCTCTTAGAAGAAGGTACGGTATGCGTGATACGATTGACCCAATTCTCTTGGATGATGAATATGTAGAAAATCCTCATCAATGGTTGAAAGAAGCCTTATAGCAGCAGGAGGAGGAGTAGGAGGAGGAGGAGGTCCAAGTGTTTGAGGGTGAAAATTTGACATGGGATCATGTTGCGAAGGCTACGGGGGAGGTGACTTATTCGAGAAGATCAAAGATTGGTAAAAGGCAAGCAGAAAACAATGGTAAAAAGGGTGCCAAGACCTCCACATCAAGCACAAAGCCAAAGAAAACGATGTTGGTAGATAAAGATGATTTTGATGTTGAAGCTGAAGAAAATGATGTTGCATCTTATAAGGATTTTGTGCCAACATTGGATCTCGATAATGACGACGACGATGAGCTGGAATATGAAGATTTAAGTAATTGATAGCGAGAAATTATGACATATTTTAGCTATTTTGGTGGTGTAAAACTATGAATGTTTATTTTGTTGCTATTTTGGATGACTAAAGATACTTATTAAGCTTTTATATTATTTTATCGCTAAACACGAAATTCGGGGGCTATTTGCCGATATTCGCTAAGTAGTTATAGGTAGCTTATCGCTATTTACTGTTATTCACTGTCAATAACTATAATTAGTAGTTAGGCTTTAAATTCTGTGAATTTTTAGTATCCGATCAAGCCATGTAATAAGAAAAACAAATTTGTTTGTATGTTGTATCACACAAACTTGTTATGACTACCTCCCCTATTGTTAGTTTGGATTACCGCAATTTCTTCTAATACCAACATTGAGGAACATGCCTCTCTTTGTTGGGTTCGTAGTCCTTATTTGGGCAGAATAGACGGCAGGATACAAGGGGAAGGGCAGCTGGCCCTAACCCTCATGGCGCCTGTTCTATTTTTGTTAACTTTATTTTTCAATCCCTTTATATAGATCGTGTACTTGTAATGTTGAATCACCTCTCGATAAAAATATCCTACTTACCACCCGTGGACGTATGTCAGTTTAGACCGAACCACGTTAAACCCTCGTGTTCTTTATTGCTTTCATGTGTGTGTGTTCGGGCTCATGTGTGTGATATCCCTAACAAGTGGTACCAGAGCCAAGGTTCTTGATCGGGGATCACACGAGAACACCACGATTGAACCAGTCCCGCTGCTGCCGCCCGTTGTTACAGCTGCAGCCGCTGCTGCCGCCATTGTTTGCCGCCACAAGAGGGTTGATTGTCGGCTAGGGTTTCATCACTCAGCCACCGACAATCAAGATTAGTGTTTCGTTTGAAAGCTGTCAATCGCCGCTACCGCCGCTAGGTTTCCGACCAGTCGCCGCTAGGGTTCCGACCAGCCGCCGCCGCCGCTAGAGTTCCGACCTGCTGCCGGCCTGCCCTTCACACATCCAATTTCATCTCTGCTGGATCAAATTGCCGGATAACCTACCGTTTCTACACCTTCAATTTCATTCCGGATTCATCACTGTTGGATCTAATCGCTTGCGCGCGCCCCCAATTTCCACGATTTCAAACTGTTGGCTGATTTTCCGACTTCGCTACTCACATAATCGCTGATTTCAGCATCTGTTGATTTCACTTTCAATTCCGATTTCATTAAAACTCACGATTTGATTCAATTCCTATCCTTTAATTCATGATTTCAATTTCAGTTATGATTTGATTCAATTCCGATTTGCTTCAATTCGTATATCTTACTCTGAAATTCTATCATTCTTGTTGGGTTAGACACTAGTCTCTGCTTTATATTACCCAGCTTTCCTGTTTTCCTTATCAGTCATGGTAAATCACATCTCGTGATTAGATGCTCACGAACAACTGATCATTCACCTTCAACGCGAAGTGGCAGAAATCAAAACATCTCTCCAATTGTTGCACGAGGATCGAGCGACTTCAATCGAATTTCGCCAAATTGTTCTCAATTGGATGAAGAAACAGGGCAAACAATTTGTTGAGACTCAGTTCTGGTACTTCCTCCGGGCTCCAAGGATGGTTCAGTGGATTTGCAGAAGCTTCAATTGCCTGAATTCAGTGGATTTCAACCTCCGAGAGACATTCAAAAGCTAAACCTCAATTTGGACACAACTTCCACTCATGCCTTGACAACGTGGAAGAGAGGATTCTACCTAATCCCAGCAACATTTATGTTTTCCATTATGGGGATCCACTTGGGCCTTTTGAAGCTACTAACGTATTAGGCCAATTTATGCTCAAACTGGGTGGTTCAACGCAACCCTATGACTGACAGTCCACACCCCAACCAGAGAATCCGTGTTCGTTACCTGCCATCCGATGAGGAGCCACTCTACTCCGGAGTTGGGACATGTTTTTCATCATGATCGAGTAGTTCAATATCTTTTACGTATGGATTGGAAAGGTAACGTAAGAAGAAAAGAATTTGTTTGCGTTGGGGTAATAGATATGGGCCAGCTCACAAATGTCCGGAAGGAATGATAATTGGAGCAAGACACGATTCATGGTTGACTCCCAAGTCTTGAGGAAAGACTTTTAAATATAGGGGGTGTAATGATAGAGATTATAGCTATATTAATATGTTAGTAATAGTTAGTAGTAATGGTAGGTTCTAAATAAGGGTAGTTTAGTAATATTGATATCTAGTGTGTTTGATTATGGATTATAAATAGAGGTTAGGATGTTGAGTGAGGGGAGGAAGAGTTGTTTAGAGTTTAGCCAAGTTGTGGCTAGGTCTCCTGTGTTAACAGTGGGAAAGGGCTTAGCCCTAGAATCCATATTATCCATATACATTTTATGTAATCTCTTCCATTTCCAGTTCTTATCATTGTTCTTATTTGTGTCTCTTGAATGATTACATTACTTGATTGAGTGATCAATTCTCATCAATTAGCACCCTCTTTTTTAGATAGTTCTTAAACTTTGTCATTCAATTTTAAAACAAGCATTTATGTTAACTAATATGGTTGAATAAAAAATAATATACATATTTGATCTTAAAAATAGGAGTACGTAACTGGATTTTTTGCATAACTAATCATCATCATTATACTCATATATCCCACCATTAGCAAATTAAGGTAGGGCCTAAGGATTTAAGATATAGACAACCTTATCTCTATCTCGTAGGAATAAAGAGGTTGCTTCCAATGAGAACCCCATCAAAAATTACCATAAAAAGTTTAATCAATATGCCCTCTCATAGTCCACATGGAATGCGGTACGTGGTACGAAAACGGGTACGCAGTTCGTACATTTCTAAAGTTCGGTACTAAGGGGGGTAGGTTCATTCCGGTACAACGCCAATTCGATACGCGGTACGGTGTATCAATATTTTTGGTACACCGTATCCTATACAAAACATGTTAAAAAATTCATAACAATAAGCATATTCCTTAACTTAATAATAACTTAATGGTTCATAACAAAAATTTCATTTCATAATCAAAATTCATAACTGCATAAGATCTTCATAACAAAAAGTCAAAAACTTCATAGTTCATAATTCATACTTCATAAGTTCATATTTCATAACATAAAAATAGACAGAAGCCACAAAATGTTCAAAAATCAAAATAGTGAAAAGTGAAGAAAACTAATTCAGCCTTTGTCTTTTTCCTTTTGGGTCTTCATCTTGTTCTCCACCTAGATTTATCCATTGCATATCTTCATAGATGGTACTAGGGCCTTCCAAGTAATCATTTTCTTGCATTGATAACCCATTTTCTCGTTGGCCCGATTCGCGATTATACAAGTCACATATCGTTGTTTGATCAAATGGGTACGTGAATCGGATCAATTGAGTTCGAAATTGAAGAATTTTCGGACGCCATGAACCTCCGTACCAGATCGCGTACCGCCGGCGATCGGGACGACTTTGTACCGCGTTTCGGTACGGGCGATCTAGATCGCGGGACGTGGGGTAATCAGCGTTTCCTGTGACTGTTGCCCTCTATTGATAATATGTTAGTAAATGAAAATGACAATCTATAATATTTTCAATCGAACTATCTTTTGTGCATGAAACTCCTTTTCTTAGAAAATATATACACATCTACTACCATATGGGGCCTTTTGCCCAATGGCACCAACAAACAAGCAAACATACCCTGTAGAATTTTACTAATTAGTAGGATCATGTGGGGGGTGAGACGAAGGCAAACTTTACCTTATCCTAATGGAACAAAGAGACTGCTTCTAAAGAGACCCCCGACGCTCAATGATACCAACATGTATAGGTATTGTCTCTCTTTGGCCTCCTCAAGAGGTTGAAGGTTCAAATATTGTGGACAAATGGTAAATGTCTATATTTCATAATTAAAATTCGTTTTTGTTTATGGAAATGGCATGTGGCAGTGGCACAACTCATGTTAGTCCATGCATTCACATTGAAGCAAGGTTCCAACTCATTCATCAAAAAATTCTTTTCTCCTATATTCATAGCCACTTTTCACTTTGAGAACAACATGAGATGTTACAATTGCATTAATACACTTGCATCATTAAGTTTCAAAATATCATTATTTCATTTCCTACATTTTAATTGCTCCATACTTGTAAACATTCATTGATGGCTGGTGATACATTAACAAGTTTTCTCACATTTAATGAGGATGTTAGCGCATTTGGATAATGGATATAGCTTACAGAAAACAAGGCTGGTGGCAAACTATTTGAGCATTTAAAGATGATATATACGATGTCTAACTTTTAGTATTCTACACACACACCACCTCCTCCAAATTTTTGATAAATTCGTCAGAAGGGTCATGTTTCGATTCTTATGCTAAAAACTAAAAGCTTTGTTTGTCAATAGCCATGTTATAGATACAATAGCAATTTTTCCTTTACTCTAATCGAAATGAATACATATGCAGGTAAATCAACACGCCCATCAGCCAAAGTAACACGTATTCCTAAATTTGAAATAAGCAGAGTTCTGAGGTTTCTAGTATTCTAGGTTCAAATTTTAATCCAAACCAATTTACTAGTTTTGTAAAGAAGAATTTTAGTATCAAAGAGTGATGAAATTGAAAATACCTGAAGCTCTGGGAGATGGATGATCCATCATGCGCAAAACCCTTTTGGAGGAATTAAAGGTTTGGAATAAAAAAGCAGGTGATGAAGCAAATACTGTGCAGATTCTCCTGGATGAAGATGAAAGTATGGGACAAAGAGAGAGTTTAAGAGCGTAGAGGCTGATTGATGGTAGATTACTGTAAGCTCTCAACATTCTTCTTTCGATTCGTTTCAGTTTCTATGTGGATTTGGATTTGGATTGGTTTGGGGTAGCTGAGGTTTTTAGTATTTAAAACCGAAACCGAAACTAAAAAAGGGAAGAAAAATAAATAAATAAATAAAAAGCCTCTTACCTAAAAAAATTCTATCACTAACATGTCCAAATAGCAACCAGTGTAAAATCATTACAAACCTGTTAGAAATTACAAGTATGCTGGAAATTTGAAAAGTTTCAAATTTAATATGAATTAAAATCAAAGACTTTTTATATTACTCAATTAAATCATGACTCTTCAAATTACATATATTGATTATATGTATTATGTCAAGACTCTTGGTATCACATTCATGTAGTATAAATATAAGACATATGTTGTCTTGTTAAGTTGTTGAAAAGAATACTACATACCATCACACACAAACTTTGAAGAATCTCCAACTTTCTCAACTCTTCAAGCTCTTGTTTAAGATATCTTTTTCAGATGCTAGGCTAATCCCGGCAGTACACAAACTGTTTCGGTTGTTGTACCCTGGAAGACAGACGCGTTCGTCTTGAGAAGAGGCGCGAAATCTGTTTTAAGGGAAGCGTATTGAATACGTGCCTCGACTTCAATCATCAACACTTCTAATTCATGTTGCAGTGAAAAATAAGTGGAAGACACAATTGATTGAAAACATTGTAAAAAGGCTTGATTAAAGACTCAACATGGATCATGCTCAATCAAGAAAGCTATTTGTAGTATCCAGCGAAGACATTGATCAAAACAAGTTTGGTATATAAATTAGTAATTTATATTCTTTTATTTTAGTCGTGTAACCAGTAATGTACTAGATTATTTCTTACTAATAGCGAGAGAATCGTTATTATTTATATTTGATTATTGTTTTTAATAAAAAAAACATGAACTCATTTCCTACAATCTTAAAACAGACTTTCGTGAAAAATCTTATAAATAAGAATTTTGGGTTCATGAAAGTTAAATATAAACAAGTTGGTCGGGTTTTGTAATTGGAGTACAATATTTAATCTGAATACCGTGTTACAAGACATGTTTTGATTCATTGTTTCGAGTTCATAGGTTTTGATTGTGAATTTAACCATGAACAATTTTTTGTTAGCTTCAATATATGTTTTTGAACATTCATTTTCTAATAATCTTATTAGGAAAAAAAATAAAAAAAAATGTGGCTTTGAAACACATATAAAATGTTTGTTAACATATTTTTTTAACATGCATGTTAGAAGTTTATTATTATTATTTTTAAAAATAATACCGGTTACGAAACCTTTACACTTCTAACAAGCATATTAGATGTAATTATTGTTATTGGTAAACAGTATTGATTTGAACAATTTAAGTTTTCTAATTGACGTGTTAGAAACAAGGTGGTTTCGAAACGATATAATCGGTTAACAATATTTAACTTATATTTCTAATGAGCGTGTTAGAAATTATTATGTTGATTAAAATAATAAATATTCTAACAAACACATTAGAAAACATTGTGTTTGAAAAAGTTCTTATGCATTTATATTTCTAACAAACATGTTAGAATCGAGAGTGTTTGTGTAATACTTTATTTATTTTATAACAAGCGTGTTATAAAAGATAACTTGCAAAGTAATAAGTTTATAACGATTTTTGTAATCGTTTATTTTCTAACAAATGTGTTAGAATTAGTTTATTTGGTATAAATATAATAAGCTTAATAACGTTTTTGATAATCGTTTATTTTCTAACAAGTGTGTTAGAATTAGTTTATTTGGTATAAACATAATGTGCTTTATAACGATTTTGGCAATAGTGTTTTTTCTAACAAGTATGTTAGAATCAGTTTATTTTGTATAACCATAATAAGATTTATGGCGATTTTGGTAATCATTTATTTTTTAACAAAGTGTGCTAAAACCAAATTATTTTATAAACAAAAAGGCTTTATAACGGTTCGAGTAATCGTTTATTTCTAACAAGCGAGTTAGAATCGATTTGTTTTTAAACGAAAATCTTTAGAAACGATATTTGTAATCGTTTATTTCTAACAAGAGTGTTGGAACCGGTTTGTTATATAAACATAAAAACTTTGAAAATTTTGTTGTTTATTTTCAAACGAGCACAATAGAAATTGGGTTGCTATAAAAAAATGTTAATTTTAACTGGTTAGTTTTCATGACGAGATAGAAGTATGTTTGGATAAAAATGTTTAAGTAAACATTTTATTCATATGCGTGTTAGTCAAGCATTATGTAATAAGATTGCTTTATGTAGGCATTTTTCAATTCTCTAACGTGAACGTTAGATACGATTTTTATAATTGACTAAATTCTAATATGATTATTAGAAAAAGTTTATGTTATAAACAATAAATTGTTTTATGTAAACAATTTAATTATCTTACATAAAAGTTAGATACGATTTGTGTAATCGTTTTATTTTGAACAGATTTGTGACTGTTTGTTTTAAAGTTTCAAAGTGAAACAACTAAAGAATGAAGATGTTATTGGAGCCATTTTTGATTTATCCCAAAGGACACGTGTCATTGCATATCGAGGATGGTTCCTTATGACAGGTGCAACCATTCATGCATCTTCTGATCTAGATGACATTGAAATGCCAGATACCGAAAGTGTTCAAGATAGTAACATTATATGACTTGATGTTTAGAAGTCATCTATATGTCTTTTCAAACTATTACAAATAAACATTTGTTTTGGTGTGTTGGTTGTGTTCAATTTCTTAAGATAACACATGCGTTTATGCACAATAATCACTATAACATATGAAAGAGATATATGTTATAGTTAACTATATTAATAAATTATGTGGGATTTATTATAAAGTGATGATGACATATAGATGCTTCTGTTTCTTTCATTGTGTTTGAAATTATGTGGATTATGTGTCTATTAACTTAAAAGAGCATCCTAAATACATAGTATGAGATTATGTGTAACAAATGAACATTTTAATTAATTTGTAATAATGGGTGTATGTGTTTTATTGAGAGAGGACCTCAAAACATACCATGTGCCGAGGTCACTTACGATGATTTGATAAATGATAACAGTGTTGAAGAAATAACACTTTGAGACTTGATGTGTACATATCATACTTGTATCGTTTAAAATATGTTATTTGTTATATTTTATTATGTTCAACTATGACTTGAGTTTATTTATTTTAAAAATAAATAAGTTGATTTAAAGATAATAAAATGATATTTAAATGTTGGTGGATTTTAATTTTAAATAAAATACATATTTTAACAGAAAGTACAAGTAGTGATTTGCATGAATACAACGAGGGAGTTGTGATCATTACTTATGTTGCAAGTCACAAATTAAACATCAAATGTATGTGGTGAGTGCATTAAGATGAAATATACAAAAACGAAAAATGTCGTCTAGTGTTGAGAGCATCAACATGGAAATTCATAAGTGTGTTTTGATTACTATAACATAGGAAAAAAATATATGTTATTATTGTAAAAAATCTTAATAAATTTTGCACATTTATTAAAGATACTTACAATAGTGATGGTCTTGTAGATTATGCTACAACCATTAACGTTATTGAAGCTATGTGGAAGATTTATCCTTCAATTTGGGAGAGTATCCTAATACATGGTTTCATTGAAACAACAACATAAATGTATAAATCACTTTATACACATGGGATGTCATATTAAAGATACTTACAATAGTGATGGTCTTGTAGATTATGCTACAACCATTAATGTTATTGAAGCTATGTGGAGGATTTATCCTTCAATTTGAGAGAGTATCCTAATACATGGTTTCATTGAAACAACAATATAAATGTATAAATCACTTTATACACATAGGATGTCATATTGTTGAGTATCAATCTTGTTGACTATATCTCAAGAGTCTAGTGATTTTATACAAATAGTATTCATCATATGTTGATGAATGTGTTCACCAAAGTGACTTGAGTTAAGACATATGTTTAAGTTCTTATGATTAAATGGTGAAGCCTTAGAGATTAAAAGCAAATGAGTTATGATCCTACATAATGGATGAAGTTAAATATGGTTATGAGTTTTCCTTAAACTAAGGATTTAATAATCTCACCATTCTTGTCTAAACTAAGATATGAATGTTTGTAGAGATAATGTGTTATCTCTAGGAGTTGTGATTGATCAGAATGACGCATCTTCTGCTCACATGCTAATATTTTAGTCTAAAGCATTCTAGACTAATACATATTAATTTAGATGCTCTGCGGAGATTAAATTAACTTTAAACATTTAATATGTGTGATAACATGAGAATGAGTTTCGGTTCATATGAGGAGAACGCATGGAGTAATATGTATGGATGAAGTTAGTGACACAATGATGTATATATGTTTGATATCTTATCACATGTGTCAAAGTCATCAAAAGATAAATTGCTCAAACTTAATCAAAGTGCAAGCAATGTGGGGGAATGTGTCATTTACGAAACAACCCTCTAGAGTTTGTAAGAGATACTATTTGAGAAGTTTCTCAATCTTTTGTGAAAAAAAGAGAACTTTTCACAGCACGATTTTAATAATTGGGAAATGGTTATCTAATAAGACTCAAATGTGGGGGTTGCTTGCACTTAATACAAGTATGTGAAAGATTTTGTAATAAGGATTTTAGTGATCCAAATAAATATTACAAATTCGTGACCAAGTAGGGGTACATGATGGTTATACGGAGTCAATCAAATTGATTGAACTCAAATGTCAATTGGTAAAATTCAAATTGTAGTTAGATATTTGAAAAAGCTTACCAAAGGCATGGTGAAACGTGTTTAGCCTTGAAATGAGTTTTAAATCATTCTAAAGACATGGTTATATAACTTGATCTAAGTTGAGATCACTAGTTATAATCTTATAAATTGAAAAAAGGGCTAGTATGACTTGTAAGTCAAGAACACGTTATAACAACTTATCTCAATTGCAATATATCGTTGTTGACTTGGTGAAGTCAAATATAATGTTTTGGATCCAATAACATGAGAGATTAAGTTGAGGAATGTGACTAAAGCCCATATAAAGAGATATTTGAAGGAAACCTAACCTTGTTGATTGGAGATCCCAAGATCTAGGTTCAATAGGACAACTAATTCATATATCTAGGGTGGTCACTGTGGGGGCATAGTCGTACAAGATGTATAAGATAATATATATATATATGTTGATATATATCCTCCTAAACTGTAAAAGGGTGTTTAAATAAGTCCTTGTCCATTCGTATAAGAATCAGTGATATTGTTGTGTCAGGCTAAGCATAATATATGGTTAATGATGTGTGTAAATCATGATAACCAGAATGCTTTTAATGATTTGTGGACAAATCACCTATGTTAGAGAGAAGTGGGGTCGCTTCGAATGGAATTGTGGGGCATAATTCCTAGAGCTCTCGCAGAACCAGGATAGTATTCCATGACCATAACGGGCACGACAATGAGGGGTTAACCAGACCAGGAAGAGTATTGTGTGAAATGTAATAACATCTACGTAAAAAGGGGTTTAGTTCAAGGACATCGCGTCTACTAACCGCTAGGAGACCAAGTATACTTCACAAAGGAAAGTTCAAAGGGAACACCTACTTCTCCTCCAATACTCAACTGCTGAAATTGTGTCTTAACATTTGAGTGTATGAGTTGATTTTTATTCATGTGGGGGATTGTTGGAAATTTGAATAGTTTCAAATTTAATATGAATTAAAATCAAAGACTTTTTATATTACTCAATTAAATCAAGACTCTTCAAATTACATATATTGATTATATGTATTATGTCAAGACTCTTGGTATCACAATCATGTAGTACAAATATAAGACATATGTTGTCTTGTTAAGTTGTTGAAAAGAATACTACATACCATCACACACAAACTTTGAAGAATCTCCAACTTTCTCAACTCTTCAAGCTCTTGTTTAAGATATCTTTTTCAGGTGCTAGGTTAATCCCAGCATTACACAAACTGTTTCGGTTGTTGTACCCTGGGAGACAGACGCGTTCGTCTTGAGAAGAGGCGCGAAATCTGTTTTAAGGGAAGCGTATTGAATACGTGCCTCAACCACAATCATCAACAATTCTAATTCATGTTGCAATGAAAAATAAGTGGAAGACACAATGGATTGAAAATATTGTAAAAAGGCTTGATTAAAGACTCAACATGGATCATGCTCAATCAAGGAAGCTATTTGTAGTATCCAGCGAAGACATTGATCAAAACAAGTTTGGTATATAAATTAGTACTTTATATTCTTTTATTTTAGTCTTGTAACCAGTAATGTACTAGATTATTTCTTACTAATAGCGAAAGAATCGTTATTATTTATATTTGATTATTGTTTTATAAAAAAAAACATGAACTCATTTCCTACAAAGTACAAATACATGCTATCAAAAAACCATTAAAAATACGACTTACTATCCAAAAATATCATACATATAACCAGGTGTAAAAAAAATTATAGAAACTCTTGTTCAAATTAGAGTACATAGTGACAAAAAAATACCCGTCCAGAAACCATGATATCCAAATATAAACCAACATGTCCAAAAATATCCTTCTTATTCTCTAAAGTTCTAAAACTAGTGCTAACCAAACATATTTTTGGTAAAAAATTGTAAACGAAACCGTTTACTACGGTTTGAAACTTTTGAAATTGGCCAATCAAATGTCCAGGGGAAAATCCGAACATGAAACTGAACCAATGAACGATTTAAATAGTTTGAAACCGAACCGTAAACATCCCTAATGTAAATGACATCACCATGTCACACATGTAAAATAGAATTTTGTCAACTAAGTTAATAGTTGATGAGTCTCATATAGTTTGATAGTATGCATAAGAAGAATGCAAACATTAGTCTATTATAAATGATTTAAAAAATGCGAATAAGCAAGCATGGTAGTGTGTACACTTTCACCCATTTTACACATGGTGTAAGTCACGCAAATAATTTAACTAACTTCTCGGGCTAATAGTATACTTAGAATGATACAATTATAGAATATCAAAAGGCTCACAACAGCATCACAAACAACAACATTAGTATCCAAAGCAAGTATAACACATATCCTCAATCAAAACTAAGTAAACCTAATAGTTTGCATCTATAGTTTGAATAATATTCAGAATTCTAGAATTTTAGAATAAGACATGTGCAACATCCCTAATTTACAAAATGTAAATACAAGGATGAGAAAACTCATAGGTTGTGTAGCGATCTGAGCAATATCACTATTTAAATGTGAAGGTATTATGATACAACGTCACCCTAAATATTTTTACAAGTATAAAGAGTAGACTTAGATGGTGTTTGTTTTTTCTAAAAAAACACTCTTCCTGGCATCTTATGTCTGAGCCACGCAGATCACGAGCAGATGTTAGAGGTTGCAGCCTGTTTGTTTTTTATAAGACATTTCATTAAAAAATGTCTGCACGTCCTCCTTTTAGGGCAGACTTGAACCAAGTGTAACACCCCGACCGGCGGAAACGTTGAGATGCCACGAAGGATGTGTAGATTGTTCACAAGCTCATGGGCATCTAAAGTATCATCACATAACAATTAATTCGAATAAAGTATTTACACAAAAATCATGTTCGTCATGATTCAAATTACAATAAGATTACTCAAAAGATATAGCTAAATTAACTAAACCCTAATCTTCATTGATCTGTTAATTTACCTAAGTCTAACACCCTATGTGATGAAGTCCAAAAGAAGTAGAGCTACCCTGCTCTACCTACTTTTCTTCATTTCCTGAAACATGTAGAAAATCAAGTGTCAACTACAGAGGTAGTTGGTGAGTAATCATAGGTTTTAATTATTCCAAAAACATTTATAAAATTTTTAAGAATAACGCGTGTGAACCTGCAAAATAACACCAATCTGTATAACCACAACAACAACACATCAAGTCAAATAATCCAAATATTCACAAGTAATCATCCAAATAGATTCAATCAGTCTCAATCAATCATATCAAATCAACAACCATCAATCACCACAGTATTCTCAATATAATATACTGCGGAGGAGCTCAATCAACTCAATCAATGGTGGAATCATCATGGAGGACCGCAGTCAAGTCAATCAATGATATTCCTAATAATCATAGTTATCAATGTTGTGCACCGCGGAGGACCGAAGTCAACACAATCAACAACAATTCAATCATCACGGAGGACCGAAGTCAACTCAATCAACAATGACCCACTCAAAGTATAGCATCCCATAATCACAATTCATCTCAATCTTATTAATAATCCCAGTTCCACACTTGTTATATCAAAATCAAATTTAATTTGGTATACATGTTTAACCCCCGAGTTTAAAAGAAAAAAATTAAAAAAAGGGTTATGAGAACTCACCTTGATTAAGCGGTTTACTTAGTTCTTCAGTAAGCGAACGTAGGAAACAGAATGTCACACCACGAGCCGGCGCTGGATCGACTTTCCCGTCAGGCGGAAAGTTCTCGGGGCGCGATATCATTTGATAATCAAGTTGATCAGATTGTTGCATAGCACATGTTATATAATTGAGAAATGCTAACATGACAATGATATAGAATTACAAAGTTAAATTACATTGTTTCATCATAATTTAACTAAGTAAATCTAACCAAAAGAATCAATGAGTTTCTATCTTGTAATTGTACAAGATCTACAAAAGATGATTCCTTGTTTTGTCATTTCAAAATATGCACGACATAAAATGTAGCTAGGTCTTCTAAAAGTCCACTAGCTATGTCCCTGAATATCTGATGACTAAACATGTTCGTCACCTGAGAAAACATGTATTTAAACAAAGTCAACACTAGGTTGGTGAGTTCATAAGTTTGATAATTGAAAACATTGATTTGTTCACATCCACAGGCACAATGTCCTACATGTTACTTGTAACATCAGTGCCGGAAACGTTACCGGAACAGTGAGCTACACAGTAACTTGCACAGTAACTCAGGTACAAACTACGTGAACTATGTATATGCTATTGACATTGAAGCTTGATACTAAAATATTATGCAATAATTTCTTAAATCTGATTTAAACCTCATGGTTTAACAGTCAGAAACACATCAGACAACACTGAACTGACACATAGATGCTTGATTAAATGCTATTATGTATAAACGTATGCGAGGCTAAACATAACAAAACCATAACGGATGTCGTTACAAAATGCTAAACCGAAGAATTATTCGTATAGGTGACGATCTGTATGAATAAATCTAAAAGTTTAACGTTCTGAAACGATGACTGAAAAGTAGAAAACAAGAATCAGAGAGTGAAACCAACGCCATGTTCGCTCGGGTGACGATTCAAACGAATACGCGCGAAGGTGACACGTTCTTACGAAACGAAAACGAAAAAAACGAAACGAAAGATAATAATTTAAGAAAATTTAATATTTAAACATTTATTAGGAATCACAACCTTTCAACATTATTAAAATAAATTCATTTTTACTAAATTTAGGTAAAATACACGTAATGATTCGGAAATGAAATGGACACTAAAAACGAGCAACCGAAACGAACCCGAACACCCTCGGGGTATATAAAGCCTAAATGAACCTCTTTCCTTCATTTATTTCATCTATTCTCTCTCTTTAGAACCCTCCACCGTCTTCTCTCTCTCTCTACAAGCTCCCATCTTCAAAGCAGCATATCTCACTCATTTGTGGATGAAATCAAGCCATCTTGGTGTCTAAACGAAGCTCTCATCATCCTCTACCTAGAAGTACAACTTATCTAAGGAGTTATCCAGCCAAACTGGGGGTATGGAAGCTTGAACATCACGAAAATTAGGGTTTTCTACACCCATATTTAATCCCTCAACCCTAGCCGGTTCTAAGTTATTCTTTTCGATCCCTACACTTTTGAGAACTTATCCTCGCATAACAACACCATGGGAACAACTATACTACAGAAGGAAGCTTGATGATGAGGATGATGTGTAGGGTTCGTGGGGTTCAAAAGCGGGCGAACTTGTTGGCTTGGGACGAAGGTTGGCCGAACCATCACCTGGCCGAACCAATGCATGGGTGGCGAACCTTTTTCCCTTGGCGAACCTGCATGGTCACAAAGCTGTACCACGAACCCTCACGGTGAACCATCACCTGGCCGAACCAATCTTCATGGTTGCTACGAACCTGTATGACCAACCCATGGGAGACGAACCTACATTTAAGCGAACCCCTGAGCACCGAACCTCCCATGTACACGAACCTCGGGTGACCACCGAACCATCATCATGTGCAACGAACCTTAGCAAAAGCTCCTGGTCACGAACCTGTGAGTCGAGGCTTCACGAACCTAAGGAGCTACGAACCTAAGATGCTGAACAAACTACCGGAGACCGAACCTAGGACTTAGACCCACGAACCAGTGGGACGAACCCTAAGGTTCGTTGAGTAGGAGATCATGTGCAAAAGGCAATAGGTTTGCTGGAAAATCTGGACCGAACTCAGACTATCCATTTGGTACAAACTAGTCGGCCAAACCCTTGATATTTGGCCCACACACCTACACGGCCAACACTTCAATTGTAATAAGCCCATATAACTTATTCGGCCCACATGATTAAAGGATAACATAACACACTAAACTCATAAACAAGGATTACAAGCATGGATGATTGGTATAAATTCTATTTACTACAAAGGTGGTAAAGAAATTTAGAAACAATGTCGAAACACTAACTCTCACAACTATGATACAACAAACTATTAAGAGGCTAATGATGAAAACAAGTAAACTTAACATACAATATGAAGACATGAGATAGTAACATAAGTGAAAACAAGTAAGTCAGGGCCGAATAAAGACCGAGGCTCACAAGTGTTAGCCAACTATAGGGCTAACACATACACGCACACAGTTCACTACGACTTATACTTATAAGTTACAACAACATGAAATCAATACAGGATCGTGAACACAACAACAAATATTACAATGAGCGCATGCATTCTAGTTTAAGCTAAGTCAAACCCTGGTTTGTCAAGAAATCAAATCAGTCCATAAAAATTGCACCAACATACTCAGAAACCACCGACTAACAAGTTTAAAACATGAATCGTGTGATTTAGATGTCATTTTGACCATCTTTTTAACAGGCGATTACAAAAACCCTAAAATCCTAAATCAGGTTAGGTTTTTGATGATTCCACGGTTGAAACTTGATGATATTCGATCCTGGTATACCTGAAATGATAGTGAACAAGATTATTAGAGGCTGAGTTCGTGGAAATCAAGAACAAATGATCGACTGAGTAAAAGGTGTATCGGGCGAATGTGCGCACACAGTAACGGCGAAAGAGCTTTTGATCGAATGAGCTCTTTCGGCCGATAGAACACTTATATAGGTTCATTCATTCGCCGAATGAGTCAGACGAAAGGGCGGTTGAAATTCAAACACATTCGCCGAATGTAATTAGCGAATAAGACATTCGTCACAACTCATTCGTCGAATGTGAATGTCGAATGAGTCATTCGACACACTTCATTCGCCGAATGAGATGTACTCTATCACAATTGATTCGGTCGAATGACTCATTCGCAGAATGAATTCATTCGGCAGAATGAATTCATTCGGCCGAATGAGAGAATTTCAAACCTCATTCGGGCGAATAGGTGTTTTAACACCCAAAACACAAACTTTTTCAGATTTTACATTATGAACATCAAAATTGTGACAATTATGAAGATATGTCTTATGAAAATATGTCTGGTTGGTTCAGGATTCAGATGTGACAGACATCCGAACCTACAAATGATCATCTAAACTAAAATTGAAAATAGAAAATCTTTTTGTACTTTTCTGAAACAAACTTACAACTGTACAACTAGTAACTAAAGACAAAGAAACACATGTTTTTGTGAGACGTCTATTGAAAAGATAACACATGCATCTAATCACATCACATCAGCATCATTGACTGTTTCACCTTAGACACATTTATCTTACGATACGATTACTGATATATTTGTCCAATCTTAAACCATACAATACACAACTACCAAACAAGCTTTATGATTACTCATGTTTTCTGATTGAGTTCCCCATTTCATTTCACCATTAAAGATCAAAATCAGTTTATAACTCATTTCTGCATATCTTAATACCAGTCATCATAAATTCAATAAGATTTCAAATTTATTATCTTTTTGTATTTTTCTTGTTCTATCCATATGGACGGCTTCAGCTAGGTTCGTCCCAGCAATATGGCACGTGTATGGAATCGAACTTAATTTGTTCAAGTATTTCTCAAGCTTAATACCAACTTGCATTTATTTTTCTTCAAGCTTAATACCAGCTTGTTTTTATTTTTCTTCAAGCTTAATACCAGCTTGCATTTATTTTTCTTTAAGCTTAATACCAGCTTGTTTTTGTTTTTCTTTAATTGAAGCCTCATTTGATTCCATGATGACCGGTGTATGCTTGATTTGAGTCAAAAACTATTTCTCACCTAAGTGGTCTCATAAAATGGATTCCACAAATCAGACTTTCTAAGTTATCACAAGCTGTTTATTAATTTGTAGAGTTGGCCTATCAGTACATCATATCATAATTTTCTTGTGTATTCAGCTTACACATTCAATTAAGCTTCTATATCATGATAGATTAATGCGTCACTTTTTCAAAGAAAGACCATCTCAATTTTAACTTTTTCAATTGTTTTTGGATTTTTGAATTTTTTAAATGTTTTTGGTTTTTCAATATTCAACTATCTCCCCCTAGAAACCTAAAACAGAAAATCTTTTTGAGTTTTTGATTAAGAAAAACTAGACGAGAAAAACTGAAATAAAATTAAATAGACAAAACAAAAACTATCTAAGAAAAACGATGATCATTTGTTAGATTCAGATGAAGGTAGGACTTCATCCTTTTGGAAAACACCATTAGCCGATAACAGATATAAAAATCTGGGTTTATCAAAAGCTTTTGTGAAAAGATCGGCTTTCTGGTGATCGGTGTGAATTTTAACAACATCGATTAATTTCTTTTCAAAACAATCACGTATGAAGTGATATTTAATGTCGATGTGTTTTGTTTTTGAGTGCTGAACAGGATTTATAGTGACAGCTATGGCAGCAGTATTATCAACATATATAGGAGTGTTAGAAGTATGTAACCCATAGTCCCTAAGTTGCTGTTGAATCCAGATGATCTGTGAACAACAACTAGCAGCAGCAATGTATTCAGCTTCACAGGTTGAAGTAGACACCGACGTCTGCTTCTTGCACTACCATGTAACTAAACGGGTTCCAAAGAACTGACATCCAGCAGATGTTGACTTGAAATCTTTTTTGCAGCCACCATAATCGGAGTCACTGTATGCAGTAAGCTCAAAATTATCATCATTAGGGTACCATAAACCAAGATCAGGAGTACCCTTCAGATAACGCATAATCCTTTTGACAGCAATCAGATGAGACACTCTTGGTTTTGACTGATAACGTGCACACAAGCATGTGGCGAACATGATGTCTGGCCGAGAAGCAGTAAGATACATAAGAGATCCAATCATTCATCGGTACAAAGTAGCATCAATTAACTCCCGCTTTTCATCTGGTGTAATCCCGTGATTGACAGCCAGTGAGGTACCAGCAGACTTTGCATCAGACATACTGAACCGGCTCAGTATGTCCCCAACATATTTGGTTTGATGAATGAAGATTCCTGCCTCAGACTGATCTACTTGTAATCCCAGAAAAAATTTCATCTCTCCCATTGAGCTCATCTCGAACTTCTCTTTCATAACCTTTTCAAAATCTTTGCACAGATCATCATTTGTTGAACCGAAGATGATGTCGTCCACATATACTTGCACCAAGAGTAAGTCACTATCCTTTTCTCGAATGAACAGTGTACAGTCAATGACACCTCTTCTGAACCCGTTGTTCAGAAGGTGAGTAGACAATGTTTCATACCAAGCTCGCGGCGCTTGATGCAATCCATATAAGGCCTTGTCTAGCTTGTAGACTTGATCTCTATGCAATGGATCCTCAAACTAGGGAGGTTGACTGACATACACTGTTTCATTTATCACACCATGAAGAAATGCACTCTTTACATCCATCTGATAAACTTTAAACCTTTTAAAGGATGCATAAGCCAAGAAGATACGAATGGCTTCAAGTCTAGCAACTGGTGCAAATACTTCATTATAGTCCAAACCCTCAACTTGTCTGAATCCTTGAACAACCAGACGTGCCTTGTTTCGCACAATGATACCATGATCATCCTTCTTGCACCGAAGAACCCATCTGGTGCCAATTACTTTCACACCTTTTGGTCTGTCAACCAATTACCAGACACCTAAGTTTTTGAACTGAAGGAGTTCTTCTTGCATTGCATCTACCCATGACTCTTCCTTGAGAGCTTCAGTGACAGTGCGTGGTTCAACTTGGGAGATAAAACATGAGTGAGCACAAAAGCTTACATCTGCAAAATCAAGAATATCTGCAAGTCCTCCTGAAGAAAGCTGATTTCTTGTCTTGACCCCATCCAAAGGACTTCCAATAATATTTTCTTGAGGATGAATCCGATTAATTCGTCCAACAGGGTGAGCGGGTACTTCAACCTGTGGATCAAGATTATTCAGATTCAGATCCTCAAGTCCTGGTACAAGATTGTCAACAGCTGGTTCAGGGACAGCTGGAGGAACTGAGTTGTCTTCTGTGTCTGAACTGTCATCATTTGTCTGTGCTGTAGGAGTTGAAACAGATGAAGGTTGCATTAGAGTTTCAGGTGCATTTTGTGCATCATACAGCATCTAAACAGCAACATCTTTATCAGTGTACATAGGAGGCATGTTGAAGGACTCAAACAGATCAGAATAGTTGAACATCCAATCAGGACCCTTCCCAGGTGGGGGCATGGAATACTTCTGAACATCAACATGGTACCAATCCTCCACATTTTGAGTTGATCTGTTATAAACTCTTTTGTTTGGAGTGCTGTACCCAAGAAAATACCCTTCTTCCACCTTTTCATTAAACTTGCCTTGCTCATGTTTTTAAGCATAGTGCATGGTGCACCAAATGGTTCAAGGTACTTAAGATTTGGCTTTCTGTTATGGAGAAATTCGAAGCAAGTTTTCCCATGTCTCTTTACTATCAACACTCGATTTAGAGTGTAACAAGCATTAGCTACAGCTTCATTCCAGAATTGTACTGGAAGAGACGATCTGCAAGCATAGTCCTAGCAGCCTCAATCAAAGTCCTGTTCTTTCGCTCAGCAACACCGTTCATTTGGGGAACATATGGAGCACTAAATTGTTGAACAATACCTCGTTCATTACAAAAGTTCTCCATGTTGTGATTTTTGAACTCTGTCCCATTGTCGGTTCTGAGTATGCGAATCTTGAGCTTATAGAGAGATTCAAGTTTGGTAACCAACACTTGAATGCAGTCAAACGTTTCAGACTTCTCCTTTAGAAAGAAAACCCAAGAGTATCTGGAATATTCATCAGTGATGACAAGGCAGTACTGATCACCAGCAATACTCTTGCGGTTAACAGGACCAAAAAGATCCATATGGAACAGCTCAAGTGGAACAGTGATTGAGTGATACTTCTTCGGTTTGTGAGACTGCTTGACTTGCTTGCCTTTCTTGCAAGATACACAGACATCAGACAGTTTGAAATTCTTCAGACTTACCCCCTCAACCAGATTTTTGTGTACCAAGTGGTTCATCTTGCGTAGACTCAAATGACCCATCCTCTTATGCCAAAGAATTGAATCTTTTTCTGTTGCCTTTGACATAAAACATGAAGCTGTGGAGGATGTAGTTGAAGCTGTGGCCATATTGAGTACGTACAAGTCTTGCTTCCTGGGAGCAGACATCAAAATCCATTCTTCAGGGATAACTACACCTTGCTTTAGAATGTAGCATTTGGAGTCATCGAAAAGAACTTTGTAGTTTTTATCACAGATCTGTGATACAGAAAGCAGATTATTCTCCAATTGCTTGACATATCTGACTTTGTCAAATGAAACTTGCCCATTTGATAAGATTCCCTCTCCTGTGATAAAACCACCTTTGTCACCAGCAAAAGCTACATAACCACCATGAACAGATTGAACGTTGGAGAGCAAAGAGATGTTTCCAGTCATGTGCCTTGAAGCCCCACTATCGACAATCCAAGAACTGTTTAAAGCAGCTGTTGGGGCATTCTGCACAAAAATAAGACGATTAGTTTAATTTGGGAACCCAAGCCTTTACAGTCTTGGGTTGACCCAATGAGTCTCGGATCATAACGTCGATCCATTTACCATCTGAAACAGTCTTGTCTGAAGTGGGTGGAACGGTAATCTCAGACTTTACTTTCCAACTGCATTTTTACTGAAAGAGTTTTTCAGATAAATGGATGATGATTTAGATTGATCAACATTAACAGGCTTGAGAATATTCAACCTTTGGTCTAATCAACTGAGGGCAAGATCTAACAAAGTGCCCAGGTGCACCACACTCAAAACAAACTGGTTCGCCTTTTCTATGAAAATGTTTTAACTCAGAAAAAGATTGCCTTTTTGGTTTGAAAACATTTGTTTTAGGCATGTTCTGATTAAAACCAAACCCTTTTTCCCATTTGGAACAAGATTGTCAAACTTGTTCAACACACAAGCTTCATTTTCTTTTGAAGCTTTCACAAAACCTAAGGCTTGATATATTTTTGAAGATGAGATTGGGTCACCCTTTTTGATAACAGAGAGTGGATTCTGAGCAGTACCATAATCAGATGAATCATCAGATTCATCCTCAGAATCTGAAACCCAATCCTCTACAAGTCCATCCACTGAAGATTCCTTTGACAAAGAGGAACCTTTATCAGTAATCATCCCAATTGGATCAATTACTAAAGGAGTTATCACTTGAAAATCTTTGACATCTTTGTCATTTGGTGAATTGACAAAGCTGTTTAAGATTGGTGGAGGACATCTTTGATAACTCATAGTTCTCTTACCCTTATGATCAGCTTCTTTGCTGATCATGTGCTCAATGATATAAGATGCACCTCATAGCTCTTGAGCTTCTGTCCTAGGGTCTCATAATCACACTCAACCATTGCTAACTTCTTCTTTACCTCATTAATTTTATTGAGATAAGAAGTTATAGCATCTTGCTTGTTAAGAACAACAATCTCAGCCTCATGAAGTTGTCTATTTAAAAGTTCAATTTTAGCTTGAAAATCCTTTTCATTAGCTTTTAAAACTTTGTTAGCATCAATACATTGGTTGAGATCACTGACCAAAGCAGCATTGTGATTCTGATGGGAAAGAACCTTGCTTTTAAGGTCAACACAATTAAAACAATTAGAAACAGAAGATGAACAATCATCAGATACCTGATCTGACTGAGAAGTTGCAGCAGGAGTAGCAGATGAGTTTACCATCAAGGCAAACTGAATAGGAGATTCTTCAACATCAGCATCAGACTCAGATTGAGTGTCAGAATCAGTCAAGCTCTCAGACTCTGATCCAGATGTTTCTTCTATCTTGATCTGTGCTCTTTCAACAGTACTCTCCTCAAGTTGATCATCCATCTTCTGGATCTCAGCAACACAAGCTTGATCTTGCCCCCTGTTCAGAATTAAATCTGAAATCCCAATTTTCACCTTCATCCTGCTGTACCATCAAAGCTTTGCCTGTATTTGAAGAACTAGTCTGAGCAGGAGAATCAATAGGAACAAGTCTTCTCTCTGGATTTGCTGCAGAAGACTTTTGATGCTGAAAAGGATTCTTGTTTCCAGCTTTCTTAGGATGCTTGCACTGTCTAGCAAAGTGACCCTTTTCTCCACAATTGTAGTAAGTGACAGAAGCCATATCAAATCCAAACTTTGAATCTTTGTTCAAGTTGATGTCTTTTCCAGTTCTCTTCACAAAATCTTTAGAAGCACTAGCCAAAGCCCACATAATATCAATCCTTTCCATGTCATCTGGATCTATCTGAGAGTAATCATCATTATTCAGATAAGGATTGCCAATCTGTCCTGCTACTAACCCATCATAAGAGCTAACTAGAGTAGATAGAAGTCCCATGTGCTCTTTGGCAATCTCTACAGTCACTTTATCAAAATTTTCTGTCTTCAAACTGGTTACAGGCTGCTGATGTTCTTTCTGAAGATTGGATGAAGAGGATGATTGACTAAAATGAATCTGAGTAGATGATGGAGCTTCAGTAGTCTGAGAAACAAATGTTGTCTTCAATGGAGCATGAGAAGATGATTTCTCAACTGTAGGAGTAGAATAATACAAAGATGGGTCCTGGACTTGAGCAACTCTCTTGGCCTTCCAGTTGTTCTCTATTTCTTGCTCTTTCAGCTTCTGAATGAAATCATTTATGTCCATATGAGCCAACATCTGATTCTGCTTGAGGACCATCAAAAATGACTCCCACTTTGGAGGTAGAGCATCTGCCAAACACTGGATCTTTTCCTGAGTAGTTGTCTTGACTTCATGATTGAATAACTCACTCAAAAAGATGATAAAATCTTGCAATCAACTCATCCAGTGACTCATTTCCCTCATACATGAAACTATTGAATTCCTTTCTCAATGCCTTTGACTTGATGCTCTTCAAAGCATCATTACCCTCATATCTTTGTTGCAGTGCATCCCACAGTAGCTTTGCAGAGGTAAACTGTCTAAACTGATGGAAGATATATCAGTGGCAATGGACTGGGATAGAATAGCATAAGCTTTCTTCTCATAATCATACAGCTTCCGCTGAGGCTCAGTCATCCGTGTGACTAGCATAGGAGTTCCATCTTCATTCAAAGGCCTCAGATAACCTCCCTCAATCATCATCCATAAGTTTGTATCCACCCCATTGATGTGAATCTCAAACCGATACTTCCAGTGTGGATAATCGTCTAAAGATAACAACTTTGGAGCTTTATTAGAGTTTCCAGTCTCAGTCTCAGTCAGTAACAAAGTCTGAATACGATGATTCTGGTTCGCCATCAATGCTAAATCCTCCATAGAGTCAAGAATAACAAGATTCAACACTTAGAAAATTTTTCAGACTGATGGCCGAATGAAGATCCTTAGGACGAATGACGGGGCCGAATGAGATAGAACTGGCGAATGAGAGGCAGAGTATGACTGTCTGGCGAATGAGTAAAGAGAATGGACCTATTCGGCGAATGGAGTGTCGAATGAGGCTATTCGCCGAATGAGACCTGAGAATGAAGCTATTCGCCGAATGAGTAAAACGAAAGAAGCTATTCGGCGAATGAGGCTGTTTCGGCGGCAAACTTCTTCGGTCGCCATGCTCATTCGGCCGATCTGAGGGTTTTGGCAACAAAAATCGCGATAACTTGAGATTTAGACCAGTTCTAAGTACCAAATTTGGTACAGAACATCATGAAATGATAATGAAAAAATTGGGATAAACGATTTGACAAAAACACCACAAAAATCCACAGATTTGCAATGAAACAGTAACTTTTAGGACAATAAGTTTAGGGTTTTTGCAGATCTCGAACGAAAAATCAAAGATATGATGATTTGGATTGGAAATCGAGCAGAATCAAGAGCCAGAGCTCTGATACCACTTTGTAGGACCAAGATTGATCTCGGAAACAGCACGAAATCAAGAGAAATCTGCTCTACAGCCTATGGAATAGTGCGGAATCCTATTCCAGGGTTTTCCAATCGAAACCAACAGCAACCGTGGTGATTCGAAGGTAAGAGATGAACGTTTGAGTGAGAATCGAACACCACAAGCTATGAATCGAACTTGGACAGCAAGAAACACTCAAATCTTCAGGGGTTTGACACTGGAGCACACAAGGAAGAATGAGGGTTCTCAGAAGTTAGGGTTGAAATGATTTTGAACTTGTATATATAGGCAGTAGACATTCGGCCGAATGAGTGGCCGAAACAACTCATTCGGCGAATGACTCTGTCGAATAGGTAATTCAGTCGAATGAGTCATTCGGGGAATGACTCATTCGCTGACTATAGTCATACTCTTGTTTCATTCATTCGGCGAATGACTTCATACGTTAGAGTCATTCGCCGAATGAACAATACTCATACTCAATTACTTAATAAACCAAATCACCCAATCATATAATCAATTAACTAAAATATAAACATTAAGAACAATATAGAAAGACAACTTCCATTAATATAACTTGATTTTTACATGATGAATGATACAAAATCGAACTAGGGACATTTAGTGCACCAACACCACCACCTCCACCACTTCCTCCTCCGCCACCCTCTTTCATGAGTTGGACCCAGCTACCATCGCATTAGCCACTCTACTGACGAGCCAAATGAGGGATGTGATTCTTGACATGATGAACATGATCAACACCAACAACAGCAACAATACTGCCAACTCATCTGGAGAAGGCAGTGGAAACACCAAGAACCAACAGGACTACTCCTACAAGAACTTTGTAGGATGCAAGCCACCTACTTTCAGTGGCAATGAGGGGGCCGTTGGCTTGATCCAATGGATCGAAAAGATGGAGACGACCCTCGACATCAGCAGCTGTCATGATAAACACAAAGTGAGGTATGATGCAAGCTCGTTCGACAAACGAGCGCTGACCTTGTGGAATGCACAAGTGCAGACCAGGGGACGGGATGAGGCCTTGTCTATGCCTTGGGAGGAATTCAAGGTATTGCTGAGGGGCGAGTTTTGCCCAGGAATGAAACTAAGAAGGTTGAGACTGAACTGCTCAATCATGTGATGATTGGTGATGGGCATCTGGCCTACACCACCAGATTTCACGAGTTGGCTACATTGGCACCGAACATCCAACCAACACTGGAGAAACGAATTGAACGGTACGTCAGTGGACTACCAGCTTGTATCCAAGGGCATGTGATTGCTGCTCATCCCACTACCCTAGAGATGGCCATTACACTGTCAGCGACAGTAACTGATGTAATGGTTGCCTCGGGGGCACTGAAGGAGGAACCCAAAACACCCAAGACTGAAACATCAGAGAAGCCGGGCGGACATCCGGCTAAGAAACAGAAAGTGCTCAAAAACTATGCTGGGATCACACCAGCCCTGAGAGCACCACAACAACCACCACTACAAGTCAAGAAGCCGTATGCTGGCGCGACTCCTCAATGTAACAACTGTCAATTTCATCATCATCTTGGAACCCCATGCAAGCAATGCACAGGGTGCAGGAAATTGGGGCATTGGCTTGATCACTGCAGGAACCCAATTCCCCATAACAGGAACAACCATGCAGCAATAAGGGCTGATGTTACTGATAACAGGTCTTGCTACACATGTGGCAAACCTGGACACCTCTCAAGGGACTGTCCCAAGAAAAACCAACCAAAGGAACCGGTAGCTAGAGGACGGGCCTTTCAAATTGGAGCGGCTGCCCGCCAGGACACAGACACCAACACTGGTACACTCTTCACTTAAAATCTTTGTAGTTGTATATTTTTATACTAGCATAGATTATCGTTTGCTTCTTTAAAGTTATTTTATAACTTACTCATATTGGGACAATTCTAGAATACCTCTTACACTGTTTTAGAAGTTGGAGGTAAACAAGTATAATGACATGAACATACTGTTCACTTACCTCTAGTGAACAAACACATACCATGGAATTCAAGTCAAGGGACACGAGTAGTGTCAACATCACCATCAGAACGGATGCTTTACCCCTAATGGGGCTGAAGTCATCTGAACCGATAAAACCTTCTTCATGTCATTACAGTTGTCACACCCCCGAGCAGCAGGAACGGACCGGGTTTTCCCGTCGGGCGGAAGGTTCCCGGGGCGCGATATCGTGAGTGATAATCGAATGATCAGATTGTTTACATAGCACATGATAATAAATGAGAAATGCTAACACATCAATGATATAGAATTACAAGATTAAATTACAGTGTATCATTCATAATTTAACCAGGTGAATCTATCAAAAGAATCAATGAGACTATATCTTGTGTCTGTACAAGATATACAAAAGATGATTCATGTTCTTACTATCCAAAAGTATGCAATCACAAAAGTAGCTAGGTCTTCTAAAAGTCTACTAGCTATGTCCTGGTAATCATAGTGACTAAACATGTTCGTCACCTGAGAAAACATGCATTTAAACAAAGTCAACACTAGGTTGGTGAGTTCATAAGTTTAGTATTGAAAATCCATTGAATTTATGTCAGTCATGTTCACAATGTTCCACACAAGTTGTATTGATAATTGATTCCCATGTTTAGCACAATGTCCTCTCCATAGTTATATTTACAGATAATGTCTCATCCAGCCAAGCATGCTTATATATAGGGCATACGAAAGGGTCAAGCCCAGCCGGCATCCCACCACATGCTCAACTGAATTTAACACTACCTGTAATACAACGATGGATACCCGTTTCATTTCACCCATGAATTCTCCGGTATGATTATCCAAATAATGAAAAGAAAGAGACGTAATTATCTCTGTTAGCCATTCCTTACGGAATAGCCCGGCATGTAAAATAGACCAATAATTGAATAAAGAGACATACAAATCTCTATTAGCTATTCCTTACAGATTAGCCCGGTATGTATAATAACCCAATGAATAAAGTAAGAGACGAAATCGTCTCTGTTAGCTATTCCTTACGGATTAGCCCGGCGTGTAAGATATCATACTCGATATCTAGAACGAAACTTAACAGTTTCTGTAGCTAATCATTACTGATTAGCCCAGCGTGTAAAATACCCAAACAATTGAATAAAGAGACATAATTGCCTCTGTTAGCTATTCCTTACGGATTAGCCCGGCGTGTAAGATATCATACTCGATATCTAGAGCGAGACCTAGTAATCTCTGTGACTGTCAGTACTAACCAGTCCGGCGTGTAAGATATCATGCTCGATATCTAGGTAGGGACATAATAGTCCCAGTCGCTGTCACCCCTGTCCAGCCCGGTGTGTAAAATGTCCTAATCATGATTCCTAGTTTGAGACATAACCGTCTCAGTGGCTGTCATTACTGACCAGCCCGGCGTGTAAGATATTCTCCCACAATATCTATTGGAATGAATATGTTCCCTAGATTTTATGAATGTTATCAATTAGAATGATAGCACCTCTCGTGCCCGGTGTGATTTCATTAGATTACCCCAATCACTAGTAACTAGTGCTCGTGGTTTACCCAACTGATCTATGGTTGTGTAACCGGCATCCTTTGACGGTTATAAGATGTACTCTAAATAGAGTCTTACTAGGTAGTGATAATATGTGTAGGAATGCCGTCCAAAAGTGTGTGCTTGCGATATCCTCCTCGATATCACAAGTAATTGTCTCAACTGTTATCTCGATGTTGAGTGTTTATACTATCTTGAACAGAGTGTTATAAGGACTTGTCTTATACACAATGTTAGTAATGTGTGAATGATTCTGTTATCATGAAATTACATTATCATGATTATCATTCTTGTTAGTTATGATTGTTATTGGCATGTTATCCCTTGGTTTCCCCGTTGTTCTATCGTGTAAGAATAATAAACAGTTGTAAGATATATTCTTAGCAACTTTCATTATCCTATGATGTTAATGTGTCACGATTTTAGGTTAGCATGTAGCATCCTAGCTATTTCAGGTATGATAAAATTAAACAATCAAACATGTAATGATAAACGATAATAAAGGTAAGCAATTATTATCTAAATCATAATATAAACAATATGTTAATAGAAAATTTTAAGTAAATAAACGTTTAGCATGTTTCTTAGCCCCGAGCTTTGAAATCAGTAAAGATTAAGAAAAGGGGCATATGAACTCACCTTGTTGTTGAAATGGTTGACTTAGCTTAAATAATGAATGCACGCGCTCTCTGTTGGATTTGTTGTTGTATTCATGATCCTGTATTGATTTCATATCGTTTGTAATTTGTAAGTATAAGTCTTTGAGTATGTGTTTATGCATGTGTTTGTGTTAGCCCTTAAAGTTGGCTAACACTCCTCGGTCTTGGTCACCATTCGGCCATGTGTACTTATCATAAGTTTTGATATCACTTAACTCATTTAGGTTAATGTTAGCATACTTTGTTATGGATTTTATGCCCAACTTGACTCAATGTCTTAACATTAAGAGTTATATATGTAAAACTTAGATTTTTAAAATCATAAACCTTTAACATATAGTAAATGATTTGTACTATCCTTGTTCCCTTTGTTTATCACCATAAAACCGTGTGTCATTGTACTTGAAGACAAGATTCTAAGCTTTAGGAAGGTCGTTAAGTAACCCCTTGTCACCTTTATGGTAAAATAGAGTTTATGTTTGAATCCACGCACGCTTTACATGATTATTAATTTTTTTACACGTTAGAAAAAATCGTTACTCATGTGGGCCGAATGTTAAGCCTATGGGCCGAATAATCACTTGGGCCGATTGTTTAGTGGTTGATCCAAGATCATAACCCAATTCAAGTCATGGGCTAATTACACATTGTTGGGCCGGATTATGTGTTAGGCCAGTTAATAAGTAATTGGGCCGAGACAAGGGTTTGGGCCAACTACATAGGCCTGATTAGACTCAATGGGCCGAAAAGGGAACTGGGTTGATTGTTTTTGAGCTACACAAAATGAATTTGGGCTAGTTCATGGGCTGATGTTGGGCTTCTGGTGTCTCGGCCGAGTGATTTCAAAGGAATGACTGCTTAGATGAGTATTCCAGCGAACCTATGGTTCAATTATGTTACAGGTTCGGCAATAGTAGGCTATCAACTAAGGGTTGGCTGTTTAACTGGAAGTAGGTTCGCATGAGGAGGGTTTGGCTCACTAGGTTCGCCATGTAGCTGTGCATGGATTCGTCTGAACAAGGTAGGTTGTCTAAGGCCAAAGATTCGTCGAATGGGTGGCCTAGCCAGAAGGTTCGCCGCTGTTAGATAGTTCGGCTGGTAGTAGGTTCGCTCATGAGGGTTCGTTGCTAGCTGTAGGTTCGTATCCCATGGTTTCATGCGCATAGAAGGTTCGTTGCTTCCCAAAGGGTTCGGTGGTCAAGGTGCAAGGTTCGTCTAGTGTAGGCTTCGGCATGAATTCATGTGGGTTCACTGGTGGCTAAGGGTTCGCCCTGCCTGTGTCTGGTTCGTGAAGGGTTCGTCTATAGGTAGGGTTCGCAGCCCTTTTTGTTTGAGGATGATGGTTCGGCTGATGTGGTCATGGTTCGGCAGATTCCAAGGTTCGACCTTAGACACAGCAACCTCCCGAACCTGTCGTGCCTCCCCATCACCACCTTCTTTGATTTGGTCGGTTCTGAAATCATTCACATGGTGGTGTTTTGCAACATGTTAATCTCGACGATGCTGTGGTCGTGGTTGTGGGTTTATGACCGGCTACGTGTGAATAAACGACACAAGGGTGAAAACCCTAATCTTTTTCGAACATTTCAAGCACCATTACCTCGATTTCCAGTGGGATAGACTCTAGATCGGTTGTACTTCCATGTAGAGCTCGTTGCTAGCTTCTCGTGGACACCAGATTGCTTGATTTCATCCAAGAAACAAAGAAGATATAGAGATTTGAAGACTTGTTCTTCTAGAGAGAGAGATCCGACTTTTAGAGAGAGAGAAGGAGGTAGGTGATTGAAGTTATGAGGAATAAATGCTTGTAAATGGGTTTTTATATCCCGCATGTGTTCGGGTTTGTTTCGGTTGCTTGGTTCGCGTTTTCGTCGCGTATCCGGAATTTTTACGCGTAATTTAGTTGAAATAAATAAAAGAAAGTTAAATTAATTATTTTGATGAGTTTCAAAATTGTAAAATGTTATTTATTTTTTTTATTAATTTAATTTCGTTCGCGTCGTGTTTTCGTTTCCGTTTCGTCAGATCGCGTCACCATCGCGCGTATTCGTTCGAATCGTCACTCGAACGAACACGACGATGGTTTTGCTTTCCGACTTTGTTTTCTACTTTCCAGTTATCATTTCAGAACGTTAAACTCACAGATGTGTTTGTGTGAATCGTCACCCACGCAAACACACTGTCAGTTCGTCATTTTAAAACGACACTGCAATATTTTGTATTGTGTTTCCTCACTGTCAGACTCAACTAAACATCCTATTTTCACATTGTTTTCGTACTGATTTGTCGGCCATCGGATTCCTGTCATCTATGGATATCCGATCACAACCGATATGTTCTTGTCATTTGTTTGTACACTGCTGTTCTCTTGAGTTGTTGTATTTACTGTATTTAAGTTTTCACTTAAACACATAGAACTGTGGTTTGTTTTCTGAGTTCTGTTGTCACACAACTGTTTAAGCACTGTAACTACACACAGTAAATGATGAAAGTACACACACCGTACGACTTGCCGGACGGTTGGTACTTTTTGTCACAACAGTGAACAACAAAGATGCATTCATAAATCTCATTAATGGGGTACGAAACCTCACGAATTGATCCGTCACTATTGTTCTACTGGACAATATATGGATACATTTCAACAAGGAGGGAATGATAGGTTCCTTCTGACAAGAAATAACACACGATTACCAGAACATAGTGAATGCTAAGAACCATGAAGTGGTTGGAACAACTCGAGATACCATGATGGGAGTGTACACAAACAGCTATGGAGTATGATGCCAAGCTACCACACACTTCCAATAGACTTGATGTTCTTGAATTGACAGGAACAGTGAAATCGAGTCTACTCATTACATAACTATACACAAAAGCCTAGGCTCATTGAGAGGGACTAGGTCGCACAACAACAAAATCTTTTCGGGGAACCTTGTACATTATGGATCGTGCAGTCGAGAGACTGAGAACGAATCAGTATCACATCAAAAAGACTCGGTGAAAATCTAAACACAATTCCGTGTAAACTTGAGAACACGAGAAACACACAATATCAAAACATCTCCACCTATACAAAGAAAAAAGTATACCGACAATAACGATTAAATTTCGGGACGAAATTTCTTTAACAAGGGGAGACAGTGACATCGCATTCCAGTACCTGATCGTCCGGCAAGTCCGTACTGTAGATGTACGTTCACCATTACTGTGTGTAAAATACTATTATACAAACAATGTTTGTGATAACAGAACTCAGAATACAGGAAACACTTGTACGTATTTATGTGAAAACTTAAATACCGTAAGTACAAAACAACTCACGATAAACATACATAAGTTGTATGTATTTAGGTGAAAACCCAAGTACAACTAATACAACGAATCAAGAGAAACAATAGTGTACAAGTAAACAACAAGAACATGTTGTTGCGATCTGATATCCATAGATGACAGGAATCAGATGGCCGACAAATCAGTACGAAAACAGTGAGAAAACAGGACGTTTATTTGAGTCCGTTAGTGAGGAAATACAATTAAAGACATAATTGCAGTGCGTTTAGAATAACGAACTGACAATGTGTTTGCGTGAGTGACGATTCACACACAACATATATCTGTGAGTTTAACGTTCTGAAATGATGACTGGAAAGTAGAAACAAGAATCAGAAAGCAAAACCATTGTCGTGTTCGTTCGGGTGACGATTCGAATGAATACGCGCGATGGTGACGCGTTCTGGCTTAACAAAAAAAAACGAAAAAACGATACGAACGAGGTTAAAACATGGAAAATAAATATAAATTATTTATTAGGAATTACAACCTTAAAAATTAATCTTAAAACTTATTTTATTTAAAACACGTAAACGCGCGTAATGTTCTGGAAACGCGATGAATACGCGAACCGAGCAACCGAAACAAACCCGAATACCCTTGGGTATTTAAAAGCCTTAAATGAGGCTTTCACCTCAATTTTCTCTTCTTATTCACGCTCTAAAAAAACTCTATTTCCGGTTGTGCCTCCCACCACCATTTTCAAGCTTCAAATCCCCATATCTCACTCATTTCTCAACGAAAGTGAGTGATTCTTGAACTAAACGACGATCTTGATCTCCTCTACATGAAAGTACAACAGATTTAGAGCCAAAATCCACTGAAAATCGAGTGGTCATCATCTTGAATAGTACGAAAATGTTTTCACCCTATGTTTGAAACCCACAACCTTAAGCCGGTTCAAGGCTATTTCTTCGACCCTAAACTCTGAAAAAACACACACTCTTGCTTGTATTACCATGGAAGGCCTTATGAATCTAGGTTGGCGAGATTAGTTGGAACCCCCCTGATCTGACACACAGCCCCTCGAATGGGACCATTCGGCTCGAATGGGGTATGAACCAAATGGCTGCTTTGGGCAAGCTTCATACGCAGGAACCCTTCTCATTCGGCAGGTGCATGGTGTTCATTCGAACGTGCTCATTCGGAGGTTGTGAGATTTGGCCATGGTCCATACGCCAACCACCCTCATTCTCTCGGTCATTCACACCATCATTCGCCAACCACCCCCTTCTGCCATCAGCTTTCATTCGGCCCTACACAGCTCTTCGCCCATCTTGGTCTGGCTTAACCCTATTCGACCGGACTTTCGTTCCTTCGGCTGAGACCTGGCGAAGGAGAACACAGCTTGCCACCCTCATTTGAATAGGCACGGTTTCATACGGCAAGACCTAATCCTTTGGTTCATGCATACATATGCGGCCCAGATTCATGACTGCGACCCATCTACTGAATTGGCCCATGTGACCATTTCAGCCCCCTCAGTCGGCCCATGATACTTGTTCTATACATCAGTGCGGAATGGTACCGGAACAATGATCGCAACAGTAACATGAACAGTAATCAGGTACAAAACTCTATGGCATTTCAGTGTATTTCATATCATAGCACATCATTATTCATTTCATGTAACAAACAGTGAATTCAAAATCACTTCAGAGAAACTAAACTCAGTAAACATTTTTCATCAGTCAGATATCATCTGGCAACAACAGAACCATCATGTGATTATTTGTTAGGATTTTATTATGTATAAACGTATGTGAGGCTTTATGGAATAAAACCACGGATGTTGTTACGTGAATGCTAAATCGACGGATTATTCGTATAGGTGACGATCTGTACGAATATATCTGAAGGTTTAACATCTAATAATATCTGATAATTAGAAAAAAATATTGAAAAGTTATAGTTATCATCGTATTCGTACGGATGACGATTCAAACGAATATGCGCGACGACTGTACAATTCGATTTTAAATAGTAAATTTATGTTTTTGAAAAATTTAAAATAAACAAAAGGTAATAGTTAATTTATTCGGAATTACAACCTAAAATAAATTTATAAATCCTAATTTATAAACTGATTCGTTTCGTTAGCAAAAAACGCCAAGAAACAGCATGTTACGCGAAACCGAGCGAGACCAAACATCGGGTATTTTTGAACCATTAAATGAGGTCATTTAATGTTGTGACCACCCACCACCAACCCACCTACACCTCCATTTTTGTTTATCCTCCTCTCTCTCTAGAAAAGAGTTATCCTCCTTCTCTACAAGTTCTTGATGATTTCTCAACCATCCTAAGTGTTCTTGGTGCCAAAACGATCCTCTCATCACGTAGATTATCGGAAGTACGAAGGATCTAAGCTTTTGTCCATCATATTCGAGGTAAATTAGTTTAAGTTTCGGTTCTAATGAGTATCACAAAACTTGTGTCCTTGTTGTTACACCGATGAGGCGAACCTACCTAAGGCTGGACGAACCAATGGCCAGCCGAACCTTACCCCTGCCAGACGAACCCCTGTGAACCTGCAGCGGACCTGCAGCCATACTGCAGCCGAAACCTGCACCAACTGAACCATGTGCTCAACAAACCTAAGGGTATCCAGACTAGGATGGCCGAACCTATAGCGAAACGAACCTGTAACCCTATTCAGCCGAACCTAAAGGAGGAGCGAAAACCAGTGGAACGAACCTAGTATTTTTCTAAGACTTAGCCGAACCTAAGGAGCCCAACGAACCTCCCATGGCCTGCGACCTATCCTCTCAAACGAACCTGGAGCTAGCCGAAGTTCACCATGGACGAACCTTGAAGGTTCGTGGGAGTTGATGCATAGCCGAACCCCTCGAACTACCCCTAAAGGTTCGCTGAACCTATGGTTTAGCCCAAAGGTTCGCTGCCTATATTGTGGGAAATCTAAGGGTTATAGGGAGAATTGTTATTTTGGTATTTAGGGGTGGTTGAAATTAGCTAATAATCAAGGGAATAAGTATATGTACACTTGTATGTATATATACATACGTGGGTGTATGTGGAAATTAAGGTTGAATGCATGGGAGCCCATATACGTGTGCATGCATGAAGTAATTGTGTATGTGTGTGTGCATGGGGTGAGAATTAGGTTTCACTATACAAAACCCATACTTAACTTTCAAAGACCCATGTAGGTGAACACTATAAGATCTAAGTAAAAATGGATGGTTTACATCTAGTTGAGTGAGCTTGAGCACTTGGGTATTTATTCCAATCATCTAGGAACACACAACAACCTAAAGGTGAGTGGTAATTTAATAATTAACACTTAACCCTTAGGAAAAGTATTAATATAGATAATTAACTTAAAGGAATTTGGTATCTATGTCTCATTGTTCAAAGATTTCGAGTTATTCAAGGGATAATCAAAGGCTATCAATGAGTCTAAGTGGGCCCAATGGGTAAATCAAGCCCATCTTATGTTGAATGCAATTTAAATAAAGTAATGATATTTTAACAAAGGAATGGTTTATAAACTTTGTTATATTAAATTAAATGATTTTCGAAATTTAGTTGTTTAACTTAAATAAAATAAAAAACATAGTAATCAAGACTTGTTGTGACTAATTATGGGATATGGGTTATAATAGGTATCTAAGTGTAGACTAGAAGATTAAGTCTTAGATTCACACTAGTATTAGGAAACTCAGTTGCACACCGAGACCAAACCCTAGATACGACGACTATACGTATACTTATCGTATTTGAATTATTTTAAAACAACTCAGGAACTAAAGAAACCTAAGCTACGACACAACGAAACGAGCACGCATTTTGTGATAGATCTTTGCAACAACAACACAGGTGAGTTCATTGCCCATTTTCTATACATTTTTTGTTTTCAAAGCGGGCTGAGAAGCATGCGTAAACTGTTTTATTTAAATTTTTTACTTTATGCTTTTGTTTATTATATGTTTTACATATATATGCTTGTTTATACTCCTAGACTCCGGTCTAGGTAATTGCTATGCAGAATTAACTTACAAGTTAATTAAATTACTCCTACGAGAAATACTTAAAAATTCTAAAACTCTAAACAAACCCTTAGTCCATCAAGCTCAAATTCAAGAATCTAAATTTCAAAGTGGAATCAAGAACTTAAAGTTAAAGATCAAATGCAATGGAAACTAATTCAGTGGTGGTGATCAGTAAATCAAAGGATCCTATTCCATAAATCTATAATCATTGTGAAATCATGAAGTCTAAGATCAAAATCAAGGAGACTCATGGAGATCAGAGAATCATAGTTGTGTGTGAATCATTGAAATAATGAAATCATTAAAATCTAATGAAATCATTAATGCTTGAGTCAAGGTGGATGTCAGTTGTATGGAAATCAAGACCACGTGTAACACACATAAAGTCCGGGCATAAATAGTAGACTCTTGTAGTCAAGCTATATGGCAATAACGTGAACTATCAAATGAAATCAAAAATCAAAATCAAGAGAATCAAGAGATCAAGAATCAAAGGGATATTCGTAAAGTCCCGGCATGTACAGTAGAACAGTGGTCAAGCTGATATGGGCATCATTAAAATCCCGGCACACACAGGTTAAACTCCTTTTGTGTCATGCCTGATATGGGTCACGTGTGAGAGGGTACAACTTGGTCAACCACCAACAACTAAGTCTAATTGATTGAGTCAAATAAGGCCCAATCATCATGTCTTAGTTTGTATTAAATGCTTATTTATTTATTTAATAATAAACATTAATACCATACTTCTACAAGTGCTTTTGAGAAATCATGAATACATGGTGAACTCAAGAGATTAAAGGTAAATCAAATTTGAAGGTGAATGGAGTGAAACGCTTAATATCATTAAAAAACAATATGCTAAGCAGTCCGATATTTGTGGGACGGGTGGCTGGGGCTTGTCCCCTACTATGCCCTATATATAAGCATACTTGATTGGATAGCATAGGTGGTTGTTGATGAGGTTAAGGTTGTCCACTTCGGGAGGATCAAGGTAAACATTTTCAGGGTAATCAAATGCTATGAATCATATGTTATGGAATCTAAGTAGTGGAATGAAATGCTTAATATCACCAGCGTAACAATATATCATGCGGTTTAGTATGAGGTGGGACGGTGGCTGGGCGGGGGTAAGTTCGACCTACATATGCCCTATATATAAGCATACTGAAGGCTGGATGGTATAGTGGTTAATGGTGATGTTAGGTTGTCATTCAGGTTATTCATATTCATTTTTATAAAACTTAATGAACTCACCAACCATGTTGACTTTATTTTGCATGACTTCTTAGGTGCGACAGGTCAACTAAGGATGTTATTTTCTTGGACTAGGATACCAGTTAGTGGACCAAGCTTTTTG